>CAXKWD010000007.1:156839828-157404828 GCA_964059195.1 Ectobius pallidus | reverse complement strand
TATAACTTTACGTATTTTACGTCACGTAACTTTACGTATCTTTACGTAACGTAACTTTGCGTATCTTTACGTAACGTAACTTTGCGTATCTTAACGTAACTTTGCGTAACGTAACTTTGCGTAACGTAACTTTACGTATCTTTACGTAACGTAACTTGTATCTTTACGAACGTAACGTAACTTTACGTAACCTAACCTAACGTGAAGTTACGTAACGTGACGTAACGTGAGATTACGTAACTTTACGTAACGTAACTTTCGTATCTTTACGTAATGTAACTTGACGTGTCTTTACATAACGTAACGTAACTGTACGCAACGTAACGTATCCTAACATAACCTTACCTAACCTAACCTAACCTAACCTTACCTAACCTAACCTAACCTAACCCAACCTAACTTGACAACCTATCTACGATATCAACGATTCCTTAGCCGCGGTATCTACGGGGTGCTGCCTTGGAGCAGTGGTGAAGAAGGCCGTAGGTTTGAGTCTCTATGTCCACCCCTGCCCCCAACGTGGTGTGTGACGATGAGCACGATAACTATTACAAGATATAAGTACTATGCCGATGTGCACGAAAATGCGACTGTGCCGATGTGCACGAAAATGCGACTGTGCCGATGTGCACGTGTGCCAATGTGCACGACACCTTGCAAAGAGTGTCTATTCACAATGGGTGGCTTATAACTATCCTTCAGATAATTTTTAGAAAAAAAAGTTTCAAATAAAAGTTTCAGCTCTTAGTATAAGCAACCCATGTGCAAAATTTAAAGAAATTTCGAGAAAATCGCGAAAAACTATAAAATTCTTCATGTCAAGTCCCCTTAAAAATAAAAGAAACTTGTCGCCCATCTTCAGCTCACATCTTCGGAAGGTACCTGACCAGAATACGAAATTTGGTTTTCATACGATTTTCCGTTTTGGAGCTAGCCTGTTCACTGACAGACACACACTCAGGGGGCCTTGAAACGTGTATAGGCCTATATGTTAAAAACTCAACTTCGAATTTGGGGGTCGAAAACAATACTTCATCTACCTATAGTACCTATGGTATAGGCAGAGGAAGTAAAGATTCTAAGAGAGAAATGCTAAGAAGTATAAGCAGTCGTCAAAAAACAGATGTGCAAATAATTATAGTCTAATAAATAACATTCAAAAAATTATCAGAAACAGCCTTTAACCTCGATCTATAGTGCGATAGGTACAAAGGTATCCCAAACAAAAAGTTTCAAATGGGTACAAAGGTACCCGAAGAAATTCCAATTGGGGTACTTTTGTCAATGGTGTACTCCAAGCAAAAGATTTTAAATGGGGTACAAATATACTCGCAAAAAAGATCTTATTGGGGTACAAAGGTACACCAAGCGAAAGACTCTAAATTGGGTACAAAGTACAAAGGTACGCCAAGCAAAAAGATTCTAATGGAGTTCAAAAGTACTCCAAGTAAAAAATTTGGTACCATGGCACCGTATAATTAATTTGTACTAATGTACGTTAGGGCAGATGTTACATTGAAAGTTATTGTAAATCGCGTTATTATTATTATTATTATTATTATTACACATTTAATACAAATAAAACCAAACATACTCCTGTATGAGCAAAGCTCGTGTATGGTAGATTAATATAAATTTAATTACATATCAATACACAGTATACAGTTATGATTTTATTATTAAAGTGACTTTATAAATAAATTTAAACAAAAGAAATATTGTACGTGAAACATGTTCACCTACTTGAGTCTGAAAAGGCCGCGGGTAAATTTTTTATTATACTGACGAAATTTTGAACTGTAATGTTGGCGACATGTAAAACGGTATTTCCACTTCCTTCGTACTGTCAATGTCACGTTGAGCCGTAATGGATAAATGGATTACTTTGAGAATAAAATATCTTCCGGATCTTTGTAACCCAATAATTGATACGTCATGGATTATTCGCAGGTATTAACAATTTTGGTAAAATAAAGGTACACTAGTGTGTACCAGTGTTAGATTATCATGAACATGTGGCCCCAACTGTCAAGTGCCTTCTTTTATAAGAATAATTTTATTTATTTATTTATATATAGTAACATTACCTGACTGGATGCTCCCGTAATATTATGGTTTACTTTACGGCTTTCAATATAAAACGGCAGAAGATTGCCGAATCTTATGTTATGTTCTTCACATACTGGTAGAACCACATATCAAGTAGGTTAAGTTTGTTCCTAATATATGACGGTTTTATAACCTTAAATTTTGCATAGAACTTGGCGAAAGACAAACACAAGGTGCACTTTAAGCTCCGCCTCCTCGATATTCACATTTTGTTTCTGAGCGAAGCATGGTGACAAATTATTCTTGTAGCCTATATTGTTGCTGATACTCCTGACCATACCAAATATTAAAAATGCGAGAGTGCCCCTTGTACCAAATATTAAAACTGCGAGAGTGCCCCTTGTACCTAATATTAAAAGTTTGACTGTAAGTGCCTTGTACTCGCAGGTTTGCCTTGTACCCAACGTTTTGTCAGCCTGCTTATCCTCGAAGAATTCGCTAGATCGTGGTATAAAAGAAAGTGCTTCACTGAGGATATGTCTCATGCGACGATGCACCTTATATTTAGTTTTTCCCTACAACTTCGCTGGGTATTAATTATGTTTTCACATGTATTTCACCGATCCAGTGTATCTAGCATGCAGTCATTGTTCCCGTGATATTGCAAGTGACATAGCCTATGTCAGTAGTAGTTAGGTTAGGAACAGTGATATTAAGTAGGATTTGAAGCTTTCACAATACTGATTTGTATAAAATAGCATTGCACCCCCCTACAATGCTATTTTATACAAATCAGTACTGTGAAAGCTTCAAATCCTACTTTGAAAACTAACTTTCTTCTCATAAAACACCTAATATCACACATATTTTGTTATAGATAGTTCTCTGCAGAGAAGATGTTGCCTCGACGGATGATTTGGTCCAACCCACCCGCCCTAAACGTCACACACGATCTAGTGAAAAGTAGCATGAATTCCACCATAGGCCTATTTTGATCTCCGTAAGATGAAGAAAGTCGTGATTGGACGTTAGAGTATGATGTCACACCAGCTGAACACGTAAAATTCTGGGAATCACATTCACCAACACAATGAACCTTGCGGGAGTATTAATTATGAAACGGGAGAATTCAGAATGCCCTACTACATTAATATCACTGTTCATAACCTAACAGAACCTGTCACTAATGACATCTGATAAGCAATGCACAAGATACGTCATGTTGGTTCAACGTGCCTCGCTGAGAAACAGAACACATCACCCGTCCGTGGAAACCTGTGAACATCGCGAGATGGGCCCCTCTACATTGCGATTTTGCCCTGATTTGTAATGATGGATCCACAGGTTATCAGTAATGTTAGAATTATAAAACCGAGCAAGTTTAGTATAGGCCTAGCACTCTACTGTAATTCCACGTGAGGTGTCCCATTGTCTGGCCAATCTTGCATCCCATTGGCCATTCCCGCAAAGGCTTATCCAATGCTGCCAATAGTTCTATATACAGTGAGTTTCTTTTTAAAGCGAAGCTAAAGCGCTTTACCATTGCTGCATCAAAACTGTTCTTTTTTACATTTTGCTGCAGCTTCGCTTTACCCGTGCAGTGAACTCAAATCTCGCTTTACGACTGCTGCATGGTTTTGCTGCACGAACTGTCATGGTAGACTAGGTGATCATCGAAAATTTCCTTGATGGATTTAACATCATTGTTCAAATTCCCGAGTATGAACACCTTCTTCAGCACAGTATCATTTGTATCAGTTAGTATCATATTGTACAATAATTATTATACCCATCCCCATATAATCACTTACACGTGTCTTAACCATGTTAAAGGGCTGTAAACATGCTCTCAGCTGATTGACTTTGCCATTCTTTTTTGTCTGCAGCGGTCGTAAAGCGATCGTGCATCACTCGTAAAGCGCTTTACAGGTTTGCTTTAAAAAGAAACGCACTGATACATAGACTCTCCTTCTAGTTCCATGGTTAGGTTCCCCCATTATTTAGGACCTTCATACAAATATATCGAGGTGCTTATAAATGGAATCTATAGGTTCTAATGGATAATATAACGTCAAATTTGGCCATTTTCCGTGCTTTTAAAATGAAAATATCACAAACAGTATAGCGCTATACAATCCCTAGCTTAGCCTTCATAGGATATGTGCAAAGCCATAATTACAACAGCCATAATTAGAATAGATTTAAGGGAAGCAGGGTTTGCAAGGGATGGTTGGATAGCGGGCTCATGTGAGTGTATCAATGAACCAAAATAGATAATATTCCTTTAGCTTGCTTAGAAATTGTCTATTGTCGTTCAATAAGTAAGTAGGCTTATATAATATTAGTTTAGCAGTGGCACTATCATGGGAACACTAGAATGCCGTTGGTAAACTAAGGTGACCAGATTTCTGGGAGTCGAAGCTGAAACCAATTGAATAACTGCTCACAACGAACTGAATAAATGATACCAATTGATAATACAGTGAAAGCCGTTTAATGAAATCGCAGACAATGTTATCACTTTTATGAAGTACCATACGGATTAATACTGATACATTGAAGAAATGTTGTTTATTGTGATCAGTTTATGTTTGATCGCATTTTCTTTTGGCAAAGTCGCAATGTAGGGGAGCCCACCTCACGATGTGTGCAGGTTTCCACGGATGAGTGATGTTTTTTGTTTTCCAGCAAGGCAGGTTAACTAACATGATACATAGGGCATTCTGAATTCTTCCGAAATTCTAGTTTAGTGGCAGTTAGGTTAGGAATGGTGTTACTAATTAGTGACAGGTTCTGTTAGGTTATGAACAGTGATATTAATTTAGTAGGGCATTCTGATTTCTCCCGTTTTGTATGTGCCATATTGTATGTCCCGCGAGGTTCGTTGTATTGGTGCACCTGCTTCCTAGAATTCTAAATGGTCTGCTGGTGAGACGTCACCCCTGTAACGTCCAATCATGAGTTTCTACATAAAAATATGGCGGCATTCATGGCACTTTTCGCTAGATCGTATTATAAAAGAAAGTGTAACGTTTAGGGTGGGTGGGTTGGACACAAACACTCGTTGAGGCAACATCTCCTTCCAGAGAACAATCTATAAAAAAAATAAGTGTGAAATTGGGTGTTTTATGACAAGAAAATTGGTTTTGAAACTGGGCCCCCCTACAACGCGACTTTGCCTTTCTTTTTTGCGGCTTTTTTTCCCAAGTTCCCAGCTCACAGGATGACCTGTTTGAGGGGGTTGTATTCCCTACTATCTCTTTTAAGCAATAAAACACATTTCACCCCCTCAGTTTAGCTGCAGTTTTTTATCTATGAAGATCACAGTGTTGACATGCAATGATGGCAGGTATAAAGTGAGAAGACTTGAGCAGACAGGCTTAGATGTTTTGGTACGCGGTGTTACCACAGGTCAGTAGTCATCCAAAAACACTATGAGAATATGTAGATGTAGATATCTCGTTCTGTAGATCCTAAGTTGAGCGAGGCTCAAGGATATAGAACACGTCAGATCAGAATAAACGTGCATGTTATAACTAGACTTCGGATTTTAGGTAAAAACCTATTTTAATCTTTAAGTGATATATGGACGAAAACTTGTATACACATGTTTCATAAGTGACTATGCCTAAAATTGATACTTTTATAGGACCTAAAACAGCCTATTTTTACGTTAGAGCCTAATATTGCCCTTTTGCTTGTTTTTCCTCTAAAGTTCAAAATAAGTGATTTTTTATTATAAATTCTAGCATTTATTTTCAGTTCGTACTAAATTTTTAGCTCGGAATGTGCAGTATATGACACATTTATTTAAATAGTAAGGAATGTTTAGTCTTCAGTAGAAAAATTCCTTGGAATTCCCAAGAAAATGTAGTGATTTTCTCCTGAATCCCACATCCAGTTAAAAAAAAATTGAGCGCAGGGATTAGGTATTCACTGTTATGGTAGTAATACAGGCCCTAGTAATAGGTCAATATAATTCTGTGTGCCATAGGCCTATATCTGTGTTTTATCATGATTATAGATTAATGCTGACTTCAATAAATATAATATTCTGCATTGCAATTGAGATATTTCAGAAAATTGGCAACTTAACGATTTTATAAGAGACTATTTTACGATTTTTAGAACATATTTTCCAATTTTTAGAGCCTATTTTAGGTACCTAAAACAGAATTTTAGCGACCTAAAAGTCCGAAGTCTAGTTATAACAACAATATACAAAACTGCAAGCTGAAATACTTATGCAAGCTGGAAATATTCATTCATATTGTAGAAGGTGTGAGTTATTAAAAATTCCTTGAGTTGCATATGCTTTTAATGTTTCTTAGAAGCTTATTGTAAATCTGTATTGCGGAATAAGGGGACTGTCACACTGGATCGATCAAGCGACAGCAACCGTCCGACTGATATAACAAACCTATAGATAGCAGTGGTACCAGTCACATAGATTAATCGCCAGCGATCAACAACGCGCGAGAGGGATCAACTGGTCTGTGAAATCAAACCTGTCCGTTTTTCAGTCGACAGTCAATGGCAAATGGTGGCAGCACTCCAAAGCTTCATACCCACCTGAATTTCAGAATTGATGCTGGAAGATTTAACTTACACAATAATGTCATTTTATACTCACATTTGAATGAAATGGATATGCATGAATCAATTGCACTTAAAACGATATCTTCTTATGTAATTTATTTGTACAAATACAAATATACATTGAGTTGTAGCACCTAGCGCTGGGCGATAGAACTACAACAAACAACAAACCTTTTTGCTTGGCCGACTGGTGAAGCCTGAAGTAAACAGATGTAGCCTGAGATAGTAGACCTAATATTAAATCCTACATCCCAACACATGTAGTATGATGTTGTGCAGGAGATAGCAGACATAGGCCTAATACCTTTAATATACAGTGACTAGCAGGTGCCGCAGCTTCACCCGCAATTACATACTCAACTGCTAGATATTGTGCTTAAATAATTTATTTAACAGAAAAATAATTAAAACATATTTATTAACGCTGATATTGTTTTTACATAAATTTGAGGAATTACCTAATTTTACTCTTAATTATATTGTTTAACGTTAAAAATATCAATAAACAAACAAAACAAATGTTATGCTACCAAATGGGCATACAAATTCCAAATGAAACGATTAAAATGAACCATAGATTCATGAACTGTACCCAAATCATGAATAAACAATTTTATTATAACGATTGATAGTTTTAAAAGAACTAAAAATCTGGTTTTGAGGTGCATTTCACGATCAAAGTGCACCGCCCGGGGTAAAAAGACTTCAGATTAGAGTTCCCTAGCTCAAAAAACCTCCACATAGAGTTTTTCGTTCAAATCATTCCATGTTTTTCCATTAAGGCTTTGCCCACGGAACTTGTAAGCTGTAAAGAACATATTGATCAATTCGAACATTTCGATTAAAAGGATGAATTTACTGATTATTTTACATAATCTACAAAATTTACTCAAATAAAAATGTTAATACCTTCTCTAATTTTCAAAGTCTTGTTTCGTTTATTTCCAAAACCTTATGTAAAGATTGCCAACAATACACTGAAATTGTCATGTGAACTGTGGTTTGGATTTTATAATTCTGTGTAAAAAGGGATTGAGTATTTTCAAAAACATTTGATTTTTGGCATTTAAATTCATTTTTTTTCAAAATCCTTTCTTAGTGAGCACCTACATTATGAAACGAAGGTACTGTCAAACTTCCTAGTCTCTACCTATTATAGTTTAGGCTCTACCTTGATTCTCAGTCAGTCAGGACAAAGCCTCTTATATATAGAGAGATTAGTAGACCTAGTAAAATCATATAGGTAACCTATAATATTTACTTTGATCGATGATGCTCGATGCTGTGTGACAAGGAAGAGAAATGTAGTCAACAGCACTCGGTGGCAGTTGGTTGGACTTTATCGATTGAAGGTCAGTATGACAGGCCGCTAATAAGCACCCTTCTGAAAGAGTTTTAATGAATTAGCCGGTATAGGTAAATCATTCATGTTTCTAGTTGTACGTCCATGTACACTGTAAATAGTTTGAAATTTATCAGTATCATCTAGGCCTACTATGAAACACATTACCGAGTATATATACTCCCCTGTGAGAGTGAGGACTTTTTAATTTTTCAAATAGCGGTTTACAAGATTCTCTTTTTTTCTTTCCACATACTATTATTATTGCACGTTTTTGTAATCTAAATATTTTCTCCCTATGAAATACGGTATTGGTTGATGGACTAATAGGGAAAACAGAACAAATTAAAAACTTATTTACTGGTTGTAAAATTAGTTGCTAGCGTTATGAGTGGTTCAGTGATTCACAATTAGCCTATGTTTGAATGAATATCTTTTTATTCTGTTTTGTAAAGTGTGTTGGTGAACCTTCAGTTATTTATTTTAGCTACTGTTATCAGTCGGTCAATATTATCGGATTAGCTGCATCCCGAAGTGATCACAATAAGCTGCGTGCACTGTATAACGTAATCATAATCTAAACATAGACATATTCATAGGTACTGCACCATACATTGTAATAATACATCTAGCGGTTACTGCATAGGACAATGCTTTGGTTGGTAACTACTCACGCTTCTTTATGGTCCCATACTTCTATGACAAATGAATTTGATTCAGGTGATGTTTGCTTCCCTTTGAGAAGTCTTAGAATTCTGAACAACTGCATTTCAAATTACACTTTGACCTTGATTATGGTATCGCTTTCAGTGTGTCCTCTTTCATTTGAGTTTTCTCAGCTCTCCATACGTTATTCATCAAAGAAAACATTCTCGGCTGCTGTATTTGAAGGCATAAAACAAATTCTGTATTCTTACAAATATTTTGATAAAATATCTTTGGATGTGAAATACTGGAACATATTTGGTACCGAACGCATATTAGTGCAGGTTTTTTCCCCATCTGCTGATTTTCTCAATTTGCTGTTGTGTAATGGGCCATTGCAATGAATATTAACCATAAACATAACATAAACTTAAAAGTTTGGGCCCTTGTTTTTAATGAGACCATTCACAATGTATCGCGTAAACTTTAAACGTAACATAAAATCAAGCGTTAACTCTGAACCTTGCAAACTCCAAGCTTTTGCGTTAATATTATAATTATTATAGAGAGTTTGGAACTTAACACAGTGAAGTGAATCAACATTTTATTAATATGAGTAGATTAACACACTTGAACTTCACTTACCAATCATTTGGTAGGACGCATTTTACAGGCCATTCGCCTGTAGCTTCAACTACATGTCAACTCTGAGTCACTGTCAGTTGACATGTAGTTGAAGATACAGGCGAATGGCCTGTGAAACGCGTCCTACCAAATGATTGGTATGTGAAGTTCAAGTGTGTTCATCAACTCATATTAATAAAATATACTTTTGCGTTAAGTTTATGTGAAAAATAGCAAATCAACCAAACAGAGCTCTCTGCTCAATTGAACTCCACATGACAGGAGTCAGAAATAGGGGTAGTTATAAGAGATGGCATCTATATGACTGAGAAACTCCAAATGTTATATCCCTGTCTGTATGATAAAAGCAACACTTATACAAATATGCAGCATTGAAAGAAAGTGTATGGACATTAATTTCCCAAGAAATGAACTACAGCAGTAAATACAGTCCATATACAGTATACTGTTCAATGTGTTTAATTATAGGCCCAAATCCTATGTGTACAGTCGGTCAAATAAAAAACGTTGGTCGGTATTTGATTAAGTATCACGAACGAGCATATGCGCATGTACAGGACGACTTAAGGTTAGGTTCACACACGCCTCTTGTCTATCCATGTATTTTCTTGATTATTTAGTCAGTTTTGTTCCAAAACAAACATGTATAGAAGGCTGTGGCTATATGCCTCAAATCCGCCATATTCTTGGTTGCACATTTTTATAATATTAATAATTAATAGATTCGCGAGGAATATGTTTATTCAAGGAGCGTTTTTTAAAGATTTTATTTTATAATACCGGTACTTGTAGTGCAAAATAAATTACTTACGCTCAACTTCTGCAACCAAACTAGCTTCGAAATACGCGGTCTTCCGCAGATCCACGCTTCCTATGAAAACTTCCGGTCGCATTATAGTAAAGTTCGCACCACTGCACAAAGCTGCTCTTTCATAAATATGGAACCTTCTCGCTGCTTCAGAGGCCGAAAAATGCAGGTCAATTATAGCCCTAACTACACTTTCTCTCACTTTGGCATTTGTATGTGGCGATAACACAAAGCAAAATGAATTATGACAATACATTAAGTTGAATATTGTGTGTTGAGCTTTCTGCGTTATTCATTTTTTCCCTCCTGTCGCATGGCCTCATATGTTCCGAAAATGACCTGTATTTTATGTTTTTTATAGGAAACTTGTGAACTAATGCGTTAAAACTTTAATTTTAACTGCATACGAGTCCCGACGTTTTTTATTTGACCGACTGTACATACACTTGTGATATCAATTTGTTTGCACATATTTAATAGACACCTGAAATTTCCTTCTGTTTCATTTGTGGCAGCTGTTTTATCAACTGTTACATTCTCTCTCAAAGTTTTCGTTGTGAATGCTCAATGCCATGCTAAAGTTTGCATTAAGTTTTATGTTTAATGTTAACTTTCCATCGAAATGCTGCATATTATCGCACTGTTTGAACAAGTCATAATATTAATTACAGTTTCAATTAACGGTACAATAACAGTGGGAGCCCGGTCACAAAAATCACTACTTAGTGTGCCTCACAGTACTGCGTATGACATAACTTGTCTGTCTGTGAGGTAGACCATTAGGGCAATTAGTCTTAGGAGAGAGGTTCGATCTGGTAATGTGAATTGAATTGAACGATTTGAAATGCTTTAATTGACAAAATTTTAATATTTCTAAAACTCATTTTTATCATGAGAATAATAATCTGTGGCTCATGAATGCTTATATATCATTTTTATCAGTTTCTCCTCTTTGCTAAGGATTGCTTGGTGCTTGGAAGCTAATAATTTGCCTATTTGATCATTATATACTGTTGAATACTGTTGAATCACTTGGCCATTGTAGATTTTTAATGTGTAGAATTTAAAAACTTTACTTAATACACTGTATTTTTAACTATCACAAAATTTTGAAAAATGTTATATCGTCACATTTTATTATTTTCTTTCAACAGTCAAACACTATTTGGCAAATTTGGAATGAAGCCCCTTGTAATATAAAAGAGGTATTTATACATATTCAGCCTTACTAATAAAAGCTGCTTATGCCTGCGTTGAACGGTTGTTTGGTTGTTCACCGTGCAAGTTCTGTGTAAGCCGCATTACCAATAATATGAGTGTAACTGTCGAGTTTACACCGGGTTTGTACGTCCAACATCATCAAATACGTCACGCTTTTCATGATGTTACTGGCCTCAGGCTATGAAGGGACTGCTGAACGCCATCTATCGGTGTAGCCGGCAAACAACGATGGGTCGTCTGCAGACTAATTCTAGTTTCAGTATTTCATTGTATTGTTTTCAGAAAGCTGTAATCATGGGTACAAGTATGGAAATATGTCCCGCAAACAAGGAGCAATGTTTATAACTCCGCAAAAGCAGCTCAGAATATGCGTAGCCTCAAAATTAAATCTCAGTCATCTATGAAACGACCGGCTGTTACGGATATCGGCCATCTTGATTTTAAACAAGGAGGCCAGGCTGTGTAAAGGTTGCACACATTCAGCCTTATGCAACGATTATTACAGGGGTGCCCACAGGGGGGGGGGGTTAAGACGCAGACTGCGTCATTGAAATTTCTGGGGGGGGGGCAAAATATTATTGTTTTATGAATTTTCTGGGGGGGGGGTTGAAAATTGTTGCAAAATTAGCGTTTTATATGTTAAAAATAAAAACGGTCAAGTTTTATAACTCCAAAAGGTCTCTTCTAACAGTGGATTAAGAAAGGGAGGTCCAGGGGGTTTGGACCCCCCAAAAGTCAAAACCTAAAATTCTATATTTGTATTTTTTAAAAATATTTATTTAATTAAACAAGATTTGTTGGTGTGTCAAATATGATATAGCAGTTATTTTCTTTTCATAACATAATGAGTAGGCCTATTATATCCACCATAGGCGTAACAAGGGGGTTTTTGGGGGTTTGAACCCCCCATTGATTAAAAAATGGAAAATTGTACTATTTATTTCATTATTGTGATATCACCTTTTTTAAAAATCTGCTTATAAATTACTTAATATGAGTTTAAAGCGTGGGAAGCTTAAAACTCGTTATTGTGCATCTTAATTTTTTAAATTTTCCGGGGGGAGGACCCCGGAACCCCCCTCTCCAGATGTTATAACCCCCCCCCCCATATGGTCGGCCTGGTTACGCCTATGATATCCACTGTTCCATGTGTTATTCGACTTTTCTTATAAATAGTAATAAGTAGTATAACTTAAGTAACAATTTCTTGTTTAAGTTGCCATGTCTTAGAGTATAGTAAACAAATTTGCTAACTAGTTTTTCAGTGCTAAAATAGCATAAAATGTTATTTTCATTAATTCAACATTTAACAATTTCGCGGGGTGGACACCTGACTTAGGTAACATTTTCTTGTTTTATTGGCATGTCTTAGAGTATGGTAAACAAATTTTCTATCTAGTTTTTTAGTGCTAAAATAGATTAAAATGTGATTTTCGTTAGTTCAATATTTAAAAATTTCCCGGGGTGGACACCCGACTAGGGTAACAATTTCTTGTTTACATTGACATGTCTTAGAGTATAATAAACAAATTTCCTAACTAGTTTTTGAGTGCTAAAATAGCGTAATGTGTGATTTTCATTAGTTCAGTATTTAAAAATTTTCCGGGGGTGGCCCCCTACTTAGGTAATGATTTCTTATTTACATTGGCATGTCTTAGAGTATGGTAAACAAATTTCCTAACTGGTTTTTTTGTGCTAAAATAGCGTAATATGTGATTTTCATTAGTTCAATATTTAAACATTTTCTGGGGATGGACCCCCGACCCCCTTTTGGGGGGGGATATTCCAAACCCCCCCGGCACTTTCGACCCTCCTCGCAATTATTTTCTGGCTACGTCATTGTTGCACTTATTATATATTTATATTATTAATATAATGTTACAAAGTGGCCCAAGAAGTTAAAGCAACAACAACAACAACAACAACAAATTTAAAATTCCCCCCCCCTAGAAAATATCATATGGGCGCCCTTGTCGACAGCCAATCAGGTTGGGGGTGAGCAATGAAATTTGTGGGGGGGGGGGTGAGCAATGAAGTTGGGGGGGGGGGTGAGTCATGAAGTTTGGGGGGGGGGGTGGGCACCCCTGATTATTAGTACACTTTTTCTCCTCAGCTGTGTACATTCCTGGTATAAATGTTACAACTGGATTATTAGTAAGACTGATTTTCTTTGTTTTAGATAAAAGGCTGAAACTTGAAGAGTGCATTAACACACCAAGAGGACTACATATGTCAACAGTGAGGTATGCTCCGCCATTAGTGACCGTGCCCCTACGAGCCATGGAAAACAAAAGAGGAATGACTGGTGCAGTGGTAAAATTTCCCATCGCAGAGGAGATTCAATATGGGACATACTAAACCCTTGGTAAATTGCTGCTAAACTAATATAACTGTTCAGCCATTTCATAATTACGGGTGGGACATTCTAGCAAATTATAAAAACTATTTTTGTTTATTACATATCTTAAATAATAAACTAGAATTGGTTCTTCACATTCTGTAAAATTTACAATGCCTTCTCCTCCACACTGCATGCAAAGCATTACTTAAAACTTATTTTAAATATTTTAAATTTGTTTTTCTAAATCTGTTACGGGTGGGACATGATTTGGACACTGATTTTATTGATGCAAAACAAAAGCTCATTTTCTGTTCTGCTATTGCTGTTAGGGTCTTAATGTTGTTATTAATGAAGGTATGAGGGATTCAGTACAAATTATAAACTGTTTCCAGGTTGTCAGAACATTTATTTAACTCATCAATAATAATTTAAGAAAACTATCACTGTTACGGGTGGGGCAAAAATTCCCTTGTTTGTTATTTTACATAGTTATTAACCACACACATTGTTTGAAGTTAATCTTATACGAGTTAATCTTGTACCTTAAGATGTATATTTTCTCAAATGAAAATGGACATAGCTGATTACTCTTGACTACTTGGTATTAAAGAGTGCTAAAATCATGCTAAAAATGGCAAAAAAAAGTAACTCAACCTAATAAATAAGTAAATTGACAGATTTTACACATGAAACCACTTCAAATACACCTAAGTCCTTAAACTTCAGAGAATTTGAGGCTTTAAACTTATTTTTGACCACCCAATTACAATAATTTTATAACTTCTCTCTTTGAGGGAAAAATTCCCATATTTTATGAAATGGCTGTGTGTTCATAACCTGTTACTGACCTAGAATTTACATATCCTAATTTACTTACCTTAATGCAGCAGCTTTTTACCCTTCCACACCTTTCGTAAAACATTGTTACATTAACAACGGAACCATATGGGTTGTCGTGTTGAAACCTACCCTCAATATTGCACATTGGTAGGTCTTCATTGCATCTAGACATATGCCAAAAATTAGCTGCTCATATAAACTTTTAGTGGGTGAAAATTAATTGCAAATCTCGTAAATTCGAAATATTGAGTAACCTCTTACAGCTGTCGGCGGGAAAAGTTGGCAACCTCCCTCATGCATGCTTGGTATAGGCTGTCAGTATTCCCGAATCCTGTGTCAGATTTACCCCTATGTGTATTTGCCGTATATCTCCTTTCCTCATCACTACGGGAGGGAATAATATTGTAATAATTAGGGCAAGGCATTTGATGATTTTGCATCTTTTTTATAATAAGGTTAAAAGATAGCTCCAATATACATAAATGCGTATCATGGAATAATTGATAAAATAAGGGCAATTTGTTTTTGCATTTTTCGTCATTTTTCGAGATAGGTCAATTTTTAGGTAATTTTCTGCATTTTTAGGTCATTTCTGGCGTTTTTGGGCATTTTGGATCATGTTTTAGTGAAGGTAGAGAGGAGCTTTTCCTTTACAAATCGTTACTTTCTGACAACAGACAAACGATTTTATTTGAGAATATCCGTCAGGTTAATTATAATTAAATTTAATTCAGGTTTATTGCAAACTTTTTGCTAAGGGTGTCCAAGTAGTATAGCTTTACTTACTTTTTAACAATAAAATAAGTGAGTTTTGTATTGTAAATTCATATATAATCCACTGTCATCCATTAAATTGCTTTTAGCATATCATTACTTAAAAAAAACTAAATATAAGTAATAGTGGAAATTTTATTGGTCATTCTTTTTAAATGCGTAATTTTTTCAATATTTTAGGTCATAAATGCATTTTTTACTTTGCATTTTTTCACGATTGTATGGTCATTAAATGCCTTGCCCTTGTATTAATAATATCAGGGTTGGAATGTTTAAAACAAAACGTTTAAAACAAGTGTTTAAAACAAGTGCTTGTGTTTTTTTAAGTTTGTTTAAAAGTTTTAAACAATCTGTTTTAAACATGTGTTTTTAGCATATGTTTAAATAATTTTTTAATTGCGTGTTATATTTAATTATGAAGACAATTTACATTTTGTCAAGTCAGTGGCACCCTGTTAGTGTTGTAAACAGAAAACAACAAAAAAACTCGGGCCAGAATACCAGAAAATCATGTGAGGTGGTGTCTTTTGTATCCTTTTCCTCCAGACTTCTCTATCCTCTGTCGCCAGCTTCCAGTTTCTGATTTCGAGTAATTGATTTGAATTTTTTCTGACTGCATCCTACCATCTATTTTGTGGTCTTCCTTTTTAAAGAAAGAGATTATTAATATTAGATATTGAATGTGTCAATTTGGCAACACTGTAGTAGGATATCCCTTGTAAGTTTGATAATGTAAGGTGGCTAAGGCCACGTAAAGCATGGTGAAAGTCAATCATCATTTGAGCAGTAAAAGCAGTAATTAAACAGTAGTTTGTATTATTTTTTATTAATCATGAACTATTAAATCGTAAACAAATACTACTAGTACAAAATGTATTTTCAAATAATATTAAGTGTATGACTTGTAAATCTTGAACATCTTACATGGATTAATTTAGCCTATTTGTGGTACTCTTTGTCAACTTACAGTTGTAGCATGGAGAATAAAAAAGAAAATGAATTACTTTATAATGAGTTTAGCAAGTATTAACTAATTATAACTATAATATGTATTTATAAAAATATCTCACCAAGGCCATTGCTCAAAAGAGCGTATTCTGTTAACTTAAAAAACTTTGTAGCCTCGTCGAATTCAGCTTGGGTTCAAAATAACGATCCGGTTAACTAAGTGAATATTAATGTGTTTAGCTTAATCATTTGAAATTGAGGTCCGAAATTGATTTTGCCCCCCTTAATAAAATTCCTAGCGACGCTGCTGTTCTGTGCACGGGGAGGTGGTCATGCAACTGTATACTGTGACTACAGTGTTGTGTTGCGCAGACTGCCCGCATGCCTCGCTCAAGACCTTGTACCTCAGCCACAGACCGCATCCCTGCTAGACGGGATGAGGCGCTCTGACAATGCTTTTTTCGCGATATTGTGACGTGATTTTCATAGACTTGCAGTTCGAACTGGCAGCTAATTTTTTGTGTACTGTTCCATTTTAGGATGACCTACATGTGTACAAAATTTGAGGGTGGGTTTCGACAAGAAGGTTCGTACCATCCCCTTGCCTCCCCATGCCGACGCCCATGGCACAGAACAGCTTGTTTTAAACTTTACTATTCAATAAATGTGAAACAGAAGTGCCTAGTGTCGATAAAATGGGAAATGCACAAATTTGCTTTGCACCATGCACATCGAAACAAGTGCTCCCATATCACATTCTGCTTCTTCACACTTGTGTTGGTTCGATAGTTTATAGCAACTGAAAGCACATTAATAGGATTCAACACGTCTGTAGAGACACTCATGGTGACTTCTTTCTATTAACTGACAGACACACAGATCGCAATTCATCACTACGGTCGTTGTTTATACTGCTATAGCAAGAAGAAGGAAGTCCGTGTTTGATAAGAATGAGTCACATAAGTTGCAGTAGTCGCTACAAAGATCCAGGAAAACCAACTAGGTCGCTTCCAAATTTCAAGCTTCAATTTAATGGTCTCACAGTTCAAACTGGCAGCTAATTTTTTGTGTACTATTCCATTTTAGGATGGCCTACATGTGTACAAAATTTGAGGGTGGGTTTCGACATGAAGGTTCGTACCATCCCCTTGTTAGCACAGGGTGTCATTGGATTGACAAAATGTAAATTGTCTGCATAATTAAATTTAACACCCAATTAAAAAGTGTTATAAACAGGCACGGCGGCACCGGACTGGGCGAGGCTTGGCGCATCTTCCGCCAATGTTACACGTAAACGACCAAATTTGTCTTGATGTTTTTAGTCTTAATGCAAGAATTTTTAAAACTGCTTCCTCACATATCGCCGAGCCTTTAACATACAGTTTTAATCTCTGTTTAGATACTGGTGTTTTTCCTGATTTTTTAAAATATGCTAAAGTTATACCCATACATAAAAAAGGTGATAAACATGAACTTGCAAACTACAGACCGGTTAGTATTTTACCAATTATTTCTATGGTGTTTGAAATTCTATTAAGTAAGCAGATTACAAAATATTTTGAAGATAATTCACTTTTCTCCAATAGCCAATTTGGATTTAGGCACAAGCATAGTACTGTTGATGCCGTTGTCTCTTTCCTGACAACATGTTATAATAGCCTTGAAAGAGGTGACACTGTACATAGTAGACTTTTTGACCTAACAAAAGCTTTTGACACCATTTCTCATGACACTCTGCTCAAAAAACTTAAATTCTATGGTTTTAAGGATGATAGTTTGAAATTGGTTAGCTCGTATCTGTCAGATAGATATCAGTCTGTTTATGCTAATGGCAAATTTTCTCAATTTAAATTGGTGAAACATGGTGTCCCACAAGGCTCCATACTTGGACCTCTGTTTTTTATTATATACATTAATGATCTCCCATACAATATTCAAGATATTTGCCTAAAGACCTACCTTTATGCTGATGATTTGGCAGTTATTATTTCTCTTAAGGACAACTCCTACTTATGTCAAAAAATTGAAAACTGGTGTAAAAACAACAGCCTTAGTGTCAATAACTGAGGACTTACCTTTTAAGATTAACTCATTTGGCCTTGATTTTTCTAATAATTCTGCCAAGTTTTTAGGCATAAACCTTGAGTCTTGTCTGGGTTGGCGAACGCATATTGATAGTGTTGCTAGTCAATTAAGTAGAGGACTTTTTGTGCTTAGAATTTTAAAAAAACATATATCTTTTAATTTTTTGAAAACTATTTATTATGGGTGTATAAATAGCCATATAATAATAGTGGAAAGGTGCGCTCGAGTTGAGCATTCGATATAGATTAGTCCTTGCTGTAGTCTGTTATTGTTTTCGTTCTTTTCTTGCACTCTACGATGTGGTATTTCCCGCACTTTTTATCACATAAAACACATATGCAGCCTTCTTCGAATTCTGGGTGCATTTTTCGAAATTTTCAAAGGGGTTAGCCTTCTTCGAATTCTGGGTGCATTTTTCGAAATTTTCAAAGGGGTTAGCCTTCTTCGAATTCTGGGCGCATTTTTCGAAATTTCCAAAGGGGTTAGCCTTCTCGGAATTCTAGGCGCATTTTTCGAAATTTTCAAAGGGGTTAGCCTTCTCGGAATTCTGGGCGCATTTTTCGAAATTTTCAAAGGGGTTAGCCTTCTCGGAATTCTGGGCGCATTTTTCGAAATTTTCAAAGGGGTTAGCCTTCTCGGAATTCTGGGCCCATTTTTCGAAATTTCCAAAGGGGTTAGCCTTTTCGGAATTCTGGGCGCATTTTTCGAAATTTCCAAACGGTTTAGCCTTCTCGGAATTCTAGGCGCATTTTCGAAATTTTCAAAGGGGTTAGCCTTCTCGGAATTCTGGGCGCATTTTTCGAAATTTTCAAAGGGGTTAGCCTTCTCGGAATTCTGGGCGCATTTTTCGAAATTTTCAAAGGGGTTAGCCTTCTCGGAATTCTGGGCGCATTTTTCGAAATTTTCAAAGGGGTTAGCCTTCTCGGAATTCTGGGTGCATTTTTCGAAATTTTCAAAGGGGTTAGCCTTCTCGGAATTATGGGCGCATTTTTCGATCTAGGCGCATTTTTTCAAAATTTTCAAAGGGGTTAAGCCCTCTCGGAATTCCTGGCGCATTTTTCGAAATTTTCAAAGGGGTTAGCGTTCTCGGAATTCCTGGCGCATTTTTCGAAATTTTCAAAGGGGTTAGCCTTCTCGGAATTCCGGGCGCATTTTTCGAAATTTTCAAAGGGGTTAGCCTTCTCGGAATTCTGGGCGCATTTTTCGAAATTTTCAAAGGGGTTAGCCTTCTCGGAATTCTGGGCGCATTTTTCGAAATTTTTAAAGGGGTTAGCCTTCTCGGAATTCTGGGCGCATTTTTCGAAATTTTCAAAGGGGTTAGCCTTCTTCGAATTCTGGGCGCATTTTTCGAAATTACCAAAGGGGTTAGCCTTTTCGGAATTCTGGGCGCATTTTTCGAAATTTCCAAAGGGGTTAGCCTTCTCGGAATTCTAGGCGCATTTTTCGAAATTTTCAAAGGGGTTAGCCTTCTCGGAATTCTGGGCGCATTTTTCGAAATTTTCAAAGGGGTTAGCCTTCTCGGAATTCTGGGCGCATTTTTCGAAATTTTCAAAGGGGTTAGCCTTCTCGGAATTCTGGGCGCATTTATCGAAATTTTCAAAGGGGTTAGCCTTCTCGGAATTCTGGGCGCATTTTTCGAAATTTTCAAAGGGGTTAGCCTTCTCGGAATTCTGGGCGCATTTTTCGAAATTTTCAAAGGGGTTAGCCTTCTCGGAATTCTGGGCGCATTTTTCGAAATTTTCAAAGGGGTTAGCCTTCTCGGAATTCTGGGTGCATTTTTCGAAATTTCCAAAGGGGTTAGCCTTTTCGGAATTCTGGGCGCATTTTTCGAAATTTCCGAAGGGGTTAGCCTTCTCGGAATTCCTGGCGCATTTTTCGAAATTTTCAAAGGGGTTAGCCTTCTCGAAATTCTGGGCGCATTTTTCGAAATTTCCGAAGGGGTTAGCCTTCTCGGAATTCCTGGCGCATTTTTCGAAATTTTCAAAGGGGTTAGCCTTCTCGGAATTCTGGGCGCAGTTTTCGAAATTTTCAAAGGGGTTAGCCTTCTCGGAATTCTGGGCGCATTTTTCGAAATTTTCAAAGGGGTTAGCCTTCTCGGAATTCTGGGCGCATTTTTCGAAATTTTTAAAGGGGTTAGCCTTCTCGGAATTCTAGGCGCATTTTTCGAAATTTTCAAAGGGGTTAGCCTTCTCGGAATTCTAGGCGCATTTTTCAAAATTTTCAGAGGGGTTAAGCCTTCTCGGAATTCCTGGCGCATTTTTCGAAATTTTCAAAGGGGTTAGCGTTCTCGGAATTCCTGGCGCATTTTTCGAAATTTTCAAAGGGGTTAACCTTCTCGGAATTCTGGGCGCATTTTTCGTAATTTTCAAAGGGGTTAGCCTTCTCGGAATTCTGGGCGCATTTTTCGAAATTTCCAAAGGATTAGCCTTCTCGGAATTCTGGGCGCATTTTTCGAAATTTCCGAAGGGGTTAGCCTTCTCGGAATTCCTGGCGCATTTTTCGAAATTTTCAAAGGGGTTAGCCTTCTCGGAATTCTGGGCGCATTTTTCGAAATTTTCAAAGGGGTTAGCCTTCTCGGAATTCTGGGCGCATTTTTCGAAATTTTCAAAGGGGTTAGCCTTCTCGGAATTCTGGGCGCATTTTTCGAAATTTTCAAAGGGGTTAGCCTTCTCGGAATTCTGGGCGCATTTTTCGAAATTTTCAAAGGGGTTAGCCTTCTCGGAATTCTGGGCGCATTTTTCGAAATTTTCAAAGGGGTTTGCCTTCTCGGAATTCTGGGCGCATTTTTCGAAATTTCCAAAGGGGTTAGCCTTTTCGGAATTCTGGGCGCATTTTTCGAAATTTCCAAAGGGGTTAGCCTTCTCGGAATTCAAGGCGCATTTTTCGAAATTTTGAAAGGGGTTAGCCTTCTCGGAATTCTGGGCGCATTTTTCGAAATTTTCAAAGGGGTTAGCCTTCTCGGAATTCTGGGCGCATTTTTCGAAATTTTCAAAGGGGTTAGCCTTCTCGGAATTCTGGGCGCATTTTTCGAAATTTCCAAAGGGGTTAGGCTTTTCGGAATTCTGGGCGCATTTTTCGAAATTTTCCAAGGGGTTAGCCTTCTCGGAATTCTAGGCGCATTTTTCGAAATTTCCAAAGGGGTTAGCCTTCTCGGAATTCTGGGCGCAATTTTCGAAATTTTCAAAGGGGTTAGCCTTCTCGGAATTCTGGGCGCATTTTTCGAAATTTTGAAAGGGGTTAGCCTTCTCGGAATTCTGGGCGCATTTTTCGAAATTTTCAAAGGGGTTAGCCTTCTCGGAATTCTGGGTGCATTTTTCGAAATTTCCAAAGGGGTTAGCCTTTTCGGAATTCTGGGCGCAGTTTTCGAAATTTCCAAAGGGGTTAGCCTTCTCGGAATTCTGGGCGCATTTTTCGAAATTTTCAAAGGGGTTAGCCTTCTCGGAATTCTGGGCGCATTTTTCGAAATTTTCAAAGGGGTTAGCCTTCTCGGAATTCTGGGCGCATTTTTCGAAATTTTCAAAGGGGTTAGCCTTCTCGGAATTCTGGGCGCATTTTTCGAAATTTTCAAAGGGGTTAGCCTTCTAGGAATTCTGGGCGCATTTTTCGAAATTTTCAAAGGGGTTAGCCTTCTCGGAATTCTGGGTGAATTTTTCGAAATTTTCAAAGGGGTTAGCCTTCTCGGAATTATGAGCGCATTTTTCGAAATTTTCAAAGGGGTTAGCGTTCTCGGAATTCTAGGCGCATTTTTCAAAATTTTCAAAGGGGTTAAGCCCTCTCGGAATTCCTGGCGCATTTTTCGAAATTTTCAAAGGGGTTAGCGTTCTCGGAATTCCTGGCGCATTTTTCGAAATTTTCAAAGGGGTTAGCCTTATCGGAATTCTGGGCGCATTTTTCGAAATTTTCAAAGGGGTTAGCCTTCTCGGAATAATGGGCGCATTTTTCGAAATTTTCAAAGGGGTTAGCCTTCTCGGAATTCTGGGCGCATTTTTCGAAATTTTCAAAGGGGTTAGCCTTCTCGGAATTCCTGGCGCATTTTTCGAAATTTTCAAAGGGGTTAGCCTTTTCGGAATTCTGGGCGCATTTTTCGAAATTACCAAAGGGGTTAGCCTTTTCGGAATTCTGGGCGCATTTTTCGAAATTTCCAAAGGGGTTAGCCTTCTCGGAATTCCAGGCGCATTTTTCGAAATTTTCAAAGGGGTTAGCCTTCTCGGAATTCTGGGCGCATTTTTCGAAATTTTCAAAGGGGTTAGCCTTCTCGGAATTCTGGGCGCATTTTTCGAAATTTTCAAAGGGGTTAGCCTTCTCGGAATTCTGGGCGCATTTTTCGAAATTTTCAAAGGGGTTAGCGTTCTCGGAATTCCTGGCTCATTTTTCGAAATTTTCAAAGGGGTTAGCCTTCTCGGAATTCTGGGCGCATTTTTCGAAATTTTCAAAGGGGTTAGCCTTCTCGGAATTCTGGGCTTATTTTTCGAAATTTTCAAAGGGGTTAGCCTTCTCGGAATTCTGGGCGCATTTTTCGAAATTTCCAAAGGGGTTAGCCTTTTCGGAATTCTGGGCGCATTTTTCGAAATTTCCAAAGGGGTTAGCCTTCTCGGAATTCTAGGCGCATTTTTCGAAATTTTCAAAGGGGTTAGCCTTCTCGGAATTCTGGGCGCATTTTTCGAAATTTTCAAAGGGGTTAGCCTTCTCGGAATTCTGGGCGCATTTTTCGAAATTTTCAAAGGGGTTAGCCTTCTCGGAATTCTGGGCGCATTTTTCGAAATTTTCAAAGGGGTTAGCCTTCTCGGAATTCTGGGCGCATTTTTCGAAATTTTCAAAGGGGTTAGCCTTCTCGGAATTCTGGGCGCATTTTTCGAAATTTCCAAAGGGGTTAGCCTTTTCGGAATTCTGGGCGCATTTTTCGAAATTTTCCAAGGGGTTAGCCTTCTCGGAATTCTAGGCGCATTTTTCGAAATTTCCAAAGGGGTTAGCCTTCTCGGAATTCTGGGCGCATTTTTCGAAATTTTCAAAGGGGTTAGCCTTCTCGGAATTCTGGGCGCATTTTTCGAAATTTTCAAAGGGGTTAGCCTTCTCGGAATTCTGGGCGCATTTTTCGAAATTTTCAAAGGGGTTAGCCTTCTCGGAATTCTAGGCGCATTTTTCAAAATTTTCAAAGGGGTTAAGCCTTCTCGGAATTCCTGGCGCATTTTTCGAAATTTTCAAAGGGGTTAGCCTTCTCGGAATTCTGGGCGCATTTTTCGAAATTTTCAAAGGGGTTAGCCTTCTCGGAATTCTGGGCGCATTTTTCGAAATTTTCAAAGGGGTTAGCCTTCTCGGAATTCTGGGCGCATTTTTCGAAATTTCCAAAGGGGTTAGCCTTTTCGGAATTCTGGGCGCATTTTTCGAAATTTCCAAAGGGGTTAAGCCTTCTCGGAATTCTAGGCGCATTTTTCGAAATTTTCAAAGGGGTTAGCCTTCTCGGAATTCTGGGCGCATTTTTCGAAATTTTCAAAGGGGTTAGCCTTCTCGGAATTCTGGGCGCATTTTTCGAAATTTTCAAAGGGGTTAGCCTTCTCGGAATTCTGGGCGCATTTTTCGAAATTTTCAAAGGGGTTAGCCTTCTCGGAATTCTGGGCGCATTTTTCGAAATTTCCAAAGGGGTTAGCCTTTTCGGAATTCTGGGCGCATTTTTCGAAATTTTCCAAGGGTTAGCCTTCTCGGAATTCTAGGCGCATTTTTCGAAATTTCCAAACGGGTTAGCCTTCTCGGAATTCTGGGCGCAATTTTCGAAATTTTCAAAGGGGTTAGTCTTCTCGGAATTCTGGGCGCATTTTTCGAAATTTTCAAAGGGGTTAGCCTTCTCGGAATTCTGGGCGCATTTTTCGAAATTTTCAAAGGGGTTAGCCTTCTCGGAATTCTGGGCGCATTTTTCGAAATTTTCAAAGGGGTTAGCCTTCTCGGAATTCTGGGTGCATTTTTCGAAATTTCCAAAGGGGTTAGCCTTTTTTTGGAATTCTGGGCGCAGTTTTCGAAATTTCCAAAGGGGTTAGCCTTCTCGGAATTCTGGGCGCATTTTTCGAAATTTTCAAAGGGGTTAGCCTTCTCGGAATTCTGGGCGCATTTTTCGAAATTTTCAAAGGGGTTAGCCTTCTCGGAATTCTGGGTGAATTTTTCGAAATTTTCAAAGGGGTTAGCCTTCTCGGAATTATGGGCGCATTTTTCGAAATTTTCAAAGGGGTTAGCCTTCTCGGAATTCTAGGCGCATTTTTCAAAATTTTCAAAGGGGTTAAGCCCACTCGGAATTCCTTGCGCATTTTTCGAAATTTTCAAAGGGGTTAGCGTTCTCGGAATTCCTGGCGCATTTTTCGAAATTTTCAAAGGGGTTAGCCTTCTCGGAATTCTAGGCGCATTTTTCAAAATTTTCAAAGGGGTTAAGCCCTCTCGGAATTCCTGGCGCATTTTTCGAAATTTTCTAAGGGGTTAGCGTTCTCGGAATTCCTGGCGCATTTTTCGAAATTTTCAAAGGGGTTAGTTAGCCTTCTCGGAATTCTAGGCGCATTTTTCGAAATTTCCAAAGGGGTTAGCCTTCTCGGAATTCTGGGCGCATTTTTCGAAATTTTCAAAGGGGTTAGCCTTCTCGGAATTCTGGGCGCATTTTTCGAAATTTTCAAAGGGGTTAGCCTTCTCGGAATTCTGGGCGCATTTTTCGAAATTTTCAAAGGGGTTAGCCTTCTCGGAATTCTGGGCCCATTTTTCGAAATTTTCAAAGGGGTTAGCCTTCTCGGAATTCTGGGCGCATTTTTCGAAATTACCAAAGGGGTTAGCCTTTTCGGAATTCTGGGCGCATTTTTCGAAATTTCCAAAGGGGTTAGCCTCGGAATTCTAGGCGCATTTTTCGAAATTTTCAAAGGGGTTAGCCTTCTCGGAATTCTGGGCGCATTTTTCGAAATTTTCAAAGGGGTTAGCCTTCTCGGAATTATGCTCGCATTTTTCGAAATTTTCAAAGGCGTTAGCCTTCTCGGAATTCTAGGCGCATTTTTCAAAATTTTCAGGGGGGTTAAGCCTTCTCGGAATTCCTGGCGCATTTTTCGAAATTTTCAAAGGGGTTAGCGTTCTCGGAATTCTAGGCGCATTTTTCAAAATTTTCAAAGGGGTTAAGCCCTCTCGGAATTCCTGGCTCATTTTTCGAAATTTTCAAAGGGGTTAGCGTTCTCGGAATTCCTGGCGCATTTTTCGAAATTTTCAAAGGGGTTAGCCTTATCGGAATTCTGGGCGCATTTTTCGAAATTTTCAAAGGGGTTAGCCTTCTCGGAATAATGGGCGCATTTTTCGAAATTTTCAAAGGGGTTAGCCTTCTCGGAATTCTGGGCGCATTTTTCGAAATTTTCAAAGGGGTTAGCCTTCTCGGAATTCCTGGCGCATTTTTCGAAATTTTCAAAGGGGTTAGCCTTTTCGGAATTCTGGGCGCATTTTTCGAAATTACCAAAGGGGTTAGCCTTTTCGGAATTCTGGGCGCATTTTTCGAAATTTCCAAAGGGGTTAGCCTTCTCGGAATTCCAGGCGCATTTTTCGAAATTTTCAAAGGGGTTAGCCTTCTCGGAATTCTGGGCGCATTTTTCGAAATTTTCAAAGGGGTTAGCCTTCTCGGAATTCTGGGCGCATTTTTCGAAATTTTCAAAGGGGTTAGCCTTCTCGGAATTCTGGGCGCATTTTTCGAAATTTTCAAAGGGGTTAGCGTTCTCGGAATTCCTGGCTCATTTTTCGAAATTTTCAAAGGGGTTAGCCTTCTCGGAATTCTGGGCGCATTTTTCGAAATTTTCAAAGGGGTTAGCCTTCTCGGAATTCTGGGCTTATTTTTCGAAATTTTCAAAGGGGTTAGCCTTCTCGGAATTCTGGGCGCATTTTTCGAAATTTCCAAAGGGGTTAGCCTTTTCGGAATTCTGGGCGCATTTTTCGAAATTTCCAAAGGGGTTAGCCTTCTCGGAATTCTAGGCGCAATTTTCGAAATTTTCAAAGGGGTTAGCCTTCTCGGAATTCTGGGCGCATTTTTCGAAATTTTCAAAGGGGTTAGCCTTCTCGGAATTCTGGGCGCATTTTTCGAAATTTTCAAAGGGGTTAGCCTTCTCGGAATTCTGGGCGCATTTTTCGAAATTTTCAAAGGGGTTAGCCTTCTCGGAATTCTGGGCGCATTTTTCGAAATTTTCAAAGGGGTTAGCCTTCTCGGAATTCTGGGCGCATTTTTCGAAATTTCCAAAGGGGTTAGCCTTTTCGGAATTCTGGGCGCATTTTTCGAAATTTTCCAAGGGGTTAGCCTTCTCGGAATTCTAGGCGCATTTTTCGAAATTTCCAAAGGGGTTAGCCTTCTCGGAATTCTGGGCGCATTTTTCGAAATTTTCAAAGGGGTTAGCCTTCTCGGAATTCTGGGCGCATTTTTCGAAATTTTCAAAGGGGTTAGCCTTCTCGGAATTCTGGGCGCATTTTTCGAAATTTTCAAAGGGGTTAGCCTTCTCGGAATTCTAGGCGCATTTTTCAAAATTTTCAAAGGGGTTAAGCCTTCTCGGAATTCCTGGCGCATTTTTCGAAATTTTCAAAGGGGTTAGCCTTCTCGGAATTCTGGGCGCATTTTTCGAAATTTTCAAAGGGGTTAGCCTTCTCGGAATTCTGGGCGCATTTTTCGAAATTTTCAAAGGGGTTAGCCTTCTCGGAATTCTGGGCGCATTTTTCGAAATTTCCAAAGGGGTTAGCCTTTTCGGAATTCTGGGCGCATTTTTCGAAATTTCCAAAGGGGTTAAGCCTTCTCGGAATTCTAGGCGCATTTTTCGAAATTTTCAAAGGGGTTAGCCTTCTCGGAATTCTGGGCGCATTTTTCGAAATTTTCAAAGGGGTTAGCCTTCTCGGAATTCTGGGCGCATTTTTCGAAATTTTCAAAGGGGTTAGCCTTCTCGGAATTCTGGGCGCATTTTTCGAAATTTTCAAAGGGGTTAGCCTTCTCGGAATTCTGGGCGCATTTTTCGAAATTTCCAAAGGGGTTAGCCTTTTCGGAATTCTGGGCGCATTTTTCGAAATTTTCCAAGGGTTAGCCTTCTCGGAATTCTAGGCGCATTTTTCGAAATTTCCAAACGGGTTAGCCTTCTCGGAATTCTGGGCGCAATTTTCGAAATTTTCAAAGGGGTTAGTCTTCTCGGAATTCTGGGCGCATTTTTCGAAATTTTCAAAGGGGTTAGCCTTCTCGGAATTCTGGGCGCATTTTTCGAAATTTTCAAAGGGGTTAGCCTTCTCGGAATTCTGGGCGCATTTTTCGAAATTTTCAAAGGGGTTAGCCTTCTCGGAATTCTGGGTGCATTTTTCGAAATTTCCAAAGGGGTTAGCCTTTTTTTGGAATTCTGGGCGCAGTTTTCGAAATTTCCAAAGGGGTTAGCCTTCTCGGAATTCTGGGCGCATTTTTCGAAATTTTCAAAGGGGTTAGCCTTCTCGGAATTCTGGGCGCATTTTTCGAAATTTTCAAAGGGGTTAGCCTTCTCGGAATTCTGGGTGAATTTTTCGAAATTTTCAAAGGGGTTAGCCTTCTCGGAATTATGGGCGCATTTTTCGAAATTTTCAAAGGGGTTAGCCTTCTCGGAATTCTAGGCGCATTTTTCAAAATTTTCAAAGGGGTTAAGCCCACTCGGAATTCCTTGCGCATTTTTCGAAATTTTCAAAGGGGTTAGCGTTCTCGGAATTCCTGGCGCATTTTTCGAAATTTTCAAAGGGGTTAGCCTTCTCGGAATTCTAGGCGCATTTTTCAAAATTTTCAAAGGGGTTAAGCCCTCTCGGAATTCCTGGCGCATTTTTCGAAATTTTCTAAGGGGTTAGCGTTCTCGGAATTCCTGGCGCATTTTTCGAAATTTTCAAAGGGGTTAGTTAGCCTTCTCGGAATTCTAGGCGCATTTTTCGAAATTTCCAAAGGGGTTAGCCTTCTCGGAATTCTGGGCGCATTTTTCGAAATTTTCAAAGGGGTTAGCCTTCTCGGAATTCTGGGCGCATTTTTCGAAATTTTCAAAGGGGTTAGCCTTCTCGGAATTCTGGGCGCATTTTTCGAAATTTTCAAAGGGGTTAGCCTTCTCGGAATTCTGGGCCCATTTTTCGAAATTTTCAAAGGGGTTAGCCTTCTCGGAATTCTGGGCGCATTTTTCGAAATTACCAAAGGGGTTAGCCTTTTCGGAATTCTGGGCGCATTTTTCGAAATTTCCAAAGGGGTTAGCCTCGGAATTCTAGGCGCATTTTTCGAAATTTTCAAAGGGGTTAGCCTTCTCGGAATTCTGGGCGCATTTTTCGAAATTTTCAAAGGGGTTAGCCTTCTCGGAATTATGGGCGCATTTTTCGAAATTTTCAAAGGCGTTAGCCTTCTCGGAATTCTAGGCGCATTTTTCAAAATTTTCAGGGGGGTTAAGCCTTCTCGGAATTCCTGGCGCATTTTTCGAAATTTTCAAAGGGGTTAGCGTTCTCGGAATTCCTGGCGCATTTTTCGAAATTTTCAAAGGGGTTAGCCTTCTCGGAATTCTGGGCGCATTTTTCGTAATTTTCAAAGGGGTTAGCCTTCTCGGAATTCTGGGCGCATTTTTCTAAATTTTCAAAGGGGTTAGCCTTCTCGGAATTCTGGGCGCATTTTTCGAAATTTCCAAAGGATTAGCCTTCTCGGAATTCTGGGCGCATTTTTCGAAATTTCCGAAGGGGTTAGCCTTCTCGGAATTCCTGGCGCATTTTTCGAAATTTTCAAAGGGGTTAGCCTTCTCGGAATTCTGGGCGCATTTTCCGAAATTTTCAAAGGGGTTAGCCTTCTCGGAATTCTGGGCGCATTTTTCGAAATTTTCAAAGGGGTTAGCCTTCTCGGAATTCTGGGCGCATTTTTCGAAATTTTCAAAGGGGTTAGCCTTCTCGGAATTCTGGGCGCATTTTTCGAAATTTTCAAAGGGGTTAGCCTTCTCGGAATTCTGGGCGCATTTTTCGAAATTTCCAAAGGGGTTAGCCTTTTCGGAATTCTGGGCGCATTTTTCGAAATTTCCAAAGGGGTTAGCCTTCTCGGAATTCAAGGCGCATTTTTCGAAATTTCCAAAGGGGTTAGCCTTCTCGGAACACTAGGCGCATTTTTCAAAATTTTCAAAGGGGTTAGCCTTCTCGGAATTCTGGGCGCATTTTTCGAAATTTTCAAAGGGGTTAGCCTTCTCGGAATTCTGGGCGCATTTTTCGAAATTTTCAAAGGGGTTAGCCTTCTAGGAATTCTGGGCGCATTTTTCGAAATTTTCAAAGGGGTTAGCCTTCTCGGAATTCTGGGCGCATTTTTCGAAATTTTCAAAGGGGTTAGCCTTCTCGGAATTCTGGGTGCATTTTTCGAAATTTTCAAAGGGGTTAGCCTTCTCGGAATTACGGGCGCATTTTTCGAAATTTTCAAAGGGGTTAGCCTTCTCGGAATTCTAGGCGCATTTTTCAAAATTTTCAAAGGGGTTAAGCCTTCTCGGAATTCCTGGCGCATTTTTCGAAATTTTCAAAGGGTTTAGCGTTCTCGCAATTCCTGGCGCATTTTTCGAAATTTTCAAAGGGGTTAGCCTTCTCGGAATTCTGGGCGCATTTTTCGAAATTTTCAAAGGGGTTAGCCTTCTCGGAATTCTGGGCGCATTTTTCGAAATTTTCAAAGGGGTTAGCCTTCTCGGAATTCTGGGCGCATTTTTCGAAATTACCAAAGGGGTTAGCCTTCTCGGAATTCTGTGCGCATTTTTCGAAATTTTCAAAGGGGTTAGCCTTCTCGGAATTCTGGGCGCATTTTTCGAAATTTTCAAAGGGGTTAGCCTTCTCGGAATTCTGGGCGCATTTTTCGAAATTACCAAAGGGGTTAGCCATTTCGGAATTCTGGGCGCATTTTTCGAAATTTCCAAAGGGGTTAGCCTCGGAATTCTAGGCGCATTTTTCGAAATTTTCAAAGGGGTTAGCCTTCTCGGAATTCTGGGCGCATTTTTCGAAATTTTCAAAGGGGTTAGCCTTCTCGGAATTCTGGGTGAATTTTTCGAAATTTTCAAAGGGGTTAGCCTTCTCGGAATTATGGGCGCATTTTTCGAAATTTTCAAAGGGGTTAGCCTTCTCGGAATTCTAGGCGCATTTTTCAAAATTTTCAAAGGGGTTAAGCCCTCTCGGAATTCCCTGCGCATTTTTCGAAATTTTCAAAGGGGTTAGCGTTCTCGGAATTCCTGGCGCATTTTTCGAAATTTTCAAAGGGGTTAGCCTTCTCGGAATTCTAGGCGCATTTTTCAAAATTTTCAAAGGGGTTAAGCCCTCTCGGAATTCCTGGCGCATTTTTCGAAATTTTCAAAGGGGTTAGCGTTCTCGGAATTCCTGGCGCATTTTTCGAAATTTTCAAAGGGGTTAGTTAGCCTTCTCGGAATTCTAGGCGCATTTTTCGAAATTTCCAAAGGGGTTAGCCTTCTCGGAATTCTGGGCGCATTTTTCGAAATTTTCAAAGGGGTTAGCCCTCTCGGAATTCCCTGCGCATTTTTCGAAATTTTCAAAGGGGTTAGCGTTCTCGGAATTCCTGGCGCATTTTTCGAAATTTTCAAAGGGGTTAGCCTTCTCGGAATTCTAGGCGCATTTTTCAAAATTTTCAAAGGGGTTAAGCCCTCTCGGAATTCCTGGCGCATTTTTCGAAATTTTCAAAGGGGTTAGCGTTCTCGGAATTCGTGGCGCATTTTTCGAAATTTTCAAAGGGGTTAGTTAGCCTTCTCGGAATTCTGGGCGCATTTTTCGAAATTTTCAAAGGGGTTAGCCTTCTCGGAATTCTGGGCGCATTTTTCGAAATTTTCAAAGGGGTTAGCCTTCTCGGAATTCTGGGCGCATTTTTCGAAATTTTCAAAGGGGTTAGCCTTCTCGGAATTACGGGCGCATTTTTCGAAATTTTCAAAGGGGTTAGCCTTCTCGGAATTCTAGGCGCATTTTTCAAAATTTTCAAAGGGGTTAAGCCTTTTCGGAATTCCTGGCGCATTTTTCGAAATTTTCAAAGGGGTTAGCGTTCTCGGAATTCGTGGCGCATTTTTCGAAATTTTCAAAGGGGTTAGCCTTCTCGGAATTCTGGGCGCATTTTTCGAAATTTTCAAAGGGGTTAGCCTTCTCGGAATTCTGGGCGCATTTTTCGAAATTTTCAAAGGGGTTAGCCTTCTCGGAATTCTGGGTGCATTTTTCGAAATTTCCAAAGGGGTTAGCCTTTTCGGAATTCTGGGCGCATTTTTCGAAATTTCCAAAGGGGTTAAGCCTTCTCGGAATTCTAGGCGCATTTTTCGAAATTTTCAAAGGGGTTAGCCTTCTCGGAATTCTGGGCGCATTTTTCGAAATTTTCAAAGGGGTTAGCCTTCTCGGAATTCTGGGCGCATTTTTCGAAATTTTCAAAGGGGTTAGCCTTCTCGGAATTCTGGGCGCATTTTTCGAAATTTTCAAAGGGGTTAGCCTTCTCGGAATTCTGGGCGCATTTTTCGAAATTTTCAAAGGGGTTAGCCTTCTCGGAATTCTGGGCGCATTTTTCGAAATTTCCAAAGGGGTTAGCCTTTTCGGAATTCTGGGCGCATTTTTCGAAATTTTCCAAGGGGTTAGCCTTCTCGGAATTCTAGGCGCATTTTTCGAAATTTCCAAAGGGGTTAGCCTTCTCGGAATTCTGGGCGCAATTTTCGAAATTTTCAAAGGGGTTAGCCTTCTCGGAATTCTGGGCGCATTTTTCGAAATTTTCAAAGGGGTTAGCCTTCTCGGAATTCTAGGCGCATTTTTCGAAATTTTCAAAGGGGTTAGCCTTCTCGGAATTCTGGGTGCATTTTTCGAAATTTCCAAAGGGGTTAGCCTTCTCGGAATAATGGGCGCATTTTTCGAAATTTTCAAAGGGGTTAGCCTTCTCGGAATTCTGGGCCCATTTTTCGAAATTTTCAAAGGGGTTAGCCTTCTCGGAATTCTGGGCGCATTTTTCGAAATTACCAAAGGGGTTAGCCTTTTCGGAATTCTGGGCGCATTTTTCGAAATTTCCAAAGGGGTTAGCCTCGGAATTCTAGGCGCATTTTTCGAAATTTTCAAAGGGGTTAGCCTTCTCGGAATTCTGGGCGCATTTTTCGAAATTTTCAAAGGGGTTAGCCTTCTCGGAATTATGGGCGCATTTTTCGAAATTTTCAAAGGCGTTAGCCTTCTCGGAATTCTAGGCGCATTTTTCAAAATTTTCAGGGGGGTTAAGCCTTCTCGGAATTCCTGGCGCATTTTTCGAAATTTTCAAAGGGGTTAGCGTTCTCGGAATTCCTGGCGCATTTTTCGAAATTTTCAAAGGGGTTAGCCTTCTCGGAATTCTGGGCGCATTTTTCGTAATTTTCAAAGGGGTTAGCCTTCTCGGAATTCTGGGCGCATTTTTCTAAATTTTCAAAGGGGTTAGCCTTCTCGGAATTCTGGGCGCATTTTTCGAAATTTCCAAAGGATTAGCCTTCTCGGAATTCTGGGCGCATTTTTCGAAATTTCCGAAGGGGTTAGCCTTCTCGGAATTCCTGGCGCATTTTTCGAAATTTTCAAAGGGGTTAGCCTTCTCGGAATTCTGGGCGCATTTTCCGAAATTTTCAAAGGGGTTAGCCTTCTCGGAATTCTGGGCGCATTTTTCGAAATTTTCAAAGGGGTTAGCCTTCTCGGAATTCTGGGCGCATTTTTCGAAATTTTCAAAGGGGTTAGCCTTCTCGGAATTCTGGGCGCATTTTTCGAAATTTTCAAAGGGGTTAGCCTTCTCGGAATTCTGGGCGCATTTTTCGAAATTTCCAAAGGGGTTAGCCTTTTCGGAATTCTGGGCGCATTTTTCGAAATTTCCAAAGGGGTTAGCCTTCTCGGAATTCAAGGCGCATTTTTCGAAATTTCCAAAGGGGTTAGCCTTCTCGGAACACTAGGCGCATTTTTCAAAATTTTCAAAGGGGTTAGCCTTCTCGGAATTCTGGGCGCATTTTTCGAAATTTTCAAAGGGGTTAGCCTTCTCGGAATTCTGGGCGCATTTTTCGAAATTTTCAAAGGGGTTAGCCTTCTAGGAATTCTGGGCGCATTTTTCGAAATTTTCAAAGGGGTTAGCCTTCTCGGAATTCTGGGCGCATTTTTCGAAATTTTCAAAGGGGTTAGCCTTCTCGGAATTCTGGGTGCATTTTTCGAAATTTTCAAAGGGGTTAGCCTTCTCGGAATTACGGGCGCATTTTTCGAAATTTTCAAAGGGGTTAGCCTTCTCGGAATTCTAGGCGCATTTTTCAAAATTTTCAAAGGGGTTAAGCCTTCTCGGAATTCCTGGCGCATTTTTCGAAATTTTCAAAGGGTTTAGCGTTCTCGCAATTCCTGGCGCATTTTTCGAAATTTTCAAAGGGGTTAGCCTTCTCGGAATTCTGGGCGCATTTTTCGAAATTTTCAAAGGGGTTAGCCTTCTCGGAATTCTGGGCGCATTTTTCGAAATTTTCAAAGGGGTTAGCCTTCTCGGAATTCTGGGCGCATTTTTCGAAATTACCAAAGGGGTTAGCCTTCTCGGAATTCTGTGCGCATTTTTCGAAATTTTCAAAGGGGTTAGCCTTCTCGGAATTCTGGGCGCATTTTTCGAAATTTTCAAAGGGGTTAGCCTTCTCGGAATTCTGGGCGCATTTTTCGAAATTACCAAAGGGGTTAGCCATTTCGGAATTCTGGGCGCATTTTTCGAAATTTCCAAAGGGGTTAGCCTCGGAATTCTAGGCGCATTTTTCGAAATTTTCAAAGGGGTTAGCCTTCTCGGAATTCTGGGCGCATTTTTCGAAATTTTCAAAGGGGTTAGCCTTCTCGGAATTCTGGGTGAATTTTTCGAAATTTTCAAAGGGGTTAGCCTTCTCGGAATTATGGGCGCATTTTTCGAAATTTTCAAAGGGGTTAGCCTTCTCGGAATTCTAGGCGCATTTTTCAAAATTTTCAAAGGGGTTAAGCCCTCTCGGAATTCCCTGCGCATTTTTCGAAATTTTCAAAGGGGTTAGCGTTCTCGGAATTCCTGGCGCATTTTTCGAAATTTTCAAAGGGGTTAGCCTTCTCGGAATTCTAGGCGCATTTTTCAAAATTTTCAAAGGGGTTAAGCCCTCTCGGAATTCCTGGCGCATTTTTCGAAATTTTCAAAGGGGTTAGCGTTCTCGGAATTCCTGGCGCATTTTTCGAAATTTTCAAAGGGGTTAGTTAGCCTTCTCGGAATTCTAGGCGCATTTTTCGAAATTTCCAAAGGGGTTAGCCTTCTCGGAATTCTGGGCGCATTTTTCGAAATTTTCAAAGGGGTTAGCCCTCTCGGAATTCCCTGCGCATTTTTCGAAATTTTCAAAGGGGTTAGCGTTCTCGGAATTCCTGGCGCATTTTTCGAAATTTTCAAAGGGGTTAGCCTTCTCGGAATTCTAGGCGCATTTTTCAAAATTTTCAAAGGGGTTAAGCCCTCTCGGAATTCCTGGCGCATTTTTCGAAATTTTCAAAGGGGTTAGCGTTCTCGGAATTCGTGGCGCATTTTTCGAAATTTTCAAAGGGGTTAGTTAGCCTTCTCGGAATTCTGGGCGCATTTTTCGAAATTTTCAAAGGGGTTAGCCTTCTCGGAATTCTGGGCGCATTTTTCGAAATTTTCAAAGGGGTTAGCCTTCTCGGAATTCTGGGCGCATTTTTCGAAATTTTCAAAGGGGTTAGCCTTCTCGGAATTACGGGCGCATTTTTCGAAATTTTCAAAGGGGTTAGCCTTCTCGGAATTCTAGGCGCATTTTTCAAAATTTTCAAAGGGGTTAAGCCTTTTCGGAATTCCTGGCGCATTTTTCGAAATTTTCAAAGGGGTTAGCGTTCTCGGAATTCGTGGCGCATTTTTCGAAATTTTCAAAGGGGTTAGCCTTCTCGGAATTCTGGGCGCATTTTTCGAAATTTTCAAAGGGGTTAGCCTTCTCGGAATTCTGGGCGCATTTTTCGAAATTTTCAAAGGGGTTAGCCTTCTCGGAATTCTGGGTGCATTTTTCGAAATTTCCAAAGGGGTTAGCCTTTTCGGAATTCTGGGCGCATTTTTCGAAATTTCCAAAGGGGTTAAGCCTTCTCGGAATTCTAGGCGCATTTTTCGAAATTTTCAAAGGGGTTAGCCTTCTCGGAATTCTGGGCGCATTTTTCGAAATTTTCAAAGGGGTTAGCCTTCTCGGAATTCTGGGCGCATTTTTCGAAATTTTCAAAGGGGTTAGCCTTCTCGGAATTCTGGGCGCATTTTTCGAAATTTTCAAAGGGGTTAGCCTTCTCGGAATTCTGGGCGCATTTTTCGAAATTTTCAAAGGGGTTAGCCTTCTCGGAATTCTGGGCGCATTTTTCGAAATTTCCAAAGGGGTTAGCCTTTTCGGAATTCTGGGCGCATTTTTCGAAATTTTCCAAGGGGTTAGCCTTCTCGGAATTCTAGGCGCATTTTTCGAAATTTCCAAAGGGGTTAGCCTTCTCGGAATTCTGGGCGCAATTTTCGAAATTTTCAAAGGGGTTAGCCTTCTCGGAATTCTGGGCGCATTTTTCGAAATTTTCAAAGGGGTTAGCCTTCTCGGAATTCTAGGCGCATTTTTCGAAATTTTCAAAGGGGTTAGCCTTCTCGGAATTCTGGGTGCATTTTTCGAAATTTCCAAAGGGGTTAGCCTTCTCGGAATTCTGGGCGCATTTTTCGAAATTTTCAAAGGGGTTAGCCTTCTCGGAATTCTGGGCGCATTTTTCGAAATTTTCAAAGGGGTTAGCCTTCTCGGAATTCTGGGCGCATTTTTCGAAATTTTCAAAGGGGTTAGCCTTCTCGGAATTCTGGGCCCATTTTTCGAAATTTTCAAAGGGGTTAGCCTTCTCGGAATTCTGGGCGCATTTTTCGAAATTACCAAAGGGGTTAGCCTTTTCGGAATTCTGGGCGCATTTTTCGAAATTTCCAAAGGGGTTAGCCTCGGAATTCTAGGCGCATTTTTCGAAATTTTCAAAGGGGTTAGCCTTCTCGGAATTCTGGGCGCATTTTTCGAAATTTTCAAAGGGGTTAGCCTTCTCGGAATTATGGGCGCATTTTTCGAAATTTTCAAAGGCGTTAGCCTTCTCGGAATTCTAGGCGCATTTTTCAAAATTTTCAGAGGGGTTAAGCCTTCTCGGAATTCCAGGCGCATTTTTCGAAATTTTCAAAGGGGTTAGCGTTCTCGGAATTCCTGGCGCATTTTTCGAAATTTTCAAAGGGGTTAGCCTTCTCGGAATTCTGGGCGCATTTTTCGTAATTTTCAAAGGGGTTAGCCTTCTCGGAATTCTGGGCGCATTTTTCGAAATTTTCAAAGGGGTTAGCCTTCTCGGAATTCTGGGCGCATTTTTCGAAATTTCCAAAGGATTAGCCTTCTCGGAATTCTGGGCGCATTTTTCGAAATTTCCGAAGGGGTTAGCCTTCTCGGAATTCCTGGCGCATTTTTCGAAATTTTCAAAGGGGTTAGCCTTCTCGGAATTCTGGGCGCATTTTTCGAAATTTTCAAAGGGGTTAGCCTTCTCGGAATTCTGGGCGCATTTTTCGAAATTTTCAAAGGGGTTAGCCTTCTCGGAATTCTGGGCGCATTTTTCGAAATTTTCAAAGGGGTTAGCCTTCTCGGAATTCTGGGCGCATTTTTCGAAATTTTCAAAGGGGTTAGCCTTCTCGGAATTCTGGGCGCATTTTTCGAAATTTTTAAAGGGGTTAGCCTTCTCGGAATTCTGGGCGCATTTTTCGAAATTTCCAAAGGGGTTAGCCTTTTCGGAATTCTGGGCGCATTTTTCGAAATTTCCAAAGGGGTTAGCCTTCTCGGAATTCAAGGCGCATTTTTCGAAATTTCCAAAGGGGTTAGCCTTCTCGGAATTCTAGGCGCATTTTTCAAAATTTTCAAAGGGGTTAGCCTTCTCGTAATTCTGGGCGCATTTTTCGAAATTTTCAAAGGGGTTAGCCTTCTCGGAATTCTGGGCGCATTTTTCGAAATTTTCAAAGGGGTTAGCCTTCTAGGAATTCTGGGCGCATTTTTCGAAATTTTCAAAGGGGTTAGCCTTCTCGGAATTCTGGGCGCATTTTTCGAAATTTTCAAAGGGGTTAGCCTTCTCGGAATTCTGGGTGCATTTTTCGAAATTTTCAAAGGGGTTAGCCTTCTCGGAATTACGGGCGCATTTTTCGAAATTTTCAAAGGGGTTAGCCTTCTCGGAATTCTAGGCGCATTTTTCAAAATTTTCAAAGGGGTTATGCCTTCTCGGAATTCCTGGCGCATTTTTCGAAATTTTCAAAGGGGTTAGCGTTCTCGGAATTCCTGGCGCATTTTTCGAAATTTTCAAAGGGGTTAGCCTTCTCGGAATTCTGGGCGCATTTTTCGAAATTTTCAAAGGGGTTAGCCTTCTCGGAATTCTGGGCGCATTTTTCGAAATTTTCAAAGGAGTTAGCCTTCTCGGAATTCTGGGCGCATTTTTCGAAATTTCCAAAGGGGTTAGCCTTTTCGGAATTCTGGGCGCATTTTTCGAAATTTCCAAAGGGGTTAAGCCTTCTCGGAATTCTAGGCGCATTTTTCGAAATTTTCAAAGGGGTTAGCCTTCTCGGAATTCTGGGCGCATTTTTCGAAATTTTCAAAGGGGTTAGCCTTCTCGGAATTCTGGGCGCATTTTTCGAAATTTTCAAAGGGGTTAGCCTTCTCGGAATTCTGGGCGCATTTTTCGAAATTTTCAAAGGGGTTAGCCTTCTCGGAATTCTGGGCGCATTTTTCGAAATTTTCAAAGGGGTTAGCCTTCTCGGAATTCTGGGCGCATTTTTCGAAATTTCCAAAGGGGTTAACCTTTTCGGAATTCTGGGCGCATTTTTCGAAATTTTCCAAGGGGTTAGCCTTCTCGGAATTCTAGGCGCATTTTTCGAAATTTCCAAAGGGGTTAGCCTTCTCGGAATTCTGGGCGCAATTTTCGAAATTTTCAAAGGGGTTAGCCTTCTCGGAATTCTGGGCGCATTTTTCGAAATTTTCAAAGGGGTTAGCCTTCTCGGAATTCTGGGCGCATTTTTCGAAATTTTCAAAGGGGTTAGCCTTCTCGGAATTCTGGGCGCATTTTTCGAAATTTTCAAAGGGGTTAGCCTTCTCGGAATTCTGGGCCCATTTTTCGAAATTTTCAAAGGGGTTAGCCTTCTCGGAATTCTGGGCGCATTTTTCGAAATTACCAAAGGGGTTAGCCTTTTCGGAATTCTGGGCGCATTTTTCGAAATTTCCAAAGGGGTTAGCCTCGGAATTCTAGGCGCATTTTTCGAAATTTTCAAAGGGGTTAGCCTTCTCGGAATTCTGGGCGCATTTTTCGAAATTTTCAAAGGGGTTAGCCTTCTCGGAATTATGGGCGCATTTTTCGAAATTTTCAAAGGCGTTAGCCTTCTCGGAATTCTAGGCGCATTTTTCAAAATTTTCAGGGGGGTTAAGCCTTCTCGGAATTCCTGGCGCATTTTTCGAAATTTTCAAAGGGGTTAGCGTTCTCGGAATTCCTGGCGCATTTTTCGAAATTTTCAAAGGGGTTAGCCTTCTCGGAATTCTGGGCGCATTTTTCGTAATTTTCAAAGGGGTTAGCCTTCTCGGAATTCTGGGCGCATTTTTCTAAATTTTCAAAGGGGTTAGCCTTCTCGGAATTCTGGGCGCATTTTTCGAAATTTCCAAAGGATTAGCCTTCTCGGAATTCTGGGCGCATTTTTCGAAATTTCCGAAGGGGTTAGCCTTCTCGGAATTCCTGGCGCATTTTTCGAAATTTTCAAAGGGGTTAGCCTTCTCGGAATTCTGGGCGCATTTTCCGAAATTTTCAAAGGGGTTAGCCTTCTCGGAATTCTGGGCGCATTTTTCGAAATTTTCAAAGGGGTTAGCCTTCTCGGAATTCTGGGCGCATTTTTCGAAATTTTCAAAGGGGTTAGCCTTCTCGGAATTCTGGGCGCATTTTTCGAAATTTTCAAAGGGGTTAGCCTTCTCGGAATTCTGGGTGCATTTTTCGAAATTTTCAAAGGGGTTAGCCTTCTCGGAATTACGGGCGCATTTTTCGAAATTTTCAAAGGGGTTAGCCTTCTCGGAATTCTAGGCGCATTTTTCAAAATTTTCAAAGGGGTTATGCCTTCTCGGAATTCCTGGCGCATTTTTCGAAATTTTCAAAGGGGTTAGCGTTCTCGGAATTCCTGGCGCATTTTTCGAAATTTTCAAAGGGGTTAGCCTTCTCGGAATTCTGGGCGCATTTTTCGAAATTTTCAAAGGGGTTAGCCTTCTCGGAATTCTGGGCGCATTTTTCGAAATTTTCAAAGGAGTTAGCCTTCTCGGAATTCTGGGCGCATTTTTCGAAATTTCCAAAGGGGTTAGCCTTTTCGGAATTCTGGGCGCATTTTTCGAAATTTCCAAAGGGGTTAAGCCTTCTCGGAATTCTAGGCGCATTTTTCGAAATTTTCAAAGGGGTTAGCCTTCTCGGAATTCTGGGCGCATTTTTCGAAATTTTCAAAGGGGTTAGCCTTCTCGGAATTCTGGGCGCATTTTTCGAAATTTTCAAAGGGGTTAGCCTTCTCGGAATTCTGGGCGCATTTTTCGAAATTTTCAAAGGGGTTAGCCTTCTCGGAATTCTGGGCGCATTTTTCGAAATTTTCAAAGGGGTTAGCCTTCTCGGAATTCTGGGCGCATTTTTCGAAATTTCCAAAGGGGTTAACCTTTTCGGAATTCTGGGCGCATTTTTCGAAATTTTCCAAGGGGTTAGCCTTCTCGGAATTCTAGGCGCATTTTTCGAAATTTCCAAAGGGGTTAGCCTTCTCGGAATTCTGGGCGCAATTTTCGAAATTTTCAAAGGGGTTAGCCTTCTCGGAATTCTGGGCGCATTTTTCGAAATTTTCAAAGGGGTTAGCCTTCTCGGAATTCTGGGCGCATTTTTCGAAATTTTCAAAGGGGTTAGCCTTCTCGGAATTCTGGGCGCATTTTTCGAAATTTTCAAAGGGGTTAGCCTTCTCGGAATTCTGGGCCCATTTTTCGAAATTTTCAAAGGGGTTAGCCTTCTCGGAATTCTGGGCGCATTTTTCGAAATTACCAAAGGGGTTAGCCTTTTCGGAATTCTGGGCGCATTTTTCGAAATTTCCAAAGGGGTTAGCCTCGGAATTCTAGGCGCATTTTTCGAAATTTTCAAAGGGGTTAGCCTTCTCGGAATTCTGGGCGCATTTTTCGAAATTTTCAAAGGGGTTAGCCTTCTCGGAATTATGGGCGCATTTTTCGAAATTTTCAAAGGCGTTAGCCTTCTCGGAATTCTAGGCGCATTTTTCAAAATTTTCAGGGGGGTTAAGCCTTCTCGGAATTCCTGGCGCATTTTTCGAAATTTTCAAAGGGGTTAGCGTTCTCGGAATTCCTGGCGCATTTTTCGAAATTTTCAAAGGGGTTAGCCTTCTCGGAATTCTGGGCGCATTTTTCGTAATTTTCAAAGGGGTTAGCCTTCTCGGAATTCTGGGCGCATTTTTCTAAATTTTCAAAGGGGTTAGCCTTCTCGGAATTCTGGGCGCATTTTTCGAAATATCCAAAGGATTAGCCTTCTCGGAATTCTGGGCGCATTTTTCGAAATTTCCGAAGGGGTTAGCCTTCTCGGAATTCCTGGCGCATTTTTCGAAATTTTCAAAGGGGTTAGCCTTCTCGGAATTCTGGGCGCATTTTCCGAAATTTTCAAAGGGGTTAGCCTTCTCGGAATTCTGGGCGCATTTTTCGAAATTTTCAAAGGGGTTAGCCTTCTCGGAATTCTGGGCGCATTTTTCGAAATTTTCAAAGGGGTTAGCCTTCTCGGAATTCTGGGCGCATTTTTCGAAATTTCCAAAGGGGTTAGCCTTTTCGGAATTCTGGGCGCATTTTTCGAAATTTCCAAAGGGGTTAGCCTTCTCGGAATTCAAGGCGCATTTTTCGAAATTTCCAAAGGGGTTAGCCTTCTCGGAACACTAGGCGCATTTTTCAAAATTTTCAAAGGGGTTAGCCTTCTCGGAATTCTGGGCGCATTTTTCGAAATTTTCAAAGGGGTTAGCCTTCTCGGAATTCTGGGCGCATTTTTCGAAATTTTCAAAGGGGTTAGCCTTCTAGGAATTCTGGGCGCATTTTTCGAAATTTTCAAAGGGGTTAGCCTTCTCGGAATTCTGGGCGCATTTTTCGAAATTTTCAAAGGGGTTAGCCTTCTCGGAATTCTGGGTGCATTTTTCGAAATTTTCAAAGGGGTTAGCCTTCTCGGAATTACGGGCGCATTTTTCGAAATTTTCAAAGGGGTTAGCCTTCTCGGAATTCTAGGCGCATTTTTCAAAATTTTCAAAGGGGTTAAGCCTTCTCGGAATTCCTGGCGCATTTTTCGAAATTTTCAAAGGGTTTAGCGTTCTCGGAATTCCTGGCGCATTTTTCGAAATTTTCAAAGGGGTTAGCCTTCTCGGAATTCTGGGCGCATTTTTCGAAATTTTCAAAGGGGTTAGCCTTCTCGGAATTCTGGGCGCATTTTTCGAAATTTTCAAAGGGGTTAGCCTTCTCGGAATTCTGGGCGCATTTTTCGAAATTACCAAAGGGGTTAGCCTTCTCGGAATTCTGTGCGCATTTTTCGAAATTTTCAAAGGGGTTAGCCTTCTCGGAATTCTGGGCGCATTTTTCGAAATTTTCAAAGGGGTTAGCCTTCTCGGAATTCTGGGCGCATTTTTCGAAATTTTCAAAGGGGTTAGCCTTCTCGGAATTCTGGGTGAATTTTTCGAAATTTTCAAAGGGGTTAGCCTTCTCGGAATTATGGGCGCATTTTTCGAAATTTTCAAAGGGGTTAGCCTTCTCGGAATTCTAGGCGCATTTTTCAAAATTTTCAAAGGGGTTAAGCCCTCTCGGAATTCCCTGCGCATTTTTCGAAATTTTCAAAGGGGTTAGCGTTCTCGGAATTCCTGGCGCATTTTTCGAAATTTTCAAAGGGGTTAGCCTTCTCGGAATTCTAGGCGCATTTTTCAAAATTTTCAAAGGGGTTAAGCCCTCTCGGAATTCCTGGCGCATTTTTCGAAATTTTCAAAGGGGTTAGCGTTCTCGGAATTCCTGGCGCATTTTTCGAAATTTTCAAAGGGGTTAGTTAGCCTTCTCGGAATTCTAGGCGCATTTTTCGAAATTTCCAAAGGGGTTAGCCTTCTCGGAATTCTGGGCGCATTTTTCGAAATTTTCAAAGGGGTTAGCCCTCTCGGAATTCCCTGCGCATTTTTCGAAATTTTCAAAGGGGTTAGCGTTCTCGGAATTCCTGGCGCATTTTTCGAAATTTTCAAAGGGGTTAGCCTTCTCGGAATTCTAGGCGCATTTTTCAAAATTTTCAAAGGGGTTAAGCCCTCTCGGAATTCCTGGCGCATTTTTCGAAATTTTCAAAGGGGTTAGCGTTCTCGGAATTCGTGGCGCATTTTTCGAAATTTTCAAAGGGGTTAGTTAGCCTTCTCGGAATTCTGGGCGCATTTTTCGAAATTTTCAAAGGGGTTAGCCTTCTCGGAATTCTGGGCGCATTTTTCGAAATTTTCAAAGGGGTTAGCCTTCTCGGAATTCTGGGCGCATTTTTCGAAATTTTCAAAGGGGTTAGCCTTCTCGGAATTACGGGCGCATTTTTCGAAATTTTCAAAGGGGTTAGCCTTCTCGGAATTCTAGGCGCATTTTTCAAAATTTTCAAAGGGGTTAAGCCTTTTCGGAATTCCTGGCGCATTTTTCGAAATTTTCAAAGGGGTTAGCGTTCTCGGAATTCGTGGCGCATTTTTCGAAATTTTCAAAGGGGTTAGCCTTCTCGGAATTCTGGGCGCATTTTTCGAAATTTTCAAAGGGGTTAGCCTTCTCGGAATTCTGGGCGCATTTTTCGAAATTTTCAAAGGGGTTAGCCTTCTCGGAATTCTGGGTGCATTTTTCGAAATTTCCAAAGGGGTTAGCCTTTTCGGAATTCTGGGCGCATTTTTCGAAATTTCCAAAGGGGTTAAGCCTTCTCGGAATTCTAGGCGCATTTTTCGAAATTTTCAAAGGGGTTAGCCTTCTCGGAATTCTGGGCGCATTTTTCGAAATTTTCAAAGGGGTTAGCCTTCTCGGAATTCTGGGCGCATTTTTCGAAATTTTCAAAGGGGTTAGCCTTCTCGGAATTCTGGGCGCATTTTTCGAAATTTTCAAAGGGGTTAGCCTTCTCGGAATTCTGGGCGCATTTTTCGAAATTTTCAAAGGGGTTAGCCTTCTCGGAATTCTGGGCGCATTTTTCGAAATTTCCAAAGGGGTTAGCCTTTTCGGAATTCTGGGCGCATTTTTCGAAATTTTCCAAGGGGTTAGCCTTCTCGGAATTCTAGGCGCATTTTTCGAAATTTCCAAAGGGGTTAGCCTTCTCGGAATTCTGGGCGCAATTTTCGAAATTTTCAAAGGGGTTAGCCTTCTCGGAATTCTGGGCGCATTTTTCGAAATTTTCAAAGGGGTTAGCCTTCTCGGAATTCTAGGCGCATTTTTCGAAATTTTCAAAGGGGTTAGCCTTCTCGGAATTCTGGGTGCATTTTTCGAAATTTCCAAAGGGGTTAGCCTTCTCGGAATTCTGGGCGCATTTTTCGAAATTTTCAAAGGGGTTAGCCTTCTCGGAATTCTGGGCGCATTTTTCGAAATTTTCAAAGGGGTTAGCCTTCTCGGAATTCTGGGCGCATTTTTCGAAATTTTCAAAGGGGTTAGCCTTCTCGGAATTCTGGGCCCATTTTTCGAAATTTTCAAAGGGGTTAGCCTTCTCGGAATTCTGGGCGCATTTTTCGAAATTACCAAAGGGGTTAGCCTTTTCGGAATTCTGGGCGCATTTTTCGAAATTTCCAAAGGGGTTAGCCTCGGAATTCTAGGCGCATTTTTCGAAATTTTCAAAGGGGTTAGCCTTCTCGGAATTCTGGGCGCATTTTTCGAAATTTTCAAAGGGGTTAGCCTTCTCGGAATTATGGGCGCATTTTTCGAAATTTTCAAAGGCGTTATCCTTCTCGGAATTCTAGGCGCATTTTTCAAAATTTTCAGAGGGGTTAAGCCTTCTCGGAATTCCAGGCGCATTTTTCGAAATTTTCAAAGGGGTTAGCGTTCTCGGAATTCCTGGCGCATTTTTCGAAATTTTCAAAGGGGTTAGCCTTCTCGGAATTCTGGGCGCATTTTTCGTAATTTTCAAAGGGGTTAGCCTTCTCGGAATTCTGGGCGCATTTTTCGAAATTTTCAAAGGGGTTAGCCTTCTCGGAATTCTGGGCGCATTTTTCGAAATTTCCAAAGGATTAGCCTTCTCGGAATTCTGGGCGCATTTTTCGAAATTTCCGAAGGGGTTAGCCTTCTCGGAATTCCTGGCGCATTTTTCGAAATTTTCAAAGGGGTTAGCCTTCTCGGAATTCTGGGCGCATTTTTCGAAATTTTCAAAGGGGTTAGCCTTCTCGGAATTCTGGGCGCATTTTTCGAAATTTTCAAAGGGGTTAGCCTTCTCGGAATTCTGGGCGCATTTTTCGAAATTTTCAAAGGGGTTAGCCTTCTCGGAATTCTGGGCGCATTTTTCGAAATTTTTAAAGGGGTTAGCCTTCTCGGAATTCTGGGCGCATTTTTCGAAATTTCCAAAGGGGTTAGCCTTTTCGGAATTCTGGGCGCATTTTTCGAAATTTCCAAAGGGGTTAGCCTTCTCGGAATTCAAGGCGCATTTTTCGAAATTTCCAAAGGGGTTAGCCTTCTCGGAATTCTAGGCGCATTTTTCAAAATTTTCAAAGGGGTTAGCCTTCTCGGAATTCTGGGCGCATTTTTCGAAATTTTCAAAGGGGTTAGCCTTCTCGGAATTCTGGGCGCATTTTTCGAAATTTTCAAAGGGGTTAGCCTTCTAGGAATTCTGGGCGCATTTTTCGAAATTTTCAAAGGGGTTAGCCTTCTCGGAATTCTGGGCGCATTTTTCGAAATTTTCAAAGGGGTTAGCCTTCTCGGAATTCTGGGTGCATTTTTCGAAATTTTCAAAGGGGTTAGCCTTCTCGGAATTACGGGCGCATTTTTCGAAATTTTCAAAGGGGTTAGCCTTCTCGGAATTCTAGGCGCATTTTTCAAAATTTTCAAAGGGGTTATGCCTTCTCGGAATTCCTGGCGCATTTTTCGAAATTTTCAAAGGGGTTAGCGTTCTCGGAATTCCTGGCGCATTTTTCGAAATTTTCAAAGGGGTTAGCCTTCTCGGAATTCTGGGCGCATTTTTCGAAATTTTCAAAGGGGTTAGCCTTCTCGGAATTCTGGGCGCATTTTTCGAAATTTTCAAAGGGGTTAGCCTTCTCGGAATTCTGGGCGCATTTTTCGAAATTTCCAAAGGGGTTAGCCTTTTCGGAATTCTGGGCGCATTTTTCGAAATTTCCAAAGGGGTTAAGCCTTCTCGGAATTCTAGGCGCATTTTTCGAAATTTTCAAAGGGGTTAGCCTTCTCGGAATTCTGGGCGCATTTTTCGAAATTTTCAAAGGGGTTAGCCTTCTCGGAATTCTGGGCGCATTTTTCGAAATTTTCAAAGGGGTTAGCCTTCTCGGAATTCTGGGCGCATTTTTCGAAATTTTCAAAGGGGTTAGCCTTCTCGGAATTCTGGGCGCATTTTTCGAAATTTTCAAAGGGGTTAGCCTTCTCGGAATTCTGGGCGCATTTTTCGAAATTTCCAAAGGGGTTAACCTTTTCGGAATTCTGGGCGCATTTTTCGAAATTTTCCAAGGGGTTAGCCTTCTCGGAATTCTAGGCGCATTTTTCGAAATTTCCAAAGGGGTTAGCCTTCTCGGAATTCTGGGCGCAATTTTCGAAATTTTCAAAGGGGTTAGCCTTCTCGGAATTCTGGGCGCATTTTTCGAAATTTTCAAAGGGGTTAGCCTTCTCGGAATTCTGGGCGCATTTTTCGAAATTTTCAAAGGGGTTAGCCTTCTCGGAATTCTGGGTGCATTTTTCGAAATTTCCAAAGGGGTTAGCCTTTTCGGAATTCTGGGCGCAGTTTTCGAAATTTCCAAATGGGTTAGCCTTCTCGGAATTCTGGGCGCATTTTTCGAAATTTCCAAATGGGTTAGCCTTCTCGGAATTCTGGGCGCATTTTTCGAAATTTTCAAAGGGGTTAGCCTTCTCGGAATTCTGGGCGCATTTTTCGAAATTTTCAAAGGGGTTAGCCTTCTCGGAATTCTGGGCGCATTTTTCGAAATTTTCAAAGGGGTTAGCCTTCTCGGAATTCTGGGCGAATTTTTCGAAATTTCCAAAGGGGTTAGCCTTTTCGGAATTCTGGGCGCATTTTTCGAAATTTCCAAAGGGGTTAGCCTTTTCGGAATTCTGGGCGCATTTTTCGAAATTTTCCAAGGGGTTAGCCTTCTCGGAATTCTGGGCGCAATTTTCGAAATTTTCAAAGGGGTTAGCCTTCTCGGAATTCTGGGCGCATTTTTCGAAATTTTCAAAAGGGGTTAGCCTTCTCAGAATTCTGGGCGCATTTTTCGAAATTTTCAAAGTGGTTAGCCTTCTCGGAATTCTGGGTGCATTTTTCGAAATTTCCAAAGGGGTTAGCCTTTTCGGAATTCTGGGCGCAGTTTTCGAAATTTCCAAATGGGTTAGCCTTCTCGGAATTCTGGGCGCATTTTTCGAAATTTCCAAATGGGTTAGCCTTCTCGGAATTCTGGGCGCATTTTTCGAAATTTTCAAAGGGGTTAGCCTTCTCGGAATTCTGGGCGCATTTTTCGAAATTTTCAAAGGGGTTAGCCTTCTCGGAATTCTGGGCGCATTTTTCGAAATTTTCAAAGGGGTTAGCCTTCTCGGAATTCTGGGCGCATTTTTCGAAATTTTCAAAGGGGTTAGCCTTCTCGGAATTCTGGGCGCATTTTTCGAAATTTTTAAAGGGGTTAGCCTTCTCGGAATTCTGGGCGCATTTTTCGAAATTTCCAAAGGGGTTAGCCTTTTCGGAATTCTGGGCGCATTTTTCGAAATTTCCAAAGGGGTTAGCCTTCTCGGAATTCAAGGCGCATTTTTCGAAATTTCCAAAGGGGTTAGCCTTCTCGGAATTCTAGGCGCATTTTTCAAAATTTTCAAAGGGGTTAGCCTTCTCGGAATTCTGGGCGCATTTTTCGAAATTTTCAAAGGGGTTAGCCTTCTCGGAATTCTGGGCGCATTTTTCGAAATTTTCAAAGGGGTTAGCCTTCTAGGAATTCTGGGCGCATTTTTCGAAATTTTCAAAGGGGTTAGCCTTCTCGGAATTCTGGGCGCATTTTTCGAAATTTTCAAAGGGGTTAGCCTTCTCGGAATTCTGGGTGCATTTTTCGAAATTTTCAAAGGGGTTAGCCTTCTCGGAATTACGGGCGCATTTTTCGAAATTTTCAAAGGGGTTAGCCTTCTCGGAATTCTAGGCGCATTTTTCAAAATTTTCAAAGGGGTTATGCCTTCTCGGAATTCCTGGCGCATTTTTCGAAATTTTCAAAGGGGTTAGCGTTCTCGGAATTCCTGGCGCATTTTTCGAAATTTTCAAAGGGGTTAGCCTTCTCGGAATTCTGGGCGCATTTTTCGAAATTTTCAAAGGGGTTAGCCTTCTCGGAATTCTGGGCGCATTTTTCGAAATTTCCAAAGGGGTTAGCCTTTTCGGAATTCTGGGCGCATTTTTCGAAATTTCCAAAGGGGTTAAGCCTTCTCGGAATTCTAGGCGCATTTTTCGAAATTTTCAAAGGGGTTAGCCTTCTCGGAATTCTGGGCGCATTTTTCGAAATTTTCAAAGGGGTTAGCCTTCTCGGAATTCTGGGCGCATTTTTCGAAATTTTCAAAGGGGTTAGCCTTCTCGGAATTCTGGGCGCATTTTTCGAAATTTTCAAAGGGGTTAGCCTTCTCGGAATTCTGGGCGCATTTTTCGAAATTTTCAAAGGGGTTAGCCTTCTCGGAATTCTGGGCGCATTTTTCGAAATTTCCAAAGGGGTTAACCTTTTCGGAATTCTCGGCGCATTTTTCGAAATTTTCCAAGGGGTTAGCCTTCTCGGAATTCTAGGCGCATTTTTCGAAATTTCCAAAGGGGTTAGCCTTCTCGGAATTCTGGGCGCAATTTTCGAAATTTTCAAAGGGGTTAGCCTTCTCGGAATTCTGGGCGCATTTTTCGAAATTTTCAAAGGGGTTAGCCTTCTCGGAATTCTGGGCGCATTTTTCGAAATTTTCAAAGGGGTTAGCCTTCTCGGAATTCTGGGTGCATTTTTCGAAATTTCCAAAGGGGTTAGCCTTTTCGGAATTCTGGGCGCAGTTTTCGATATTTCCAAATGGGTTAGCCTTCTCGGAATTCTGGGCGCATTTTTCGAAATTTCCAAATGGGTTAGCCTTCTCGGAATTCTGGGCGCATTTTTCGAAATTTTCAAAGGGGTTAGCCTTCTCGGAATTCTGGGCGCATTTTTCGAAATTTTCAAAGGGGTTAGCCTTCTCGGAATTCTGGGCGCATTTTTCGAAATTTTCAAAGGGGTTAGCCTTCTCGGAATTCTGGGCGAATTTTTCGAAATTTCCAAAGGGGTTAGCCTTTTCGGAATTCTGGGCGCATTTTTCGAAATTTCCAAAGGGGTTAGCCTTTTCGGAATTCTGGGCGCATTTTTCGAAATTTTCCAAGGGGTTAGCCTTCTCGGAATTCTGGGCGCAATTTTCGAAATTTTCAAAGGGGTTAGCCTTCTCGGAATTCTGGGCGCATTTTTCGAAATTTTCAAAAGGGGTTAGCCTTCTCGGAATTCTGGGCGCATTTTTCGAAATTTTCAAAGTGGTTAGCCTTCTCGGAATTCTGGGTGCATTTTTCGAAATTTCCAAAGGGGTTAGCCTTTTCGGAATTCTGGGCGCAGTTTTCGAAATTTCCAAATGGGTTAGCCTTCTCGGAATTCTGGGCGCATTTTTCGAAATTTCCAAATGGGTTAGCCTTCTCGGAATTCTGGGCGCATTTTTCGAAATTTTCAAAGGGGTTAGCCTTCTCGGAATTCTGGGCGCATTTTTCGAAATTTTCAAAGGGGTTAGCCTTCTCGGAATTCTGGGCGCATTTTTCGAAATTTTCAAAGGGGTTAGCCTTCTCGGAATTCTGGGCGCATTTCTCGAAATTTTCAAAGGGGTTAGCCTTCTAGGAATTCTGGGCGCATTTTTCGAAATTTTCAAAGGGGTTAGCCTTCTCGGAATTCTGGGCGCATTTCTCGAAATTTTCAAAGGGGTTAGCCTTCTAGGAATTCTGGGCGCATTTTTCGAAATTTTCAAAGGGGTTAGCCTTCTCGGAATTCTGGGTGAATTTTTCGAAATTTTCAAAGGGGTTAGCCTTCTCGGAATTATGGGCGCATTTTTTGAAATTTTCAAAGGGGTTAGCCTTCTCGGAATTCTAGGCGCATTTTTCAACGTTTTCAAAGGGGTTAAGCCCTCTCGGAATTCCTGGCGCATTTTTCGAAATTTTCAAAGGGGTTAGCGTTCTCGGAATTCCTGGCGCATTTTTCGAAATTTTCAAAGGGGTTAGCCTTCTCGGAATCCTGGGCGCATTTTTCGAAATTTTCAAAGGGGTTAGCCTTCTCGGAATTCTGGGCGCATTTTTCGAAATTTTCAAAAGGGTTAGCCTTCTCGGAATTCTGGGCGCATTTTTCGAAATTTTCAAAGGGGTTAGCCTTCTCGGAATTCCTGGCGCATTTTTCGAAATTTTCAAAGGGGTTAGCCTTTTCGGAATCCTGGGCGCATTTTTCGAAATTACCAAAGGGGTTAGCCTTTTCGGAATTCTGGGCGCATTTTTCGAAATTTCCAAAGGGGTTAGCCTTCTCGGAATTCTAGGCGCATTTTTCGAAATTTTCAAAGGGGTTAGCCTTCTCCGAATTCTGGGCGCATTTTTCGAAATTTTCAAAGGGGTTAGCCTTCTCGGAATTCTGGGCGCATTTTTCGAAATTTTCAAAGGGGTTAGCCTTCTCGGAATTCTGGGCGCATTTTTCGAAATTTTCAAAGGGGTTAGCCTTCTCGGAATTCTGGGCGCATTTTTCGAAATTTTCAAAGGGGTTAGCCTTCTAGGAATTCTGGGCGCATTTTTCGAAATTTTCAAAGGGGTTAGCGTTCTCGGAATTCCTGGCGCATTTTTCGAAATTTTCAAAGGGGTTAGCCTTCTCGGAATTCTGGGCGCATTTTTTGAAATTTTCAAAGGGGTTAGCCTTCTCGGAATTCTGGGCGCATTTTTCGAAATTTTCAAAGGGGTTAGCCTTCTCGGAATACTGGGCGCATTTTTCGAAATTTCCAAAGGGTTTAGCCTTTTCGGAATTCTGGGCGCATTTTTCGAAATTTCCAAAGGGGATAGCCTTCTCGGAATTCTAGGCGCATTTTTCGAAATTTTCAAAGGGGTTAGCCTTCTCGGAATTCTGGGCGCATTTTTCGAAATTTTCAAAGGGGTTAGCCTTCTCGGAATTCTGGGCGCATTTTTCGAAATTTTCAAAGGGGTTAGCCTTCTCGGAATTCTGGGCGCATTTTTCGAAATTTTCAAAGGGGTTAGCCTTCTCGGAATTATGGGCGCATTTTTCGAAATTTCCAAAGGTGATAGCCTTCTCGGAATTCTGGGTGTATTTTTCGAAATTTTCAAAGGGGTTAGCCTTCTACGAATTCTGGGTGCATTTTTCGAAATTTTCTAAGGGGTTAGCCTTCTACGAATTCTGGGTGCATTTTTCGAAATTTTCAAAGGGGTTAGTTAGCCTTCTACGAATTCTGGGTTAATTTTTCGTAATTTTCAAAGGGGTTAGCCTTCTAGGAATTCTGGGTGCATTTTTCGAAATTTTCAAAGGGGTTAGCCTTCTAGGAATTCTGGGTGCATTTTTCGAAATTTTCAAAGGGGTTAGCCTTCTACGAATTCTGGGTGCATTTTTCGAAATTTTCAAAGGGGTTAGCCTTCTACGAATTCTGGGTGCATTTTTCGAAATTTTCAAAGGGGTTAGCCTTCTACGAATTCTGGGTTAATTTTTCGAAATTTTCAAAGGGGTTAGCCTTCTACGAATTATGGGTGCATTTTTCGAAATTTTCAAAGGGGTTAGCCTTCTAGGAATTCTGGGTGCGTTTTTCGAAATTTTCAAAGGGGTTAGCCTTCTACGAATTCTGGGTTAATTTTTCGAAATTTTCAAAGGGGTTAGCCTTCTAGGAATTCTGGGTGCATTTTTTGAAATTTTCAAAGGGGTTAGCCTTCTAGGAATTCTGGGTGCATTTTTCGAAATTTTCAAAGGGGTTAGCCTTCTAGGAATTCTGGGTGCATTTTTCGAAATTATCAAAGGGGTTAGCCTTCTACGAATTCTGGGTGCATTTTTCGAAATTTTCAAAGGGGTTAGCCTTCTACGAATTCTGGGTGCATTTTTCGAAATTTTCAAAGGGGTTAGCCTTCTACGAATTCTGGGTGCATTTTTCGAAATTTTCAAAGGGGTTAGCCATTTAGGAATTCTTGATGCATTTTTCGAAATTTTCAAAGGGGTTAGCCTTCTACGAATTCTGGGTGCATTTTTCGAAATTTTCAAAGGGGTTAGCCTTCTAGGAATTCTGGGTGCATTTTTCGAAATTTTCAAAGGGGTTAGCCTTCTACGAATTCTGGGTGCATTTTTCGAAATTTTCTAACGGGTTAGCCTTCTACGAATTCTGGGTGCATTTTTTGAAATTTTCAAAGGGGTTAGCCTTCTACGAATTCTGGGTGCATTTTTCGAAATTTTCAAAGGGGTTAGCCTTCTAGGAATTCTGGGTGCATTTTTCGAAATTTTCAAAGGGGTTAGCCTTCTAGGAATTCTGGGTGCATTTTTCGAAATTTTCAAAGGGGTTAGCCTTCTACGAATTCTGGGTGCATTTTTCGAAATTTTCAAAGGGGTTAGCCTTCTACGAATTCTGGGTGCATTTATCGAAATTTTCAAAGGGGTTAGCCTTCTACGAATTCTGGGTGTATTTTTCGAAATTTCCAAAGGGGTTAGCCTTCTACGAATTCTGGGTGTATTTTTCGAAATTTTCAAAGGGGTTAGCCTTCTACGAATTCTGGGTGCATTTTTCGAAATTTTCTAAGGGGTTAGCCTTCTACGAATTCTGGGTGCATTTTTCGAAATTTTCAAAGGGGTTAGCCTTCTACAAATTCTGGGTTAATTTTTCGAAATTTTCCAAGGGGTTAGCCTTCTAGGAATTCTGGGTGCATTTTTTGAAATTTTCAAAGGGGTTAGCCTTCTAGGAATTCTGGGTGCATTTTTCGAAATTTTCAAAGGGGTTAGCCTTCTAGGAATTCTGGGTGCATTTTTCGAAATTTTCAAAGGGGTTAGCCTTCTACGAATTCTGGGTGCATTTTTCGAAATTTTCAAAGGGGTTAGCCTTCTACGAATTCTGGGTGCATTTTTCGAAATTTTCAAAGGGGTTAGCCTTCTCGGAATTCTGGGCGCATTTTTCGAAATTTTCAAAGGGGTTAGCCTTCTCGGAATTCCTGGCGCATTTTTCGAAATTTTCAAAGGGGTTAGCCTTTTCGGAATCCTGGGCGCATTTTTCGAAATTACCAAAGGGGTTAGCCTTTTCGGAATTCTGGGCGCATTTTTCGAAATTTCCAAAGGGGTTAGCCTTCTCGGAATTCTAGGCGCATTTTTCGAAATTTTCAAAGGGGTTAGCCTTCTCGGAATTCTGGGCGCATTTTTCGAAATTTTCAAAGGGGTTAGCCTTCTCGGAATACTGGGCGCATTTTTCGAAATTTTCAAAGGGGTTAGCCTTCTCGGAATTCTGGGCGCATTTTTCGAAATTTTCAAAGGGGTTAGCCTTCTCGGAATTCTGGGCGCATTTTTCGAAATTTTCAAAGGGGTTAGCCTTCTAGGAATTCTGGGCGCATTTTTCGAAATTTTCAAAGGGGTTAGCGTTCTCGGAATTCCTGGCGCATTTTTCGAAATTTTCAAAGGGGTTAGCCTTCTCGGAATTCTGGGCGCATTTTTTGAAATTTTCAAAGGGGTTAGCCTTCTCGGAATTCTGGGCGCATTTTTCGAAATTTTCAAAGGGGTTAGCCTTCTCGGAATACTGGGCGCATTTTTCGAAATTTCCAAAGGGGTTAGCCTTTTCGGAATTCTGGGCGCATTTTTCGAAATTTCCAAAGGGGATAGCCTTCTCGGAATTCTAGGCGCATTTTTCGAAATTTTCAAAGGGGTTAGCCTTCTCGGAATTCTGGGCGCATTTTTCGAAATTTTCAAAGGGGTTAGCCTTCTCGGAATTCTGGGCGCATTTTTCGAAATTTTCAAAGGGGTTAGCCTTCTCGGAATTCTGGGCGCATTTTTCGAAATTTTCAAAGGGGTTAGCCTTCTCGGAATTATGGGCGCATTTTTCGAAATTTCCAAAGGTGATAGCCTTCTCGGAATTCTGGGTGTATTTTTCGAAATTTTCAAAGGGGTTAGCCTTCTACGAATTCTGGGTGCATTTTTCGAAATTTTCTAAGGGGTTAGCCTTCTACGAATTCTGGGTGCATTTTTCGAAATTTTCAAAGGGGTTAGCCTTCTACGAATTCTGGGTTAATTTTTCGAAATTTTCAAAGGGGTTAGCCTTCTAGGAATTCTGGGTGCATTTTTCGAAATTTTCAAAGGGGTTAGCCTTGTAGGAATTCTGGGTGCATTTTTCGAAATTTTCAAAGGGGTTAGCCTTCTACGAATTCTGGGTGCATTTTTCGAAATTTTCAAAGGGGTTAGCCTTCTACGAATTCTGGGTGCATTTTTCGAAATTTTCAAAGGGGTTAGCCTTCTACGAATTCTGGGTTAATTTTTCGAAATTTTCAAAGGGGTTAGCCTTCTACGAATTATGGGTGCATTTTTCGAAATTTTCAAAGGGGTTAGCCTTCTAGGAATTCTGGGTGCGTTTTTCGAAATTTTCAAAGGGGTTAGCCTTCTACGAATTCTGGGTGCATTTTTCGAAATTTTCAAAGGGGTTAGCCTTCTACGAATTCTGGGTGCATTTATCGAAATTTTCAAAGGGGTTAGCCTTCTACGAATTCTGGGTGTATTTTTCGAAATTTCCAAAGGGGTTAGCCTTCTACGAATTCTGGGTGTATTTTTCGAAATTTTCAAAGGGGTTAGCCTTTTCCAAACCTGGGTGCATTTTTCGAAATTTTCTAAGGGGTTAGCCTTCTACGAATTCTGGGTGCATTTTTCGAAATTTTCAAAGGGGTTAGCCTTCTACGAATTCTGGGTTAATTTTTCGAAATTTTCAAAGGGGTTAGCCTTCTAGGAATTCTGGGTGCATTTTTTGAAATTTTCAAAGGGGTTAGCCTTCTAGGAATTCTGGGTGCATTTTTCGAAATTTTCAAAGGGGTTAGCCTTCTAGGAATTCTGGGTGCATTTTTCGAAATTTTCAAAGGGGTTAGCCTTCTACGAATTCTGGGTGCATTTTTCGAAATTTTCAAAGGGGTTAGCCTTCTACGAATTCTGGGTGCATTTTTCGAAATTTTCAAAGGGGTTCGCCTTCTACGAATTCTGGGTGCATTTTTCGAAATTTTCAAAGGGGTTAGCCATCTAGGAATTCTTGATGCATTTTTCGAAATTTTCAAAGGGGTTAGCCTTCTACGAATTCTGGGTGCATTTTTCGAAATTTTCAAAGGGGTTAGCCTTCTAGGAATTCTGGGTGCATTTTTCGAAATTTTCAAAGGGGTTAGCCTTCTACGAATTCTGGGTGCATTTTTCGAAATTTTCTAACGGGTTAGCCTTCTACGAATTCTGGGTGCATTTTTTGAAATTTTCAAAGGGGTTAGCCTTCTACGAATTCTGGGTGCATTTTTCGAAATTTTCAAAGGGGTTAGCCTTCTAGGAATTCTGGGTGCATTTTTCGAAATTTTCAAAGGGGTTAGCCTTCTACGAATTATGGGTGCATTTTCGAAATTTTCAAAGGGGTTAGCCTTCTAGGAATTCTGGGTGTATTTTTCGAAATTTTCAAAGGGGTTAGCCTTCTACGAATTCTGGGTGTATTTTTCGAAATTTTCAAAGGGGTTAGCCTTCTACGAATTCTGGGTGCATTTTTCGAAATTTTCAAAGGGGTTAGCCTTCTAGGAATTCTGGGTGCATTTTTCGAAATTTTCAAAGGGGTTAGCCTTCTACGAATTCTGGGTGGATTTTTCGAAATTTTCAAAGGGGTTAGCCTTCTACGAATTCTGGGTGCATTTATCGAAATTTTCAAAGGGGTTAGCCTTCTACGAATTCTGGGTGTATTTTTCGAAATTTCCAAAGGGGTTAGCCTTCTACGAATTCTGGGTGTATTTTTCGAAATTTTCAAAGGGGTTAGCCTTCTACGAATTCTGGGTGCATTTTTCGAAATTTTCTAAGGGGGTTAGCCTTCTACGAATTCTGGGTGCATTTTTCGAAATTTTCAAAGGGGTTAGCCTTCTAGGAATTCTGGGTTAATTTTTCGAAATTTTCCAAGGGGTTAGCCTTCTAGGAATTCTGGGTGCATTTTTTGAAATTTTCAAAGGGGTTAGCCTTCTAGGAATTCTGGGTGCATTTTTCGAAATTTTCAAAGGGGTTAGCCTTCTAGGAATTCTGGGTGCATTTTTCGAAATTTTCAAAGGGGTTAGCCTTCTACGAATTCTGGGTGCATTTTTCGAAATTTTCAAAGGGGTTAGCCTTCTACGAATTCTGGGTGCATTTTTCGAAATTTTCAAAGGGGTTAGCCTTCTACGAATTCTGGGTGCATTTTTCGAAATTTTCAAAGGGGTTAGCCATCTAGGAATTCTTGGTGCATTTTTCGAAATTTTCAAAGGGGTTAGCCTTCTACGAATTCTGGGTGCATTTTTCGAAATTTTCAAAGGGGTTAGCCTTCTAGGAATTCTGGGTGCATTTTTCGAAATTTTCAAAGGGGTTAGCCTTCTACGAATTCTGGGTGCATTTTTCGAAATTTCCAAAGGGGTTAGCCTTCTCGGAATTCTGGGCGCATTTTTCCAAATTTTCAAAGGGGTTAGCCTTCTCGGAATTCTGGGCGCATTTTTCGAAATTTTCAAAGGGGTTAGCCTTCTCGGAATTCTGGGCGCATTTTTCGAAATTTTCAAAGGGGTTAGCCTTCTCGGAATTCTGGGCGCATTTTTCGAAATTTTCAAAGGGGTTAGCCTTCTCGAAATTCTGGGCGCATTTTTCGAAATTTTCAAAGGGGTTAGCCTTCTCGGAATTCTGGGCGCATTTTTCGAAATTTTCAAAGGGGTTAGCCTTCTCGGAATTCTGGGCGCATTTTTCGAGATTTCCAAAGGGGTTAGCCTTTTCGGAATTCTGGGCGCATTTTTCGAGATTTCCAAAGGGGTTAGCCTTTTCGGAATTCTGGGCGCATTTTTCGAAATTTCCAAAGGGGTTAGCCTTCTCGGAATTCAAGGCGCATTTTTCGAAATTTCCAAAGGGGATAAGCCTTCTCGGAATTCTGGGCGCATTTTTCGAAATTTTCAAAGGGGTTAGCGTTCTCGGAATTCCTGGCGCATTTTTCGAAATTTTCAAAGGGGTTAGCCTTCTCAGAATTCTGGGCGCATTTTTTGAAATTTTCAAAGGGGTTAGCCTTCTACGAATTCTGGGTTAATTTTTCAAAATTTTCAAAGGGGTTAGCCTTCTACGAATTATGGGTGCATTTTTCGAAATTTTCAAAGGGGTTAGCCTTCTAGGAATTCTGGGTGCATTTTTCGAAATTTTCAAAGGGGTTAGCCTTCTACGAATTCTGGGTGCATTTTTCGAAATTTTCAAAGGGGTTAGCCTTCTACGAATTCTGGGTGCATTTATCGAAATTTTCAAAGGGGTTAGCCTTCTACGAATTCTGGGTGTATTTTTCGAAATTTCCAAAGGGGTTAGCCTTCTACGAATTCTGGGTGTATTTAGCGAAATTTTCAAAGGGGTTAGCCTTTTCCAAACCTGGGTGCATTTTTCGAAATTTTTTAAGGGGTTAGCCTTCTACGAATTCTGGGTGCATTTTTCGAAATTTTCAAAGGGGTTAGCCTTCTACGAATTCTGGGTTAATTTTTCGAAATTTTCAAAGGGGTTAGCCTTCTAGGAATTCTGGGTGCATTTTTTGAAATTTTCAAAGGGGTTAGCCTTCTAGGAATTCTGGGTGCATTTTTCGAAATTTTCAAAGGGGTTAGCCTTCTAGGAATTGTGGGTGCATTTTTCGAAATTTTCAAAGGGGTTAGCCTTCTACGAATTCTGGGTGCATTTTTCGAAATTTTCAAAGGGGTTAGCCTTCTACGAATTCTGGGTGCATTTTTCGAAATTTTCAAAGGGGTTAGCCTTCTACGAATTCTGGGTGCATTTTTCGAAATTTTCAAAGGGGTTAGCCATCTAGGAATTCTTGATGCATTTTTCGAAATTTTCAAAGGGGTTAGCCTTCTACGAATTCTGGGTGCATTTTTCGAAATTTTCAAAGGGGTTAGCCTTCTAGGAATTCTGGGTGCATTTTTCGAAATTTTCAAAGGGGTTAGCCTTCTACGAATTCTGGGTTAATTTTTCGAAATTTTCAAAGGGGTTAGCCTTCTACGAATTATGGGTGCATTTTTCGAAATTTTCAAAGGGGTTAGCCTTCTAGGAATTCTGGGTGCATTTTTCGAAATTTTCAAAGGGGTTAGCCTTCTAGGAATTCTGGGTGCATTTTTCGAAATTTTCAAAGGGGTTAGCCTTCTACGAATTCTGGGTGCATTTTTCGAAATTTTCAAAGGGGTTAGCCTTCTACGAATTCTGGGTGCATTTTTCGAAATTTTCAAAGGGGTTAGCCTTCTACGAATTCTGGGTGCATTTTTCGAAATTTTCAAAGGGGTTAGCCATCTAGGAATTCTTGGTGCATTTTTCGAAATTTTCAAAGGGGTTAGCCTTCTACGAATTATGGGTGCATTTTTCGAAATTTTCAAAGGGGTTAGCCTTCTAGGAATTCTGGGTGCATTTTTCGAAATTTTCAAAGGGGTTAGCCTTCTACGAATTCTGGGTGCATTTTTCGAAATTTTCAAAGGGGTTAGCCTTCTACGAATTCTGGGTGCATTTATCGAAATTTTCAAAGGGGTTAGCCTTCTACGAATTCTGGGTGTATTTTTCGAAATTTCCAAAGGGGTTAGCCTTCTACGAATTCTGGGTGTATTTAGCGAAATTTTCAAAGGGGTTAGCCTTTTCCAAACCTGGGTGCATTTTTCGAAATTTTTTAAGGGGTTAGCCTTCTACGAATTCTGGGTGCATTTTTCGAAATTTTCAAAGGGGTTAGCCTTCTACGAATTCTGGGTTAATTTTTCGAAATTTTCAAAGGGGTTAGCCTTCTAGGAATTCTGGGTGCATTTTTTGAAATTTTCAAAGGGGTTAGCCTTCTAGGAATTCTGGGTGCATTTTTCGAAATTTTCAAAGGGGTTAGCCTTCTAGGAATTCTGGGTGCATTTTTCGAAATTTTCAAAGGGGTTAGCCTTCTACGAATTCTGGGTGCATTTTTCGAAATTTTCAAAGGGGTTAGCCTTCTACGAATTCTGGGTGCATTTTTCGAAATTTTCAAAGGGGTTAGCCTTCTACGAATTCTGGGTGCATTTTTCGAAATTTTCAAAGGGGTTAGCCATCTAGGAATTCTTGATGCATTTTTAGAAATTTTCAAAGGGGTTAGCCTTCTACGAATTCTGGGTGCATTTTTCGAAATTTTCAAAGGGGTTAGCCTTCTAGGAATTCTGGGTGCATTTTTCGAAATTTTCAAAGGGGTTAGCCTTCTACGAATTCTGGGTGTATTTTTCGAAATTTTCAAAGGGGTTAGCCTTCTACGAATTCTGGGTGCATTTTTCGAAATTTTCAAAGGGGTTAGCCTTCTAGGAATTCTGGGTGCATTTTTCGAAATTTTCAAAGGGGTTAGCCTTCTACGAATTCTGGGTGCATTTTTCGAAATTTTCAAAGGGGTTAGCCTTCTACGAATTCTGGGTGCATTTATCGAAATTTTCAAAGGGGTTAGCCTTCTACGAATTCAGGGTGTATTTTTCGAAATTTCCAAAGGGGTTAGCCTTCTACGAATTCTGGGTGTATTTTTCGAAATTTTCAAAGGGGTTAGCCTTCTCGGAATTCTGGGCGCATTTTTCGAAATTTTCAAAGGGGTTAGCCTTCTCGGAATTCTGGGCGCATTTTTCGAAATTTTCAAAGGGGTTAGCCATCTAGGAATTCTTGGTGCATTTTTCGAAATTTTCAAAGGGGTTAGCCTTCTACGAATTCTGGGTGCATTTTTCGAAATTTTCTAAGGGGTTAGCCTTCTACGAATTCTGGGTGCATTTTTCGAAATTTTCAAAGGGGTTAGCCTTCTACGAATTCTGGGTTAATTTTTCGAAATTTTCAAAGGGGTTAGCCTTCTAGGAATTCTGGGTGCATTTTTTGAAATTTTCAAAGGGGTTAGCCTTCTAGGAATTCTGGGTGCATTTTTCGAAATTTTCAAAGGGGTTAGCCTTCTACGAATTCTGGGTGCATTTTTCGAAATTTTCAAAGGGGTTAGCCTTCTACGAATTCTGGGTGCATTTTTCGAAATTTTCTAACGGGTTAGCCTTCTACGAATTCTGGGTGCATTTTTTGAAATTTTCAAAGGGGTTAGCCTTCTACGAATTCTGGGTGCATTTTTCGAAATTTTCAAAGGGGTTAGCCTTCTAGGAATTCTGGGTGCATTTTTTGAAATTTTCAAAGGGGTTAGCCTTCTACGAATTCTGGGTGCATTTTTCAAAATTTTCAAAGGGGTTAGCCTTCTAGGAATTCTGGGTGCATTTTTCGAAATTTTCAAAGGGGTTAGCCTTCTACGAATTATGGGTGCATTTTCGAAATTTTCAAAGGGGTTAGCCTTCTAGGAATTCTGGGTGTATTTTTCGAAATTTTCAAAGGGGTTAGCCTTCTACGAATTCTGGGTGTATTTTTCGAAATTTTCAAAGGGGTTAGCCTTCTACGAATTCTGGGTGCATTTTTCGAAATTTTCAAAAGGGTTAGCCTTCTACGAATTCTGGGTGCATTTTTTGAAATTTTCAAAAGGGTTAGCCTTCTAGGAATTCTGGGTGCATTTTTCGAAATTTTCAAAAGGGTTAGCCTTCTACGAATTCTGGGTGTATTTTTCGAAATTTTCAAAGGGGTTAGCCTTCTAGGAATTCTGGGTGCATTTTTCGAAATTTTCAAAGGGGTTAGCCTTCTACGAATTCTGGGTGTATTTTTCGAAATTTTCAAAGGGGTTAGCCTTCTACGAATTCTGGGTGCATTTTTCGAAATTTTCAAAGGGGTTAGCCTTCTAGGAATTCTGGGTGCATTTTTCGAAATTTTCAAAGGGGTTAGCCTTCTACGAATTCTGGGTGCATTTTTCGAAATTTTCAAAGGGGTTAGCCTTCTACGAATTCTGGGTGCATTTTTCGAAATTTTCAAAGGGGTTAGCCTTCTACGAATTCTGGGTGCATTTTTCGAAATTTTCAAAGGGGTTAGCCTTCTAGGAATTCTGGGTGCATTTTTCGAAATTTTCAAAGGGGTTAGCCTTCTACGAATTCTGGGTGCATTTTCGAAATTTTCAAAGGGGTTAGCCTTCTAGGAATTCTGGGTGCATTTTTCGAAATTTTCAAAGGGGTTAGCCTTCTAGGAATTCTGGGTGCATTTTTCGAAATTTTCAAAGGGGTTAGCCTTCTACGAATTCTGGGTGCATTTTTCGAAATTTTCAAAGGTGTTAGCCTTCTACGAATTCTGGGTGCATTTTTCGAAATTTTCAAAGGGGTTAGCCTTCTAGGAATTCTGGGTGCATTTTTCGAAATTTTCAAAGGGGTTAGCCTTCTACGAATTCTGGGTGCATTTTTCGAAATTTTCAAAGGGGTTAGCCTTCTACGAATTCTGGGTGAATTTTTCAAAGGGGTTAGCCTTCTAGGAATTCTGGGTGCATTTTTCGAAATTTTCAAAGGGGTTAGCCTTCTAGGAATTCTGGGTGCATTTTTCGAAATTTTCAAAGGGGTTAGCCTTCTTCGAATTCTGGGTGCATTTTTCGAAATTTTCAAAGGGGTTAGCCTTCTACGAATTCTGGGTGAATTTTTCGAAATTTTCAAAGGGGTTAGCCTTCTACGAATTCTGGGTGTATTTTTCGAAATTTTCAAAGGGGTTAGCCTTCTACGAATTCTGGGTGCATTTATCGAAATTTTCAAAGGGGTTAGCCTTCTAGGAATTCTGGGTGCATTTTTCGAAATTTTCAAAGGGGTTAGCCTTCTACGAATTATGGGTGCATTTTCGAAATTTTCAAAGGGGTTAGCCTTCTAGGAATTCTGGGTGCATTTTTCGAAATTTTCAAAGGGGTTAGCCTTCTACGAATTCTGGGTGTATTTTTCGAAATTTTCAAAGGGGTTAGCCTTCTACGAATTCTGGGTGCATTTTTCGAAATTTTCAAAGGGGTTAGCCTTCTACGAATTCTGGGTGCATTTTTCGAAATTTTCAAAGGGGTTAGCCTTCTACGAATTCTGGGTGCATTTTTCGAAATTTTCAAAGGGGTTAGCCTTCTACGAATTCTGGGTGCATTTTTCGAAATTTTCAAAGGGGTTAGCCTTCTAGGAATTCTGGGTGCATTTTTCGAAATTTTCAAAGGGGTTAGCCTTCTACGAATTCTGGGTGCATTTTTCGAAATTTTCAAAGGGGTTAGCCTTCTAGGAATTCTGGGTGCATTTTTCGAAATTTTCAAAGGGGTTAGCCTTCTAGGAATTCTGGGTGCATTTTTCGAAATTTTCAAAGGGGTTAGCCTTCTACGAATTCTGGGTGCATTTTTCGAAATTTTCAAAGGGGTTAGCCTTCTAGGAATTCTGGGTGCATTTTACGAAATTTTCAAAGGGGTTAGCCTTCTACGAATTCTGGGTGTATTTTTCGAAATTTTCAAAGGGGTTAGCCTTCTACGAATTCTGGGTGCATTTTTCGAAATTTTCAAAAGGGTTAGCCTTCTAGGAATTCTGGGTGCATTTTTCGAAATTTTCAAAGGGGTTAGCCTTCTAGGAATTCTGGGTGCATTTTTCGAAATTTTCAAAGGGGTTAGCCTTCTACGAATTCTGGGTGCATTTTTCGAAATTTTCAAAGGGGTTAGCCTTCTAGGAATTCTGGGTGCATTTTTCGAAATTTTCAGAGGGGTTAGCCTTCTAGGAATTCTGGGTGCATTTTTCGAAATTTTCCAAGGGGTTAGCCTTCTACGAATTCTGGGTGTATTTTTCGAAATTTTCAAAGGAGTTAGCCTTCTACGAATTCTGGGTGCATTTTTCGAAATTTTCAAAGGGGTTAGCCTTCTACGAATTCTGGGTGCATTTTTCGAAATTTTCAAATGGGTTAGCCTTCTAGGAATTCTGGGTGCATTTTTCGAAATTTTCAAAGGGGTTAGCCTTCTACGAATTCTGGGTGAATTTTTCGAAATTTTCAAAGGGGTTAGCCTTCTAGGAATTCTGGGTGCATTTTTCGAAATTTTCAAAGGGGTTAGCCTTCTAGGAATTCTGGGTGCATTTTTCGAAATTTTCAAAGGGGTTAGCCTTCTACGAATTCTGGGTGAATTTTTCGAAATTTTCAAAGGGGTTAGCCTTCTACGAATTCTGGGTGTATTTTTCGAAATTTTCAAAGGGGTTAGCCTTCTACAAATTCTGGGTGCATTTATCGAAATTTTCAAAGGGGTTAGCCTTCTACGAATTCTGGGTGCATTTTTCGAAATTTTCAAAGGGGTTAGCAGGGTGTCCACTGGTCGGGAAAATCCGGGAATCCGGAGGCCGGGAATTTCGTATAGTCGGGAATATCCGGGAAAAGTCAATGAATTTGTTAAAATATCCGGGAAAATTCGAAAAATTTTTGGCTCACATAAAACAGGTGAAAATGAATACAATTTTACCTTCTGCCAGCTTCCAAACAACCTCAACTGCACTTGAAGATAAAGTTTTCCTGCCAAAAATTGCTTTCTCCTTATCTTCTTTTTCTTATTTAAAGTATGTATAATCCTATGATTTTTCTTACACAGTTATTAGAAAGTGCTTCGCAATCATATTTTGGTCGGGAATTTCTATAATGATCAATGAAAATCAGGGAATAAGTCGGGAAATTCTTCAGCATTACTTGGTGGACACCCAGATGTTACTTTGAAGTTACTTTCATGTTACTTTGATGTTACATTCATGTTACTTTGAAGTTACTTTCATGTTACTTTGAAGTTACTTTGAAATTACTTTGAAGTTACTTTCATGTTACTTTGAAGTTAATTTGAAGTTACTTTAATGTTACTTTCATCTTACTTTCATGTTCCTTTGAAGCTACTTTCATGTTACTTTGAAGCTACTATCATGTTACTTTGAAGCTACTTTCATGTTACTTTGAAGTTACTCTCATGTTACTTTCATGTTACTTTGAAGTTACTATCATGTTACTTTGAAGTTACTTTCATGTTACTTTGCAGTTACTTTCAAGTTACTTTCAAGTTACTTTGAAGTTACTTTGAAGACTTTGAGGTTACTTTGATGTTACTTTGATGTTACTTTGATGTTACTTTGATGTTACTTTCAAGTTACTTTCAAGTTACTTTGATGTTACTTTTAAGTTCCTTTTAAGTTACTTTGAAGTTACTTTGAAGTTACTTTGAAGTCACTTTGAAGTCACTTTGAAGTCACTTTGAAGTCACTTTGAAGTCACTTGAAGTCACTTGAAGTCACTTGAAGTCACTTTGAAGTCACTTTGAAGTCACTTTGAAGTCACTTTGAAGTCACTTTGAAGTCACTTTGAAGTCACTTTGAAGTCACTTTGAAGTCACTTTGAAGTCACTTTGAAGTCACTTTGAAGTCACTTTGAAGTCACTTTGAAGTCACTTTGAAGTCACTTTCATGTTACTTCGAAGTCACTTTCATGTTACATCGAAGTTACTTTCAAAAAGTTACTTTCAAAAAAGTTACTTTCAAAAAAAGTTACTTTGAAAAATGTTACTTTAAAAAAGTTACTTTAAAAAAGTTACTTTGAAAAAGTTACTTTGAAAAAGTTACTTTGAAAAAAGTTACTTTGAAAAAAGTTACTTTCAAAAAAGTTACTTTCAAAAAAGTTACTTTGAAAAAAGTTACTTTGAAAAAAGTTACTTTCAAAAAAGTTAGTTTCAAAAAAAGTTACTTTCAAAAAAGTTACTTTCAAAAAAGTTACTTTGAAAAAAGTTACTTTCCCAAAAGTTACTTTCAAAAAAGTTACTTTGAAAAAAAGTTACTTTCAAAAAAGTTACTTTCAAAAAAGTTACTTTCAAAAAGTTACTTTCAAAAAGTTACTTTCAAAAAGCTACTTTGAAAAAAGCTACTTTGAAAAAAGTTACTTTGAAAAAAGTTACTTTGAAAAAAGTTACTTTCAAAAAAAGTTACTTTCAAAAAAGTTACTTTCAAAAAAGCTACTTTCAAAAAAGCTACTTTCAAAAAAGCTACTTTCAAAAAAGCTACTTTGAAAAAAGCTACTTTCAAAAAAGTTACTTTCAAAAAAGTTACTTTCCCAAAAGTTACTTTCAAAAAAGTTACTTTGAAAAAAAGTTACTTTCAAAAAAGTTACTTTCAAAAAGTTACTTTCAAAAAAGTTACTTTCAAAAAAGTTACTTTCAAAAAGTTACTTTCAAAAAAGTTACTTTGACAAAAGTTACTTTGAAAAAAGTTACTTTCAAAAAAAGTTACTTTCAAAAAAAGTTACTTTGAAAAAAGCTACTTTGAAAAAAGTTACTTTCAAAGAAGTTACTTTCAAAGAAGTTACTTTGAAAAAAGTTACTTTGAAAAAGTTACTTTGAAAAAAGTTACTTTGAAAAAAGTTACTTTCAAAAAAAGTTACTTTCAAAAAAAGTTACTTTCCAAAAAGTTACTTAGAAAAAAAATTACTTTGAAAAAAGTTACTTTCAAAAAAGTTACTTTGAAAAAAAGTTACTTTCAAAAAAGTTACTTAGAAAAAAGTTACTTAGAAAAAAGTTACTTTCAAAAAAGTTACTTTCAAAAAAAGTTACTTTGAAAAAAGTTACTTTCCAAAAAGTTACTTTGAAAAAAGTTACTTTCAAAAAAGCTACTTTGAAAAAAGTTACTTTGAAAAAAATTACTTTCAAAAAAGTTACTTTCAAAAAAAGTTACTTTCAAAAAAAGTTACTTTCAAAAAAGCTACTTTCAAAAAAGCTACTTTGAAAAAAGTTACTTTGAAAAAAGTTATTTTCAAAAAAAGTTACTTTCAAAAAAAGTTACTTTCAAAAAAGTTACTTTCAAAAAACTTACTTTCCCAAAAGTTACTTTCCCAAAAGTTACTTTCAAAAAAGTTACTTTGAAAAAAAGTTACTTTCAAAAAAGTTACTTTAAAAAAAGTTACTTTCAAAAAAGTTACTTTAAAAAAAGTTACTTTCAAAAAAGTTACTTTCAATAAAGTTACTTTCAAAAAGTTACTTTCAAAAAAGTTACTTTCAAAAAGTTACTTTGAAAAAAGTTACTTTCAAAAAAGTTACTTTCAAAAAAGTTACTTTCAAAAAGTTACTTTGAAAAAATTACTTTCAAAAAGTTACTTTCAAAAAGTTACTTTCAAAAAGTTACTTTGAAAAAAGCTACTTTGAAAAAAGCTACTTTCAAAAAAGCTACTTTGAAAAAAGTTACTTTCCAAAAAGTTACTTTGAAAAAAGTTACTTTCAAAAAAGTTACTTTCAAAAAAGTTACTTTGAAAAAAGTTACTTTCAAAAAAGTTACTTTCAAAAAAGTTACTTTCAAAAAAGTTACTTTCAAAAAAGTTACTTTCAAAAAAGTTACTTTCAAAAAAGCTACTTTGAAAAAAGGTACTTTCAAAAAAGTTACTTTCAAAAAAGTTACTTTGAAAAAAGCTACTTTCAAAAAAGTTACTTTGAAAAAAAGTTACTTTCAAAAAAGTTACTTTCAAAAAAGTTACTTTCCCAAAAGTTACTTTCAAAAAAGTTACTTTCAAAAAAGTTACTTTGAAAAAAGTTACTTTCAAAAAAAGCTACTTTCAAAAAAAGTTACTTTCAAAAAAAGTTACTTTGAAAAAAGTTACTTTGAAAAAAGTTACTTTGAAAAAAGTTACTTTGAAAAAAGTTACTTTCAAAAAAGTTACTTTGAAAAAGTTACTTTCAAAAAAGTTACTTTCAAAAAAAGTTACTTAGAAAAAAGTTACTTAGAAAAAAGTTACTTAGAAAAAAGTTACTTTGAAAAAAATTACTTTCAAAAAAGTTACTTTCAAAAAAGTTACTTTGAAAAAAAGTTACTTTCAAAAAAGTTACTTAGAAAAAAGTTACTTAGAAAAAAGTTACTTTCAAAAAAGTTATTTTCAAAAAAAGTTACTTTCAAAAAAGTTACTTTCAAAAAAAGTTACTTTCAAAAAAGTTACTTTGAACAAAAGTTACTTTGAAAAAAAGTTACTTTCAAAAAGTTACTTTCAAAAAAGTTACTTTCAAAAAAGTTACTTTCAAAAAAGTTACTTTCAAAAAAGTTACTTTGACAAAAGTTACTTTGAAAAAAGTTACTTTCAAAAAAGTTACTTTCAAAAAAGGCTACTTTCAAAAAAAGTTACTTTGAAAAAAGCTACTTTGAAAAAAGCTACTTTCAAAAAAGTTACTTTCAAAAAAGTTACTTTCAAAAAGTTACTTTGAAAAAAGTTACTTTGAAAAAAGTTACTTTCAAAAAAAGTTACTTTGAAAAAAGTTACTTTCCAAAAAGTTACTTTGAAAAAAGTTACTTTCAAAAAAGCTACTTTGAAAAAAGTTACTTTCAAAAAAGTTACTTTCAAAAAAGTTACTTTCAAAAAAGTTACTTTCAAAAAAAGTTACTTTCAAAAAAGCTACTTTAAAAAAGCTACTTTCAAAAAAGTTACTTTCAAAAAAAGTTACTTTCAAAAAAGTTACTTTGAAAAAAAGTTACTTTGAAAAAAGTTACTTTCAAAAAAGTTACTTTCAAAAAAGTTACTTTCAAAAAAGTTACTTTCAAAAAGTTACTTTCAAAAAAGTTACTTTCAAAAAAGTTACTTTCAAAAAAGTTACTTTCAAAAAGTTACTTTCAAAAAAGTTACTTTGACAAAAGTTACTTTGAAAAAAGTTACTTTCAAAAAAATTTACTTTCAAAAAAAGTTACTTTGAAAAAAGCTACTTTGAAAAAAGTTACTTTGAAAAAAGTTACTTTCAAAGAAGTTACTTTCAAAGAAGTTACTTTGAAAAAAGTTACTTTGAAAAAGTTACTTTGAAAAAAGTTACTTTGAAAAAAGTTACTTTCAAAAAAAGTTACTTTCCAAAAAGTTACTTAGAAAAAAAATTACTTTGAAAAAAGTTACTTCCAAAAAAGTTACTTTCAAAAAAGTTACTTTGAAAAAAAGTTACTTTCAAAAAAGTTACTTAGAAAAAAGTTACTTAGAAAAAAGTTACTTTCAAAAAAGTTACTTTCAAAAAAGTTACTTTGAAAAAAGTTACTTTCAAAAAAGCTACTTTGAAAAAAGTTACTTTGAAAAAAATTACTTTCAAAAAAGTTACTTTCAAAAAAAGTTACTTTCAAAAAAGCTATTTTCAAAAAAGCTACTTTCAAAAAAGTTACTTTGAAAAAAGTTATTTTCAAAAAAAGTTACTTTCAAAAAAAGTTACTTTCAAAAAACTTACTTTCCCAAAAGTTACTTTCCCAAAAGTTACTTTCAAAAAAGTTACTTTGAAAAAAAGTTACTTTCAAAAAAGTTACTTTCAAAAAAGTTACTTTCAAAAAAGTTACTTTCAAAAAAGTTACTTTCAAAAAGTTACTTTGAAAAAAGTTACTTTCAAAAAAGTTACTTTCAAAAAAGTTACTTTCAAAAAAGTTACTTTCAAAAAGTTACTTTGAAAAAAGTTACTTTCAAAAAGTTACTTTCAAAAAGTTACTTTGAAAAAAGCTACTTTGAAAAAAGCTACTTTCAAAAAAGTTACTTTCCAAAAAGTTAATTTGAAAAAAGTTACTTTGAAAAAAGTTACTTTGAAAAAAGTTACTTTCAAAAAAGTTACTTTCCAAAAAGTTACTTTCAAAAAAGCTACTTTGAAAAAAGCTACTTTCAAAAAAGTTATTTTCAAAAAAAGTTACTTTCAAAAAAGTTACTTTCAAAAAAGTTACTTTCAAAAAAGTTACTTTCCCAAAAGTTACTTTCCCAAAAGTTACTTTCAAAAAAGTTACTTTGAAAAAAAGTTACTTTCAAAAAGTTACTTTCAAAAAAGTTACTTTCAAAAAAGTTACTTTGAAAAAAGTTACTTTGAAAAAAGTTACTTTGAAAAAAAGTTACTTTCAAAAAAAGCTACTTCGAAAAAAGTTACTTTGAAAAGTTACTTTGAAAAAAGTTACTTTGAAAAAAGTTACTTTCAAAAAAGTTACTTTGAAAAAAGTTACTTTGAAAAAGTTACTTTCAAAAAAGTTACTTTCAAAAAAAGTTACTTTCAAAAAAGTTACTTAGAAAAAAAGTTACTTTGAAAAAAATTACTTTCAAAAAAGTTACTTTCAAAAAAGTTACTTTGAAAAAAAGTTACTTTCAAAAAAGTTATTTTCAAAAAAAGTTACTTTCAAAAAAGTTACTTTCAAAAAAAGTTACTTTCAAAAAAGTTACTTTGAAAAAAAGTTACTTTGACAAAAGTTACTTTCAAAAAAGTTACTTTCAAAAAGTTACTTTCAAAAAAGTTACTTTTAAAAAAGTTACTTTGACAAAAGTTACTTTGAAAAAAGTTACTTTCAAAAAAAGCTACTTTCAAAAAAAGTTACTTTGAAAAAAGCTACTTTGAAAAAGTTACTTTGAAAAAAGTTACTTTCAAAAAAGTTACTTTCAAAAAAGTTACTTTCAAAAAAGTTACTTTCAAAAAGTTACTTTGAAAAAAGTTACTTTGAAAAAAGTTACTTTCAAAAAAGTTACTTTGAAAAAAGTTACTTTCAAAAAAAGTTACTTTCCAAAAAGTTACTTAGAAAAAAAGTTACTTTGAAAAAAATTACTTTCAAAAAAGTTACTTTCAAAAAAGTTACTTTGAAAAAAAGTTACTTTCAAAAAAGTTACTTAGAAAAAAGTTACTTTCAAAAAAAGTTACTTTGAAAAAAGTTACTTTCCAAAAAGTTACTTTGAAAAAAGTTACTTTCAAAAAAGCTACTTTGAAAAAAGTTACTTTGAAAAAAGTTACTTTCAAAAAAGTTACTTTCAAAAAAGTTACTTTCAAAAAAAGTTACTTTCAAAAAAGCTACTTTCAAAAAAGCTACTTTCAAAAAAAGTTACTTTCAAAAAAAGTTACTTTCAAAAAAGTTACTTTGAAAAAAAGTTACTTTGAAAAAAGTTACTTTCAAAAAAGTTACTTTGACAAAAGTTACTTTGAAAAAAGTTACTTTCAAAAAAGTTACTTTCAAAAAAGGCTACTTTCAAAAAAAGTTACTTTGAAAAAAGCTACTTTGAAAAAAGTTACTTTCAAAAAAGTTACTTTCAAAAAAGTTACTTTCAAAAAGTTACTTTGAAAAAAGTTACTTTGAAAAAAGTTACTTTGAAAAAAGTTACTTTCCAAAAAGTTACTTAGAAAAAAAGTTACTTTGAAAAAAATTACTTTCAAAAAAGTTACTTTCAAAAAAGTTACTTTGAAAAAAAGTTACTTTCAAAAAAGTTACTTAGAAAAAAGTTACTTAGAAAAAAGTTACTTTCAAAAAAGTTACTTTCAAAAAAAGTTACTTTGAAAAAAGTTACTTTCCAAAAAGTTACTTTGAAAAAAGTTACTTTCCAAAAAGTTACTTTGAAAAAAGTTACTTTCAAAAAAGCTACTTTGAAAAAAGTTACTTTCAAAAAAGTTACTTTCAAAAAAGTTACTTTCAAAAAAAGTTACTTTCAAAAAAGCTACTTTAAAAAAGCTACTTTCAAAAAAGTTACTTTCAAAAAAAGTTACTTTCAAAAAAGTTACTTTGAAAAAAAGTTACTTTGAAAAAAGTTACTTTCAAAAAAGTTACTTTCAAAAAAGTTACTTTCAAAAAGTTACTTTCAAAAAAGTTACTTTCAAAAAAGTTACTTTCAAAAAAGTTACTTTGACAAAAGTTACTTTGAAAAAAGTTACTTTGAAAAAATTTACTTTCAAAAAAATTTACTTTCAAAAAAAGTTACTTTGAAAAAAGCTACTTTGAAAAAAGTTACTTTGAAAAAAGTTACTTTGAAAAAAGTTACTTTGAAAAAAGTTACTTTGAAAAAGTTACTTTGAAAAAAGTTACTTTGAAAAAAGTTACTTTCAAAAAAAGTTACTTTCCAAAAAGTTACTTAGAAAAAAAATTACTTTGAAAAAAGTTACTTTCAAAAAAGTTACTTTCAAAAAAGTTACTTTGAAAAAAAGTTACTTTCAAAAAAGTTACTTAGAAAAAAGTTACTTAGAAAAAAGTTACTTTCAAAAAAGTTACTTTAAAAAAAAGTTACTTTCAAAAAACTTACTTTCCCAAAAGTTACTTTCAAAAAAATTACTTTGAAAAAAAGTTACTTTCAAAAAAGTTACTTTAAAAAAAGTTACTTTCAAAAAAGTTACTTTCAAAAAAGTTACTTTCAAAAAGTTACTTTCAAAAAAGTTACTTTCAAAAAAGTTACTTTCAAAAAGTTACTTTGAAAAAAGTTACTTTCAAAAAGTTACTTTCAAAAAGTTACTTTGAAAAAAGCTACTTTGAAAAAAGCTACTTTCAAAAAAGCTACTTTCAAAAAAGTTACTTTCAAAAAAGTTACTTTCAAAAAAGTTACTTTCAAAAAGTTACTTTGAAAAAAGTTACTTTCAAAAAAGTTACTTTGAAAAAAGTTACTTTCAAAAAAGTTACTTTCAAAAAAGTTACTTTCCAAAAAGTTACTTTGAAAAAAGTTACTTTCAAAAAAGCTACTTTGAAAAAAGGTACTTTCAAAAAAGCTACTTTCAAAAAAGTTATTTTCAAAAAAAGTTACTTTCAAAAAAGTTACTTTCAAAAAAAGTTACTTTCAAAAAGTTACTTTTCAAAAAAGTTACTTTCAAAAAAGTTACTTTCAAAAAAGTTACTTTCAAAAAAGTTACTTTCAAAAAAGTTACTTTGAAAAAAAGTTACTTTGAAAAAAAGTTACTTTCAAAAAAAGCTACTTCGAAAAAAGTTACTTTGAAAAGTTACTTTGAAAAAAGTTACTTTGAAAAAAGTTACTTTCAAAAAAGTTACTTTCAAAAAAGTTACTTTCAAAAAAGTTACTTTGAAAAAAGTTACTTTGAAAAAGTTACTTTCAAAAAAGTTACTTTCAAAAAAAGTTACTTTCAAAAAAGTTACTTAGAAAAAAAGTTACTTTGAAAAAAATTACTTTCAAAAAAGTTACTTTCAAAAAAGTTACTTTGAAAAAAAGTTACTTTCAAAAAAGTTATTTTCAAAAAAAGTTACTTTCAAAAAAGTTACTTTCAAAAAAAGTTACTTTCAAAAAAGTTACTTTGAAAAAAAGTTACTTTCAAAAAAGTTACTTTCAAAAAAGTTACTTTCAAAAAAGTTACTTTCAAAAAAGTTACTTTCAAAAAGTTACTTTCAAAAAAGTTACTTTCAAAAAAGTTACTTTCAAAAAAGTTACTTTGACAAAAGTTACTTTGAAAAAAGTTACTTTCAAAAAAAGCTACTTTCAAAAAAAGTTACTTTGAAAAAAGCTACTTTGAAAAAGTTACTTTGAAAAAAGTTACTTTCAAAAAAGTTACTTTCAAAAAAGTTACTTTGAAAAAAGTTACTTTCAAAAAAGTTACTTTGAAAAAAGTTACTTTCAAAAAAGTTACTTTGAAAAAAGTTACTTTCAAAAAAAGTTACTTTCCAAAAAGTTACTTAGAAAAAAAGTTACTTTGAAAAAAATTACTTTCAAAAATTTACTTTCAAAAAAGTTACTTTGAAAAAAAGTTACTTTCAAAAAAGTTACTTAGAAAAAAGTTACTTTCAAAAAAAGTTACTTTGAAAAAAGTTACTTTCCAAAAAGTTACTTTGAAAAAAGTTACTTTCAAAAAAGTTACTTTCAAAAAAAGTTACTTTCAAAAAAGCTACTTTCAAAAAAGCTACTTTCAAAAAAGTTACTTTCAAAAAAAGTTACTTTCAAAAAAGTTACTTTGAAAAAAAGTTACTTTGAAAAAAGTTACTTTCAAAAAAGTTACTTTCAAAAAAGTTACTTTCAAAAAAGTTACTTTCAAAAAGTTACTTTCAAAAAAGTTACTTTCAAAAAAGTTACTTTCAAAAAAGTTACTTTGTCAAAAGTTACTTTGAAAAAAGTTACTTTCAAAAAAAGTTACTTTCAAAAAAAGCTACTTTCAAAAAAAGTTACTTTGAAAAAAGTTACTTTCAAAAAAGTTACTTTCAAAAAAGTTACTTTCAAAAAAGTTACTTTGAAAAAAGTTACTTTGAAAAAAGTTACTTTGAAAAAGTTACTTTCAAAAAAGTTACTTTCAAAAAAGTTACTCTCCAAAAAAGTTACTTTCCAAAAAGTTACTTTGAAAAAAGTAAGTCCAAAGTAACTTGAAAGTAACTTCAAAGTAACTTCAAAGTAACTTCAAAGTAACTTGAAAGTAACTTGAAAGTAACTTGAAAGTAACTTGAAAGTAACTTGAAAGTAACTTGAAAGTAACTTGAAAGTAACTTGAAAGTAACTTGAAAGTAACTTCAAAGTAACTTCAAAGTAACCTAGTGACGACAAAGTAAAGTCGAGGTAACTTGAGAGTAACGTCAAAGTAACTTACTTCAAAGTAACGTCGAAGTAACTTGAAAGTAACGTCAAAGGAACTTACTTCAAAGTAGCTTACTTGAAGTAACTTCAAAGTAACTTGAAATTAACATCAAAATAACTTGAAATTAACATTAAAGTAACTTCAAAGTAACTTACTTCAAAGTAACTTCGACGTAACTTACTTATAGGTAACTTGTTTCAAAATAACGTTAAAATATACTTCCAGGTGACTTCTAAAAAAATTCAAAGTAACTTACTGCATAGTAACTTCAAAGTAACTTACTTCAAAGTTACTTATTTCACTGTGAAAAAGATAAAAAATTCACCCAGAATTCGAAGAAGGCTAACCCCTTTGAAAATTTCGAAAAATGCACCCAGAATTCCTAGAAGGCTAACCCCTTTGAAAATTTAGAAAAATGCACCCAGAATTCGTAGAAGGCTAACCCATTTGAAAATTTCGAAAAATGCACCCAGAATTCCTAGAAGGCTAACCCCTTTGAAAATTTCGAAGAATGCAACCAGAATTCGTAGAAGGCTAACCCCTTTGAAAATTTCGAAAAATGCACCCAGAATTCGTAGAAGGCTAACCCCTTTGAAAATTTCGAAAAATGCACCCAGAATTCGTAGAAGGCTAACCCCTTTGAAAATTTCGAAAAATGCACCCAGAATTCGTAGAAGGCTAACCCCTTTGAAAATTTCGAAAAATGCACCCAGAATTCGTAGAAGGCTAACCCCTTTGAAAATTTCGAAAAATGCACCCAGAATTCGTAGAAGGCTAAATCCTTTGAAAATTTCGAAAAATGCACCCAGAATTCGTAGAAGGCTAACCCCTTTGAAAATTTCGAAAAATGCACTCAGAATTCGTAGAAGGCTAACCCCTTTGAAAATTTCGAAAAATCCACCCAGAATTCGTAGAAGGCTAACCCCTTTGAAAATTTCGAAAAATGCACCCAGAATTAGTAGAAGGCTAACCCCTTTGAAAATTTCGAAAAATGCACCCAGAATTCGTAGAAGGCTAACCCCTTTGAAAATTTCGAAAAATGCACCCAGAATTCGTAGAAGGCTAACCCCTTTGAAAATTTCGAAAAATGCACCCAGAATTCGTAGAAGGCTAACCCCTTTGAAAATTTCGAAAAATGCACCCAGAATTCCTAGAAGGCTAACCCCTTTGAAAATTTCGAAAAATGCACCCAGAATTCGTAGAAGGCTAACCCCTTTGAAAATTTCGAAAAATACACCCAGAATTCGTAGAAGGCTAACCCCTTTGAAAATTTCGAAAAATGCACCCAGAATTCCTAGAAGGCTAACCCATTTGAAAATTTCGAAAAATGCACCCAGAATTCCTAGAAGGCTAACCCCTTTGAAAATTTCGAAGAATGCAACCAGAATTCGTAGAAGGCTAACCCCTTTGAAAATTTCGAAAAATGCACCCAGAATTCGTAGAAGGCTAACCCCTTTGAAAATTTCGAAAAATGCACCCAGAATTCGTAGAAGGCTAACCCCTTTGAAAATTTCGAAAAATGCACTCAGAATTCGTAGAAGGCTAACCCCTTTGAAAATTTCGAAAAATCCACCCAGAATTCGTAGAAGGCTAACCCCTTTGAAAATTTCGAAAAATGCACCCAGAATTAGTAGAAGGCTAACCCCTTTGAAAATTTCGAAAAATGCACCCAGAATTCGTAGAAGGCTAACCCCTTTGAAAATTTCGAAAAATGCACCCAGAATTCGTAGAAGGCTAACCCCTTTGAAAATTTCGAAAAATGCACCCAGAATTCGTAGAAGGCTAACCCCTTTGAAAATTTCGAAAAATGCACCCAGAATTCCTAGAAGGCTAACCCCTTTGAAAATTTCGAAAAATGCACCCAGAATTCGTAGAAGGCTAACCCCTTTGAAAATTTCGAAAAATACACCCAGAATTCGTAGAAGGCTAACCCCTTTGAAAATTTCGAAAAATGCACCCAGAATTCCTAGAAGGCTAACCCCTTTGAAAATTTCGAAAAATGCACCCAGAATTCCTAGAAGGCTAACCCCTTTGAAAATTTCGAAAAATGCACCCAGAATTCGAAGAAGGCTAACCCCTTTGAAAATTTCGAAAAATGCACCCAGAATTCCTAGAAGGCTAACCCCTTTGAAAATTTAGAAAAATGCACCCAGAATTCGTAGAAGGCTAACCCATTTGAAAATTTCGAAAAATGCACCCAGAATTCCTAGAAGGCTAACCCCTTTGAAAATTTCGAAGAATGCAACCAGAATTCGTAGAAGGCTAACCCCTTTGAAAATTTCGAAAAATGCACCCAGAATTCGTAGAAGGCTAACCCCTTTGAAAATTTCGAAAAATGCACCCAGAATTCGTAGAAGGCTAACCCCTTTGAAAATTTCGAAAAATGCACCCAGAATTCGTAGAAGGCTAACCCCTTTGAAAATTTCGAAAAATGCACCCAGAATTCGTAGAAGGCTAACCCCTTTGAAAATTTCGAAAAATGCACCCAGAATTCGTAGAAGGCTAACCCCTTTGAAAATTTCGAAAAATGCACTCAGAATTCGTAGAAGGCTAACCCCTTTGAAAATTTCGAAAAATCCACCCAGAATTCGTAGAAGGCTAACCCCTTTGAAAATTTCGAAAAATGCACCCAGAATTAGTAGAAGGCTAACCCCTTTGAAAATTTCGAAAAATGCACCCAGAATTCGTAGAAGGCTAACCCCTTTGAAAATTTCGAAAAATGCACCCAGAATTCGTAGAAGGCTAACCCCTTTGAAAATTTCGAAAAATGCACCCAGAATTCGTAGAAGGCTAACCCCTTTGAAAATTTCGAAAAATGCACCCAGAGTTCGTAGAAGGCTAACCCCTTTGAAAATTTCGAAAAATGCACCCAGAATTCGTAGAAGGCTAACCCTTAACGTGAAAGTAACTTGAAAGTAACTTCAAAGTAACTTCAAAGTAACTTAACTTGAAAGTAACTTAACTTGAAAGTAACTTCAAAGTAACTTAACTTGAAAGTAACTTCAAAGTAACTTAACTTGAAAGTAACTTCAAAGTAACTTAACTTGAAAGTTACTTCAAAGTAACATAACTTGAAAGTAATTTCAAAGTTACTTAACTTGAAAGTAACTTCAAAGTAACATAACTTGAAAGTAACTTCAAAGTAACTTAAGTTGAAAGTAACTTAAGTTGAAAGTAACTTCAAAGTAACTTAACTTGAAAGTAACTTCAAAGTAACTTAACTTGAAAGTAACTTCAAAGTAACTTAACTTGAAAGTGACTTCAAAGTAACAACTTGAAAGTAACTTCAGAGTAACAACTTGAAAGTAACTTCGAAGTAAATTAACTTGAAAGTAACTTCGAAGTAACTTAACTTGAAAGTAACTTCAAAGTAACTTGAAAGTAACTTCAAAGTAACTTAACTTGAAAGTAACTTCAAAGTAACTTAACTTGAAAGTAACTTCATAGTAACTTATCTTGGAAGTAACTTCAAAGTAACTTAACTTGAAAGTAACTTAACATGAAAGTAATTTATAAGTAACTTAACATGAAAGTAACTTCAAAGTAACTTAACATGAAAGTAACTTCAAAGTAACTTAACTTGAAAGTGACATCAAAGTAACTTAACTTGAAAGTAACATCAAAGTAACTTAACTTGAAAGTAACATCAAAGTAACTTAACTTGAAAGTAACATCAAAGTAACATCAAAGTAACTTAACTTGAAAGTAACATCAAAGTAACTTAACTTGAAAGTAACTTCAAAGTAACATCTTGAAAGTAACTTCAAAGTAACTTAACTTGAAAGTAACTTCAAAGTAACTTAACTTGAAAGTAACTTGTAAGTAATGTAACTTGAAAGTAACTTATAAGTAACGTAACTTGAAAGTAACATATGTAACAACATGAAAGTAACTTCAAAGTAACTTAACATGAAAGTAACTTCAAAGTAACTTAACATGAAAGTAACTTCAAAGTAACTTAACATGAAAGTAACTTCAAAGTAACTTAACATGAAAGTAACTTCAAAGTAACTTAACATGAAAGTAACTTCAAAGTAACTTAACTTGAAAGTAACTTCAAAGTAATTAACTTGAAAGTAACATCAAAGTAACTTAACTTGAAAGTAACATCAAAGTAACTTAACTTGAAAGTAACATCAAAGTAACTTAACTTGAAAGTAACTTCAAAGTAACTTAACTTGAAAGTAACTTCAAAGTAACTTAACTTGAAAGTAACTTCAAAGTAACTTAACTTGAAAGTAACCAGTCACCAGGAGAAATTTCAGCTTGTACATTCGTAGATGCCAACTAGCGAATGAACCATTAACTATTTTGAAAGGACTAAGTTGGAACTTTGAATTCTTTTTAAGTACTAAACAGTGCAAGCGAAGGTTAAGTTTTAATTTACACCTCCAGGTGCCGAGGTGTTTGGGGGGGGGGGGAGACATACAGCTTTCGGTTAAATCTGTAGATGAGAAATAGGGGAATTTCGTTATTTTTTCCTCAACAATGAATTGCTCTACCTATTTATCACTGTGAATTTCACCGAAAGCTGTATCCCCCCCCCCCTTAAACTTTTGAATGAAATTTTAAAATAATATTCATAATCTATTTATCAAATTAAAGTTTCCCTAAAAAAATAATAACGAATATGACATTACTTCCTTTCTACATAAGTGTCTAGTGGGTCTATTTTGTCGGTAGCCAAAAACCGACTTGGGTGGGGGAATATCTGTGAGCTTCCGTATTAAGCAGAAATCTAGATCAACGCATAACTTGATTACACTGCAGTCAGATGTTTGTAAAAACCTCTATTCAATATCAAAAATCGAATGACTCTACAGTTCAATGTTTCTACCGTACATTAATTTGTTACTGTACAAGTTGTGCATCCTGCCAAGTATAAAATAATTTAGAAATATATAAGGGCATCTACGATTTGTTAAACTTGTTTTAATATATTTGTATGCATTATAACTTGTTTTAATATTTGGATTTTTTCAATTTTGGATTGTTGGACTTTTTAATAATGGGTTTTTGGACATTTTGGATTTTAATTTTTTTTAATTCTGGATTTTTAATCTTTTAATTTTGGATTTTTGTAATTTTAGATCTTTGAATTTATTTTCATTTTTAGATATTTAAAATTTTCGATTTTGAATTTTAAAAATTTTGGATAAGCCTAATCATTGAGTTGATTGTTTTCTGTGCAGTCCGTTCTGTCACACCACACTAATTTCGTTGACGATTTTGAGCGTAACGCAAGACCTCGATTTACTCCTATCGCGGCTCAAGAAGCTTCCCTTAAAAAATCAAAGCTCGGTCATCTCCTATACCACTAGGCCCTAGCCCTCTGGTCGGGCGTGGAAGATATAAGGGTGAAACAATAGTCCCAACCGAAGATTCAAAGAGGTTTATTTCTGAATTTATGATATTTCTTACAAAATTATCCATGGGTAGACTGGAACCTCTGATTGGCTCATTAATGCTCAAGTTTAAATCAGACTTGCAAGGTCAGATATTGGCTGTCGACAAAATATTAACGATACACTTTAGAAATGAAGTAATGCAACGGACACCTATTGAAATGTACAAGCAGAACTTCAGAAAATATCCTATTTCTAAAAACCACTCGAACCTCTGCTATTAATACTTAGATATATAATGCACAATGCCACCTCGATGAGCTGTTATGCGCTATATTCCATAAGCCAACCCATCCATGCCATGCCATGCCATGAAGGCATTCTCGCTTCCACCATTCGTACTTGACCAACCTTAAAATGCCCCGAATGGCACTATGGCCCGGTGGCTAGAAACTCGTTCCTTTGGTGAGCTTACATGGACAGGAAGTATTACAGCGAGGTTAAAGCAAAAGAGCTCACGGACATAATACAAACTGCATAATGGCAGAATTTATATATATATATATATTTTTAAAATCCTTTATTTTTATATATAGGCTATGAGCAAGCGCTCATGTTTGGGTACAGTGAAACATCTTATTTACGGACATCAAAGGGACGTAACAATCTGTCTGCATCTGGGAGGTGTAATTTTATATTTGTTTATCTCTAAGTACACCACAATAATTTTTTGCAATTTTGAATTAAATAAGACCAAAAAAGAAAAATACTGGGCCATACAATTTTATTCTAAGTACACAGCTATTCAATACAGTATTTAACCATTTTCGCCTTACCTGTACAATTAATAATTTGTCCACGTCCATATCTGAGTGTGTCCGTAACCTGTACAATTAATAATTTGTCCACGTCCATATCTGAGTGTGTCCGTAAACAAGAGTTGAATTTAACATCATTTCTGCATTATTTCAGATGGGACATGAAAATTTGTCCGTATATGAGGAGTGTCCGTATCTTAGGGATATCCGTAAGGAGAGGTTTCACTGTATATACATTACGAAATACACAAATACAAATACATTAAAACTATAACTTAAAATCAATACCTAGAAAAAAAAGAAAGAGAAAGAGAGAGAGAGAGAGAGAGAGAACGAAAAAATACAAAGGCGGAAGAACAAAATTGAAATGAAGGGGCTAGTTCCGTAAGGGCGTAAGGCACAAGGACATAGATTCGAGAAATCTTGATGTTTTTAAACAATGTCACCACTCACAGGTAAAGTTTAATTTTATAAAATATATTTTTGAAGGACAGGCTAAATTAGTGTTCTGCAAATTTACAAGGTAGAGTGTATTGGGATTTTTTTACAACTAGAGGTACCTAAACATGTAAAACAAAAACTGAAGAACTTTTACAGTAGCAATTTTTTTTTACTTTGTATCATATTATTATTATTATTATTATTATTATTTATTTATTTATTTTTACTTTATTTTATTAAAAACCTGTATTATACAGTGACAATTGCATGTTTGCCAATGAATACCAGTATAGTTATTATTACAATAGATAAGCAAAACAATCTGTTTTCAATGAAGTTACACTTCAGAAATGAAAGTTCAGTTTTTATAAACATTTGCTTGGATGGTAGCACTGCAGAAAATAAAAACAGTTGGTAAACACACCTCAATAACAGATAGGAAGTGTGCCTTACGCCTGTATGAAACTGAATGTGCAGTCTCACAGGTCTTTTCTTATAACTGAGCAGAGGTTTTAGGCACAAGTACAAATAGTTCACTGGGTATTTAAGATATATGAGAAGGCATAAATGTTAAAAACTCAAAATTTAAGATTTGTGCCTTACGCCCTTATGGAACTAGGCCCTTCAAATAATTCAGGGATACTGTTTGGTGCTTAAATTGCCTTTCCTAATAGAAATACCTTGATTTAAAAAAATCCACATTGAAGAATAAATTTTCCACATTAAAATATGTAAGTAAGAAAAAGTATAAAAGCATTATTTAAATTTATAATTTTGCTTTACTACTCTGCAACTGCTGAGAAGTTAAGAGTCAAAGAAATTATATTTGCAAATGTCTATTATTTATATGACCTTAGTTTAGGGTGACCATATTTCAAAAATGAAAAAACAGGACACTCAGGCATGTTATATGGGTTATTGAGAAAAATGAATCCATAATTATAAAATGCTATACATATTCTATAATTAATAATTAAATTTTAATTTTAACCAATAAAGTGAACATGTTATAACCTTACAAATAATATTTTAAAGATACTTCAATAAAATCCTTGCCTACATCTGAGAAGTTAAGTTCAGAGTCAAAATCTTATTTATAGTTCACTGCATCGGATACAGTGCATCCGGAATCTGAACCAGTATTTCTTTGGTATTTTTGCGGTGATGCATCCTTAACCAACGGCTTCACAATCTGTGCTTTACACAATCCTAGATAACTTGATGAACACAACAGGACGTCACGAACAAGCGAAAATACAAATGTAAACGTTGGAAAAGGACGCCAACGGCCAATGTTTCAAAACTCTGAAATTCAAACGCCATCTCTTGGCAAACATTAGAATCCGTGTTAATAAAGAAAGAAAGAAAGAAAGAAATGAGCGTGATTTGAGCGTGCGCACAAAACTGTAACTTACGTACACAGAATAAATTTCATGAAAACGGGACATTAAGAAATTAATTTAAAAAAGGGACATTTTACGTCCCGTTAAACTTTTGTCGGGACAACGGGACCAGTCAATCAAAAAAGGGACAATCCCGTTAAAAACGGTACGTCTGGTCACCCTACCTTAGTTGAAACTTTTACTGACAATGCAATATTAGCTGATTTCGCTTTAAATGAAGAAAATTAAAAACTAGTTTTTAATACAAGAACTTCCCTCATTGGAGGCTGACACATTGACAGAACTTAGGTTAAAATAAAAATATCACAAATATAATATTTCCATGAATAAGAAAGAATATGAAAAAAATCCCTTTAGGCAGGCCTACAGGCGGAGGTAGATTTCGAAGTGCTTTTGGTTTAATTTATTGTCGCTGCATAGCACTCTTCTTCTTTAGCCTTGGCATGGCAAACCTGCAGTAAAGAGGAAGAGCCTACAATCAATTGTTTTGACAACAATAATAGGATATAATATTCTGGGAGGCCGTGCGCAAGATCAGCAATGAATAAAATTAGCAAAGCCGCTAAACAAGACAAAATTATGATATTATAATAATTCTTTCAAGTGTTATTATTTTCAAACATTAAAATCTCGCGTCATATGAGAGCTATCAAGAAACTATTTATTGATTTGTAGAGTACTCATCAAGAGCTTTTCAACGATACCCCACAAGACGTGGTTTCAAAAGTTTCGAATTTTCATCCCCCACCCTCACTCGAACCCCCGAATCGTTGGTGTCACTGTGAACTCCATAGGGAGTACTCTAATTTATTCAAACAAAGTTTCCCTCTATACTTCATAGGGGCCGAGATATACATTTTTAAAAATTTCAACCCCCTCCCCCGACCACCCCCTTGGGCCAATTTTGCTCATTAACGAACTTGTCCGAACTATTGGGCCTAGAAATAACATAATAAAATTTGGTTCAAATATCTTCAAAATTACGGCCGCTATCGTGTAAAGATATATATATATATATATATATATATATATATATATATATATATATATATATATATATAAATATATATATAAATATCACAATTTTTTTTTTTGAACGGGCGGTGGTTTCGTACTTAGGGGAGCATGAAACGTAAAGATATGAAAGAATTTTTCGAAAATCATAAAGTGGTATCCATTGCAATAGGTAGATTTTTCTTCGAAAATCTACCTAAAAGAATATCAACAATCACACAAATTATGCTAAATAACGGCTACAATAATTATACAATCGACAATCTCATTAAAAAAACAAAGAAGAAAATTGCAAAACAAAGAAAACCTAGATAGCTTATCCCAGACAAGAAACAATACAACAAAGCAACCGTTAGCTATACAATATTTACAAAGTTACCAAAATTCTTAAACAGGATAACTCCAATATTTCATATAGGACAAATAATAGCGTAAGAAAACATTTGTTTGATATTAAAAACAATCAAAAATATATCTATGACGGTAATGGTGTATATAAGTTGAACTGTAATGACTGCAAAATGGTATATATAGGACAAACTGGAAGAAAATTTAAAACTAGATACAAAGAACATATGCTAGATTTGAAATATAATAGACAAAAGTCAGCCTTTGCTAAGCATTTATACTCATGTAAACACAATAGATTTCGACCCGCTTTTTGAACTGATACCATCTCCACCGTATATACATCATACAGCGGCTGATAGTAACAGTACATAGCTCAACAGCAAATGAAGACCTAGTCTATCCAGACCACAAGGTAAATTTAGATTCTAATAATTTTGTTCATACGCCAAAACTATCCATTACGCTAAATTAATAAAAATGGCATTTTACAAATTACTTAATTAACTTCCTTTTTTTATGTTTTCTTTTTCTTTGTATCTTTGTTTTATTTTATTTTAACTCACAAAAATCTATAGCGACTGCAGATGGTGCATAAATACACCAAAATGCATTTCATCATCTAAATGATAAACCGAGGAAGCAGTAAGCCTGCAATTCTGATCCATGACTCTCGTATAGGACTCTCCATGAATGAGAACAGAAGAAGTAAAAAAGAAGTTTCTGAAAATTGTATACTACATCTGTATATACTGTAATCATACTACTAGAACAATAGTACTTCTACATTAATAACCTGAATTTTACCAACGTGACTACTGCAGTTAGCAGTGAAAATAAATACTACAATCTAAAATAATTTTATATTCAATAATAACTTCTGTTTTTAACAGGTTACATACATGTATGTCTAAATACTACTATTAGTAATTGCAGCACACATCAACAAGAAAAGAGTGTATGTTTTGAATGTAAATAGATATTTTAATGAATTTGTAAAATACTAGATTCTATGACAATGTAAATAGGTATTTTTTGTTGATTATGTAAATATGTGTATTTTTTAGCAATTTAATTATGTCATTAGGAATTTAAAATATTGTTTTCAAATATTTTAGATGACTCACAAATCAGAATTGGTTATACTATATTAACAATAAATATCTGAGGCTACTGCTGATCCTGATTTATCGATATCATTCTGAGGGTATAAGGCGAAATATTACCCACTAACTCCTTAATTACAAATATAATAATCCAAAAATTAAAAATAATTGTATTTTACCTTCAGACACTGAAATTAAAATATATTTCATTGCCAAATATGTTTCATAGTCATTTTGCTTTTATTTCTAAGTGCCATATTCGAGTACTAATACAGGCCTAAATAAAGGAGCAACCTATAAAGTAACTTATTTCGTGAAATATCCACTGAAACTTAAAGGAAAAGTAAACTAAAAATTCATTATCATTTTCTTCATATGGATTGAAAGAAAATGTTTTTAAGAAATGATATTCACTGTTAGAAATGTTTCACACCTTCACATTTAATCACAAAACGAATATGTTTATTGTAACTCAAGGAGCACGTGACGTCACGCTTCAAGAATGCTTGACTCAGTCCCGCCTGGTGAAAGACAGTTCACAGCATTCTGTCTACTGTTACGGTTTTTTAGTGAGTATCTGTTTAAACAATGGTTTATTGTTGTGTTGTGGGGTGTACAAAATCATCGTCGAAGAGTGATAACACACTTAAAATATCTTTCCATCGATTTCCCAACAGAGATAAGTCACCTGAACGTTATAAGCAATGGCTGATCAAAATAGAAAGAGAAAAATTTGTTCCTAGTAAATACAATACGGTTTGTTCACAACATTTGGAAGAAACTTATTAGGAGCTTTCGGTACAGTTACGAAAACAGTTAACTGGAGAAACCCCGCAATCTGTTAAAAAAAAAGTGCTGTGCCATCACTTTTTTTGCATGGGAAATCTGAAACACCGCCAATGAAGGAAAGAAAATCGTCTTACTCGAGGAAGAAGGAAATGAGAGAGCTGTTGCAAGATCCGAACAATAATTCATCAGTATCCGGGAATGGACAAATCATGAATGTGGAATCTAGTATTTATGATGAAAATTCAGTTTCTAACAGCATAGGGTTCAGTGTGAACTAGGAAATGAAACTTATGCAAATTTTTGCACAGATTCATTGAATGTTTCTTCTAGAAATTGTGATTTAGATAGCTCTTTTAGCATTACAGAAATTTCTACTACCGCAAAAGATGATTCTGAATCTGAAAGTGACTCTGTTCGTATCTTGAGAAATGTTTTGTTTTTGAACTGTATTAGCTCTAAGTATTAACTGATAACGACTGGCAACTAGTGTATCTTTATTTATAATAACACTATCATTCTGTATGTTGTGTTATACAGTCTACACCACCCTTCTGTTCACAAAGTCCTTCACAGTCCCAACAACACACACTTTCGTGGTCCGTTTTCATTTGTATACACAGTCCACATTTACACCATTCCGTATTTTCTTTTCTTCCTTGCAATTCTTTCAATAATTCCTTTTTATTTTCTTTTCATGTGATATTAATTTGTGAATACCGAGGTTCGTCCTTATAAGGTAACATTGCAGACATCTCTATCAATAACAAACCAAAAGGAGACTTTGTGGTCTATGTAGAAACAGCACACGCTAGCATAACAACAGCTGTCTCCCCGTCAATGAGTTGTCGCGCGTGACGTCACAGGAGATTTTTACTTCACCCATACAAAGCGTAGTATTAGGTGCTTGAAGGTCATGAGATCACCATTCGTTTCGTAATTCAAAGTTCCGTGCGATGAGATTAAAATAAAGAAATGGTATTTTTTTAGTTTACCCTTCCTTTAAGCAAGTTATCACCAAAATCAGCAAACTCCTATTTTTATCAGAACTGAGGACCGTTTTGACAAACCTAAACACTTGCCAAATCTTAAATCTTTGAGAGATCTTTTTTTTTTAGTTTTATAAACAAATAGAAGACAGAAAAAATATATGCTAATGAAATAAACTATGTATACATTCTGAAGTGTATAAAGCTGGGTCTCCACTGCACATTTAACACCAACATGTCAAGAATGACAAGTTGATATTGACATGTATATTGCAATTTCGTGTTCCAATTGATTTGATATGCAAAACCCAGCGTGTTGCACTTAACATTTTCAGATGCTAATTTGTTTTCCGGAGAAAATGGACAACACATCAAGTCAACTGACTGTTTGCTAGATATCGGTTTTGTTCCAAAAATTTCCGTCTAAACAAAAAGCAATTGACAGCTTCCTCAACATTGCTGGCATCCATTTTGTGTTGTTGTAACCTATGGCTTTATTGGGATATAACTCCAATACATATATAACTCCATTTTGTTATATCTGTTACCTGACAGGTATCACAGGTAAAATAACGCCCAGTATTTTTAATTGTTGAAAACTACATCTAATAACAGTTTAAAGCACTTGAAATTTTGCTTGAAATCACATTGGAGATATTGAGTTTCATCGAAACCTTGTATATTAAGACCTCAAAATAAATTGGTTATGTTGACTTTTATGTTCTCTTTTCACTATCTTAAAGATCTCATTTCAGAGCACCTGAAACCGTTAAAAAACGAATTTGGCAAAAAAATTGAGATGTTGAGTTTTGTCAAAATTGTCCTCAATTATTATCAGTGAGAAAGTTGTATTTGCAAGGGGCATTCCACGAAAAAGTCAACCAAATGCATGAAAAATAAGAACATTTCTCCAGTTTCTGTTATATTGGCATTAGAAACAAAGCATACACATCCCACTGTTTAGATTTCCATGTTCTTGGCACCACTGTGGAGAAAGTGTTGTGTCCATGACTTGAAATGTAGAGCAATGATTTAAATGTAAATGTCTTGTGTACAATTTCAACATTGGTACAGATGTTAACTTCAGAGTAATTTACATATGAGGAGTGTCAGTTCAAAATGCGTTAAGTCCACCTCCGATCGTAATGTAGTTTTTTGCGGATTCGCATTCTCTGAGGTGTTCTGCATGACACTACATAACATTTTTGTTTCAAATCGCAACCTTTCCCCACTAAAATTGAGCCTGAAATATGGGGTTTGATGCAAAACGCGTTCAGTCCAGAACTTGGTTCGGTGCAAATTACGTTGAATCCACATTTTAGACGCGATCACGTGCGAAACAGGTGGTGCGTTGAACTTTACGACGTCTATTTTTTTGCAGGTGTTCTTCTAATGAAAGCGGTATTCACCAGACACCGAAACAGATATCATTAGCGGTCAATAATAAAAGAAGAGAAGCATGGATTTTCCATGATTTAAAATGCTTAAAAAACAGAAATTGTTTTAATTTTGACTATTTGGTACTTTGGCAATAGTTCACTTTGGATTAGCGCGAAAAGATGTGATTGTAATTCTTAAATAAAATACTAACTTTCATCTTTTTAAATGATTATTATTATAGTGTTGGGTCAAATTGCGTTAAGTCCATTACTTTCGAAACTTTAACTATCAATAAAAGATGTAAATGAAAAGAATGATTTTACACACCCAATACATTTTACTACATATTAATTACTAATTGTGATCAGAAAAAAAATATTGCTAATTCGTTTGATAGTTTGGCCACAAACAGTTTTTCGTCATTCCTGAAAAATTATTATTTGTGGACTAAACGCGTTTTCAATCGACGCTCCTATTAGCTGTGACATAATTCCACACAGTGTGACACCAGTAAAATATTTTTTCTCCGTTGTTTATATGATTGACATGTTTTATTTTACATATTCCATGTTTGTTTCACACATTATGCACTTGTGTGTCCGTGACACATGGAATGCCCCTCAAGCTATCGAGTAGAGAAAGTTATGTGAGTGTTTTTACAATAATGATAAAAGACAGGATTTTCATGCAAATGCATGTTTTTATATAACCTTATGACTAGGGGGCGGATTTCTATGACATTTCATATTTTTTCCCCTTGGCATTATTTCAGGTTTCCGACTAATTTAAACCCGATTCCAAGCATCCTGGTGAAAATGGAACGGCTTTTATTGTGCATATAACTACATATTTAGGAAATTTTCAAGTATTGTAGCATATTTAGTATGAATATGCATATTTAGGTCATTTTTTGCATATTTGTGTGCATATTAAAGAAATTTTGAAGTTTCATATCATATTTTGTAAATTTTGCATTATACTGATACTTTTTGAAATTTACAGATATTTTAAATAATTAACATTATATTTTAATAAAATTAATTGTAATGAAACTTAAAAAAAATATAAATAATGTATAAATAGAAAAGTCATAATTTAAATTTTATTGGTCGTATTTTAATGTTTTTTAGGCCATAAATGCATGCATATATATATACTATTATTTAGGTTATAGAAATCCGCCCCCATACTAATGACAATTCTGAAACTAGCTGAAATGGCTTGCTGATTCCAAATAAGTACACTTTTAAGTGTATATTTGCAAGTTTTGGTTTTATTATGGGCAATTTTATGCATGTTTATGAGGTTATGAATTTTGCCTTGCATATTAGAATAGAATAGAATACTTTATTGGTCGTTAGACAATAGACAATATGGTTGCAATAGACCAAGGCTCCAGGAGAAAAAACAGTCAAGTACAATCCCAATACAAGTGCAATACAATTAAAAAAATATTGACTACCTCTGCACAGTATAAACATACTAGATACAGGTATATAACCAGCTGGAGTAAGAAGTAACCTAACCTATATTTACAAAAGAAGCTACTTCTTTGATTCAATTAAATATAAATATTTTTACATACATAATGTACAGGGAATCCATTTTATGCGGAAACTTTTTAACAGCGTTGCTCCTGCTCACACTTTCCCCGCTGTTGCGCTTGCACCGGCCGGGACCGTGTTCCGTTACTACCGGCAAATCAAGACTTTAGAAACAATACAAAATAGAATAACTCAACCAATTTATTATCAAAATAGGTCTACATGTAGAGGCTTATAACTCACCATTTTGTACGGATGGTACAGTCAGGATATTTACGAGAAAATCTCCGAACGTGCCTTCTATGGTTATTTCTCAATAAGTAACATTCCACCAAATAAATTCGCTGTTCAACCGTATACATTTTCGATTATTGTCTTACATAACACACAACAATAGACAAGCGTCTCACTACAAGACACTACAAGACACCGAAGCAACTAACCGCTTGTAGGGTCTATGCTTTGTACAATGCTAGCGCAGCAATGCAGCAGTGATGCGAGGTTTCCTCATAAAATGGACTCACTGTACAATTAGGCAGACCCATCCACCAACTCTTCAAATTCATTTATATCATAAATAACCAGGCTCTGGAGTAGGTTTTATTATATTCAGCCATTTCATAAAATGTGGGAATTCTCCCCTCAAAGATTATAAAACTATTGTAATTGGGTGGTCAAATATAAGTTTAAAATCTCAAGTTCACTGAATATTAAGGACTTAGGTGTATCTGAAGTGGTTTAATGTGTAAAATCTGTCGATTTACTTATTTATTTCGTTGAGTTACTTTTTTTAGGCATTTTTAGCATGATTTTAACACTTTTTAATACTATGTAGTCAAGAGTAATCAGCTATGTCCATTCTGATTTCACAAAATATACACCTTAAGGTACAATTTGGTATAAGATTAACTTCAAAAAGTATGGGTGGTTAATTACTATGTAAAATAACATACAGCGACTTTTTGTCCCACCTGTAATGGTGATAGTTTTGTTAAATTATTATTGTAAGAGTTAAATAAATGTTCTTCCAATCTGGAAACAATTTATAACTTTTATTTAATCCCTCATACCTTCATTAATAATAACCCTAAGACTCTAACATTAATAGCAGAACAGCAAATGAACTGATTTGCACACTATTAAAATCACTGTCCAAATTATGTCCCATACGTAATAGATTTTGAAAAAAAATTAAATTTTTTTAAAAAATAATGCTTTGCATGTAGTGTGGAGGAGAAGGCATTGTAAATTTTACAGAATGTGAATAACCAATTCTAGTTTATTATTCATGATATGTAATAAACAAAAATAGTTTTCATAAAATGCTAGAATGTCACCTGTAATTATGAAATGGCTGTATTCACTTTTCTAATTTAGTGCATGTTTCATATTAGGCCTATACTAATTTCACTTTAAGTTCAAAGTAGTTGTAAACAAAGCCATGTGACATTGGCTATTGGACGAACTGTAACTTTTGCTGCTTAGTATGCACACTTTTGCTCTTAATAAAATAGTTCGGTTCAAACCGTATCTATTTGTAGCCATTTTCATGCAGAGAAATTGAAAAACATGTTTCTGAAACAGATTTGTTTATGAAACAAAATTAATTTTGTCAGATTTACCTGATGCATATTAATTAAGTGAACTAATTAAACTGGTACAACAGAATGCAAATAGTAGGCGTTTACGATGGCTGTGCACATGCTAAAGCACGCCATCATGGAATGAAGATGCCACAGCCCCCTCCCAAAAAATGGGTATGACCTGCTATTTATTTATTTATTTATTTATTTATTTATATCGGCTATACAACACGTACACGAGGACAAGAAAGTCATGTGCTAGAACAATACAAAAATTACGTCAAAAGTTACATGTCACCTACAGCTCTCATAGCATTGGGGCGGTTATAAACAGAAATTAATGAATAGTGAACAATATTCAAAAAAACATCCACATCGGTCCCAAATTTCCACTGATACAAATCCAATAAAAAGAAGTGTTTAAATATGTATTTCAAGTCAGTGGATAAAAGTTAAAATCACTACACAACGTTTCAACTCTCCCCTGGAGTCTTCCTCAGGTGACTTGAAGATTGAGTTGGTTAACATGATGAAACTCAATCTTCAAGTCACCTGAGGAAGACTCCAGGGGAGAGTTGAAACGTTGTGTAGTGATTTTAACTTTTATCCACTGACTTGAAATACATATTTAAACACTTCTTTTTATTGAATATTCAAAAAGAAAATGCGTCTGAAGAGGGCAGCCAACATTGCAAAATGAGAGTAATTTTTTATAGTCATTATTATTTTCTTGTTAACTGTCTACGACTTTCTTAAATACTAATTAAGTACAATTTTATACAGATGTCTTGATCTTTTCAAAATAACTATCACATTTTTGAACAATGGTGCATGTCATAAACACTAATTTTGTGATGATTTTGAGTGTTACACAAGCTCTTGATTTACCCCTACCGCGACTAAAGAAGTTTCACTTCAAAAAAAGTAATTTTAAAAGTAGATGCAATACTATTGAGAACACTAGAATGTACCAAATCCACATTCCGTTTCTTTCCATGGCGGGTAAATCTCCAAGTGGTATTGTCACATGCTCAGAAACGATACAATAGTTTGTTTATATCTCCTTTGAACTTAAAGTGAAAATAGAATAAAAAAGAAATAAATTCATTTCAAGCTGCATTTAATAATTAAGGAATCGCGCACAATGTGCATTATCTTCAGCAAATTCAAGCTGCATTTAAGATGTAGGTATGGCAGATAAGCATAAACTGGACAAAGCTATCAGTGGAAATCCTGATTGTTGATTTGCGGTAAAAATGTTGAAGACGAAGAATGTTGCCTCACTTTGTCTCATTTCATTATTTAAGTTTGCACCTGTCACTTCTTACAATGTACACAGGTCATTTTCAGTGTACAGAACCAGGTATGTGTTTACGATTTATATGCAAACCAAATTTTTCATGGATCTGAAAAACCACTCAAATCGTTCAGGAATTTTCACAGAATTTTTTCACATGCAACTTGGCTTTACAAATGCTTCGTAAATGAAAATAAAGAGAAATAACTGCATGAATTTTGTCGTAAAAAACATTTTGTCAGATATGATGCCTTCTGTAACGACCCAGTTGATACAAGCTTTGCCAACCCTCCAAATAAATCTCTGAAACTTGTTCCGCTGAGTTGGATTTAGTTAGGATTTCTTTTTTTTCATACACATTCACCTGGCTTTTCCATATTAATGTTGTATTACATTTACCTTACTTATGTGGAAATTAACATTCAATAGAGAATGCTTATATATCTGACTCATATGAGTGTAATGACAAATCAAAAGGAAAGTAATTGTGCGGTGAAAGACTTCTTACAGATATCACATGTGAAAGTTTTCTCTCATTAATATTAACATTATTTATAATTTCTGCAGTCTTATAACGATATATTCTACAATTTAACATCGTATACACTCCGGCCTAACTATTTTAAACATTACTGATTATTGTGAAGTTCCTACTTATCCCTACCGAAAGTTATACAAAACAAAAGCTTACATTCTCTTTTGTGTAATTATAGTGTGTTACTAGCTGTCACGTTGGTATTGCTCTCAAGTCAGATTTTGTTTTAATCATCAAATGGCCATGGTAGAAATTACTATGACTTTATATGGGAAAAATCACGATTTTAATTACTGTTTTTTGAGGCTTTCGTGACAGATACAAAGGCGTATGAAGTGTTGAAAAATTCCTGAACAATTTGAGTGGGGTATACCTTGAGTGGTTCTTGAAATCCATAAAAAATTTTGGTTTGCATATAAATCGTAAACTTAGTTAAAGTGCACCATTCTGTCAGATAAAAGCAGTTGACAAGTTGAAAATTTGGGCAAAGCCCATGAAACGTATGTCCTGAAGAAATGTAAGGAAAAGTGATGCCTAAAGTGTTTAATAGTCAACAACTTAGTTAATTACATAAAAGCATGAATTTGACTATTGACATTTTTGAAAGGCTGTTAGTAGTAATAATAGTAATAGTAATAGTAGTAGTAGTAGTAGTAGTAGTAGTAGTAGTAGTAGTAATAATAATAATAATAATAATAGTATTTCACACAATTGTGTGTATAGCACAGTCATAAAAATAAGATCAGATACAGTGAAACCTCTCTATAACGGACATGTATGGGACAATAAAAATCGTCCGCTCTAGAGGGGTTAAAAAATTCTGGAGTGAACTAATCTACAGCATAGGCGTACTGAGGGGGGGGGGGGTTTGGGGGTTTGAACCCCCCCCCCCATTGATTAAAAAAAGGAAAATTGTATAATTTTTTAAAGTCTGCCCATAAATTACTTAATACGAGTATAAAGCGTGGGAAGCTTAAAACTCGTTATTTTGAGTCTTAATTTTTAAAATTCTACGGGGGAGGACCCCGGAAGCTTAAAACTCGTTATTTTGCGTCTTAATTTTTAAAAATTTCCGGGAGAATCCCCGGAAGCTTAAAACACATTATTTTGTGTCTTGATTTTTTTAATTTTCCGGGGGTGGACCCCCGGAAGCTTAAAACTCGTTATTTTGCATCTTAATTTTTAAAATTTTCCGGGGGAGGGCCCCCGGACCCCCCTCTCCCTGGATGTTATAACCCCCCCATATGGTCGGCCTGGTTACGCCTATGATCTACAGTACCATACAGTACTTATATGAAAGTGTTATACAGTAGATGAAAATCTCTTTAGTTTACACTAATCCATTTTACAGATATGTTATGCTGTAGGCCTACATTTTGCAAAAATCCCGACACACTATAGTCCACTTTAGGTCTACCATCAGAATTAAAACCACATTTTTTACAATGGAATACCCCTACACAACTATAATTCTGTGTGTAATAGTAGAGCGCACTATTAACATGCGAACAAATCTTCAATATTTGTTTGTTTTGTACACTTAGGTTTCGCAATGATGTTTTCATTGTGTGCAATTAGATCATTTACAAGATTTACTCCTCGTCAAGTGTCCGTTAAGAGAGGCTTGAAGAGACTTTTTTAAGTGGATTTTTTTGTGTCTGAGTCCATAATATAGGGTGTCCGTCTTAGAGGGGTTAATTATTATGAAGTTTCATTATAGTGACCTAGGGACCAGACAGTTAAGACAGGTTTCACTGTATTTATATTATAAAATTCAACCACATGTTTTTGTATAGCTTTAGATTCCTTCCTTTTCATTACTCCAGTCAATTCTGCATCAGATTTCTCAGTTTATTTACAAGCAGATCCACTAACTGTGCCACCCAAAAATTAAATGCAAATATGCAAATATGATAGTTCATGAAAATCCTGTCTTGAGTCATATTTTGACCTACCTACATAATTCGTTACTTTCTGCCTTCATGATAAGCTTACCTTAGAACTGATGACAGAAATACAGCATCAAGATGTTTCAAATAAGCCCTTGCTATGGAATCCAATGTTTCCAGCACAAAGCTTAAGGAGCAGGCGCAGAACCGCTTGTTATATTGAATTTACTTATCCGTCTCCAACTGCTTTTCCTTCATCCTTTTAGAAAAAAAGTTGAAGCGAGGATTTTTTATTATTGGCGACAGGAAGAAAGAATTCTAGTTACAACAAAGTATAATAAAAGAGAGAAGAGCAAGAGGGGGGGAGGAAGATAGAGATGTTGAAGATAAGTGACTCCGCCACGTTGATGTCCCACGCCCAGTCACACAGCCCTGCAACAATAAATTGTGTTTAGTACTCATTTTTGGATAGACACTTTCAGCATATAAAAAGACTAGCTTAAAAGGCCCGGCGTCACCCGGGTTTTTTATTTTGTAATTGGAAATTAACTTATCGAGGACTTTGGATTTTTAAATTATAGGTCTTTATATAGGTATTTAGAATTTGAAATAGGAAGAACACTCAAACTATTCCCTCAGAAAACGCTTGATATAGTTTTTTATGGCTTTTAGAAGATTTAGAATTTTGCATCTTATCGCTTGTACACTACACAGCAAGCCTGGTAGGGGTTCAAATAAGAGGAAACAGAAATTCCGGCAACATAAAATTGTATTATCGAGGCAGAGAATTTTTATTTCTTGCTCCTATGTTACCATAAAACCGTTTTGGGGATGAAATTAAACAGAAATGCAATACTGGTATCACTTTCATACTTCTCTTCCCAAAACATATTACCTTACCTTGTATTGTTTTTTCTATTTCCAGGCTAGAGAAAGTTATGTGACTGCATTATTTTCGTGGATTTCATTCTTTAATATTTATTTATAACATTATTATAGTGATAGCTTTTCTAAATTGTCAAAGTCACTTTTCATTTATTTCCAAACCCATCTGAGATCAGTGGCAACAATACACTGTTGTGATTTGGATTTCATAATTCTGTGTAAAAAGGGATTAAGTATTCTCAAAAACATTTGATTTTTGGTATTTGAAATCAAAATTTTTCAACATCCTTTCTTAGTGAGCACCTACATTATGAAACAAAGGTATTGTCAAAATTCCAAGTCTCTACCTATTATAGTTTAGGCTCTACGTTGATTCCTGTCAGTCAATCAGTCAGTCAGTCAGTCAGTCAGTCAGTCAGTCAGTCAGTCAGTCAGAACAAAGCCTTTTATATATATAGAGATTTAGCTTAGAGCACCCTCGAAAATTCATGTTTGGGGACAGATTACGATAAGAAGGTAAGTAAACTGCACTTAAATTTTGGTAAAAAACACAAATTTTTTTGTTACTACGGTTTAAAATCTGAAGAATAACAAAACGCTCTTATAATTTTTATTTCAGCAACCTTTGAGCTCTTATTAGAATTTCATAAATGTAGGCTTTGGATCTTTTTTGCAAACTTTTAGCAAATCTAAACTTCTAAACTAAAACTTCTAAACTACTGTTACATATCTGAACTAAATTTGTTTTGAAGGGAAATTTCCAACCTTCTGATGGTACCACTGTCAACCCTCAGCTTTCACTTCTCTCTGTCATACAGCAGGAACATTCTGTCAGTTTACCAGCTTCTGCTGATTAATGTAAATATAATGCGACAACTATTTCACTCATATGCCGCATGTTTGATAATGACAAATTCTGTTTACCAATTTCTTGGATATAAACTAAACACTATCGTTTATCTCATAATAAGCTCCCAAGGCATCGACATGCCGTGATTAATACGTCACATACTGCCAGTGAACAGAATTAAAACTTATTATTTTATACAACATACCGTATTTACCCGATTATAAAACGAGGCTTTTTCCCAAATTCTTCGTTTAAAAAGTATGGGGTCGTCTTACATTCACAGATTAAGCCAAATCAAACTTTAGTAGTTATGGCAACAGAGTAGAAACATGACATCATGGTTACAGCGATGTGACCAATATGATAGGGGAAAATACCAACATAAATTTGCGCTAGTTTCGTTGTTTTCATGAAGGAAATGGAGAGAAGATGTTAACTGTTACTAAATAGAAGTTTCCTTTTTTGTTTTATAGTAATAAGCATGAGGTGTTTACAAGAACTGAACGAATTCAATCTACCGATAAACATTGTCACGTTGGCAGTAATGGTGGACCAGAAACATGCTTGCTCCCATGCGGCCATTGCTCTCTATCTCGTTTTTTCTCCTTTTCGCATGATTGTCACATGCTCGGCTGATTATTAGGGTTTGTTCTCCTTTTAAGTTAATGTGAAATTTGTTCAGTTTGTTTCCACAGCCATCAAGAATGGATCCAAACCAAAGGCCCCGCAGACATTATGACGCTAACTTTAAGTTAAGTTAATGATACCGAGTGGATGATGAAGAGGGCTATGACGCAGACGCAGAACAATGCTAGCTCAACGACTACCTGCAGCGTTTGATGAGAAATTAATTGCATTTCAGCGTCATGTAATTTGTTTGCGGAAACATGACTATTAGACCATATGGGCAATGCTGATCAGTGATACCTCAGACTAAGTGCTGAAAGTGCAAATCCAAGTAAACTATTTGTTTTTATTTATTTATTTTTAATTTATATAAATAAAACCATTTGTAGTCAGAATTTGTTAAAATAAAATTCTCAAAAAGCCTCTTCAAAATAGGGGGGTCGTCTTATATTCAGGATCGTCTTATAATCGGGTAAATACGGTAACTTGTGTAAGTGTGCATTTATTAAAAAGCACAATTTCAATTCGGTGCAACCAAGTTCGTGTGCATTTATAGCGTTCTGATGCTGACGCACTCCATCTCGTGGTGTAACAATAATAACATTGGGAACTTGAATCGATTCATGGACTGTTCATTCATTTAGTATGTCGTGATGTAACAGCAAGCAGAATATTGTCAACAAAGTAAGAAAATAATTTTTATTTGCAAAATCTGTTACATTTTATTCATGAAATAGATCCTACTCGAATATCGATCAACTCATAACCTCGTGGAATTACCTATGATAAACTACTCTACTGTGCTCTACTCAAGTGTCAAGGTAGATAATTATTGTACATCCTACTTTATCGTAATTTTTATCAGGTTTACAGTATTTTCATATTTGGTACAAGTTATTAAAAAAATAAGCAAGGAATTTGCAGAGGTTGATACAACTTGAAAAAAAAATTATAAGAATGTTAAATTTTTTATCTTAATACCTTTTAACATAATATAAACAATATGTATAATCATGGGCGTACGGTAAGGGAGGGGGGGGGGTTCAGGAGGTTGAAACCCCTCCCAAAATAACTGCATTATTTTGAAGATTATAAATCACGGAACGAAATTAATTTAAAGAAAGAAAGAAAGGAAAGGAAAAAAAAAACTCTGATTCGGTTGTTACATATTTTACAATTTCGTACATATCAAAACATTATTTAACCCTGCAGTGCTCGCGTGGCGTCTGACAGACGCCAGACCAGATTCATTTCACTATATCTAGAATACCTATGAGGCCATTGTGCTGACCTGCCATCTACCTTTCGGTCAACTACTCTTAAATAACATATCCAAACGGCAACCCTCCAGTTTTCGCCTAGCAACGGTGGGGTGAAGTTATTGTTGCGAAAATGTAGATGGCGTCTGTGAGACGCCGCGCGATCTTTACTGTTACAAGGTAAGTTACTGGTTTAAAACAAATTTCTTGCAGAAACTAGTGATCATAAACCTACAATACCAATCTTTTCTTATGGAAATTATTTATCTTTAGGCTTGGCAATGAGTGGAAAGGAGAGAAATAACATAATCTTTCTGATCCAAATGATTGGAAGATAGTGCAAAGTTGCTAGAAGAAGAAGATGATGATGTTGAACTTGATTCCGATAGTGATCCTAAAGAAGACATTGCGGAGTCTAGAAGTGAGTCTACAGACACTGGACAAGAAGCAGATGATGATAATGATTGTGATAGGCCTAAATATTTCGTAGGGCGGGACAAAGTTTCTAAATGGAATAAGAAGAGATCAGTAACTAGTAGTAAAAGTTGTTATACCTACACAGTCTTAGGACAATAATATTTGAAAATTATTTTAAAATTGTTACATGCCTAACAACATTGTTTTATTGTTAATTAATTAAAGTCATAATGTGCTAATAGTGATTTGTGTCCAATATGATTAGTTACATGATCATTTTCAGTAAATTGACTTAATACACATATTTTTAATTAAGCAATGTACGCAAAACATGTTCAATAATATTAAATAAACTACGACAACCAGATTACAAAAGTAGGAAGGATCACAATTACAAAATAAGGGGTAGATCTCAGAGAACAAATATTGCCAAATTTTCTTTTTTAAATAGAGGGATTCAGGATTGGAATGATTTACCTGCAGAAATCTTCGAAACGTTTCCTGCTAACGCCAAAATTTTTAAAAATATATTGAATAGGGTGTATGATAATGTATAATTATTTGTTCTAAAATATTCACATTATGCAATTTTTTATGTTATAGTTTTAAATGGAAAAATATATATATATATTGTTTTTTTTAAATATCAGGTGCGTGGATAGATGTTGCGATATTTAATGTGTAAGTGTATGTATAGTGTGTCATTTTTGTATATATGTATGGCTGGTATTTATTTAATGTGTAATGTATATGTATTTAATGTGATATTTAATGTGTAGTGTCATTTTTGTATATATGTACTGTATGGCTGGTATTTATTGCACCACTGCCACCGGGTTGTTGACCCATTTGCAGTGTAAGAAAATAAATACAGTACAAATACAAACTAAACCCTCAATAAACAAAATGAACACTCAAAACAACATAAAGCAACGTAAAACATGAACAGCGTCTCTCAGACGCCGCGCAAGCTTCTATGTCCTGGAACAACGCGCGAGCACTGCAGGGTTAAGATTTATCGTAATTTATTTAAGATTCAAATTTCAAAACCTCGTGGTGTTGAAAGTTTTTCAGCTTAATAACAGCGGTGAATTACTAGTGAACAAAAGTCCCTTTGGAATCTGTCAAACGACAACTCGAATACTCCCGCCAAAATCCATCAACCTGTTTGTAAAGCCAACAGTAATCACGAGCTCATCACAAAATTATCATGAAGGAATCGGCATTAATCAGGCTTTTCCACCAGTGGATTTACAGATGACTTCAAAAATGTGCCCTATGATAATTTTTCAAAAGAAAGTTTTTATTTATAAGACTCTAGCTTGAACGAGAAATGGATAGAATCTAAAAAAAAAAAACAGTTTCAAAGACTGAGCTGCATATTCATTTATTACAGTGCATTAATTATAATAATACAACTGTTTAGTAATTTAAAAAAATAATAATTCACAATGTGCACAAGGACATGGAGCTGAGACGACTTTATATTGAACCCTTCCCGAACAAAATTTTCCGTACGCCCATGTGTATATTAGTCACATCAAGTCAAGTCATTATAGGGTTAAATAACAGAAATTTCAAACAAGCAGTAAGATTAAAACTACTGACCTATTTGCTATTCAATGTACACGGATATTTTAAATTAATCTTCTGCGTCCAAATCTGTCATATACTGTTCTGTACCTTTTACTTTATTGTACCACTAAATACGTCTACGTATACTAGTGTGTTGAGTTACTTATTTGTCTTGAATTGTGTTACCTATCCGATATCATGTAAAGTATATGATCCAAGGATGGATAAATAAATAAATAAATTATTATTAGAGATATATGATGTAAAAATTAGCTTTGAAAACTTATATGAATAATGTGTCTAATATATAATAAGTGGTATTGCGCACAATGTGCATTATAGGTACAATGTTAATCTAGGGGAATATCTATTCTGAGCAGAATTGAATCAGCGACACTGATCTATCTTTGCATGTTAATGCGTGATAAGTTTCGCACTGTTCACCGCACAATTCACATTTGCATTCCTCACATGTCTGATGGAAAGTCTTCCTGGTGCAGATGCGATGATGAAAGCCGTGGACCTCAAAGTGTGTTACTATGTGCCTCAGCTCGTACTCTCTGCCCTCATCCATTCTTTATTCATTATGGCATCTGTCCTGTAAAAGCTCTCGTCAATTGAGTCCTTCTTCGTCTGCAGCTCTCTCAGCAATTCTTTGTATGCTGGTGTATTTGGCAGGAGCATTTTCATCCTCAGGTCTTCTACTATACTATTTTCACTTTAAGTTCAAAGTAGATGTAAACAAACTCTAAAGTACCACTCCGCTGAGCATGTGACAAACCATGTGGAGTTTTACCCGCCACGGAATGAGGATTTGTGTGTATTCCAGTGTTCTCAATAGTACTTTTAAAATATTTTTTATGACATGCACCATTGTTGAAAAATGTGATATTTATTTTGAAAAGATCGATACATCTGTACAAAATTAGGCTTAATATTAGTATTTAAGAAAGTCATAAACAGTTAACAAGAAGATAAGAACGAGTATAAAAAATTACTCTCAGTTTGGAATGTTGGCTTCCCACTTCAGAGGCGTTTCCTTGTTGAATTCATTAATTTCTGTTTGTAACCGCCCCAATCCTATCAGAGCTGTAAGTTACATTTAACTTTTGACGAAATTTCTAGCACACGACTTTCTTGTCCTCACGTACGTGTTGTAAAACCGATATAAATAAATAAATGAACGCATATTCAGCAGGTCTTACCAAGTTATTGGGAAGGGACTGTGGCAAGTTCATTCCAAGATGGCGTACTTGAGCATTCACACAGCTGTCGTAAACGCCTACAATTTACATCTGTTGTAACGGTTTAATTAGTTCACTTAGTTATTATGCGTCATGAAAACCTGATCAAATTAATTTTGTTTCATATACAGATCTGCTTCAGAAACGTGTTTTTAAATTTCTCTGCACGAAAATAGCTACAAAAAGGTACGGTTTGAACCGAACTATTTTATTAAGAGCAAGAGTATGCATACAAAGCAGCAAAAGTTACAGTTCGTCCACTAGCCAATGAGGCGCTACTTTGTCACGTGGCTTTGTTTACATCTTCTTTGAACTTAAAGTGAAATTAGTATAGGTAGGTTTCTCTGGCTAATACATAGGCTATGTGTACCTTGATCTTGTGAATTTTGAGACCCCAAGCACCCTCTTCAAGTACCTTGGTTTCATGCTTTCTAGTTCCTGTAATTGTCTCTTTGTTAAGTATTCCCAAATGATTTCTAAACCATATGTGAGAGTGGGTAGCACTTTGACCCGGAAGAGTTCCATAGCTGTGGTGACTGACATCTTTTGTATGTGTCTGATGTCACCTATGCTTCTAATTGCGGCTGCTAGTCTTTCTTTTATGTGGACTAATGTGTCTAATATGTAATATTCATTGTTGTGATAGGTAGTACCTTCTCACCTTAAAAATAAAAGATACATTTGGAAATAATATATATATTATGAGGGATGACGCAAAGGCCTAAGTCTTGACAACAATTTTTTTCTCTCAAAGCAAAGCGATGATACCATGAGATGTTGAATGTCACGGGAGAGTGTGGCATCTCTAGTATATGGATACATCATTTGGTAGCATTGTGATGTATGAATAGAGGCGATGGTAATTTGATTGTGAGTCAGTCGTTGTATAGAATGGATATGACAAGATGTGAACAGGATTCTTACATCAAAATAGTTACTATCCGAGGGAGAAGTGCCAGAGAATACCACAAGAAGGTGATGGAAGTTTAGGGGAATAATGTCCAACCATACCGAATTTTTAGGAATCATGAAGAAGGTGTGATTTTATACTGTATTTATCTGAATATTAACCGCACTTTTTTCCCTAGATTAAGCCCAGCAAAATATGCCTGCGGCTTAAAATCATGTACAAGTGTTTTTAGGCAATAATGGTAAAAATGAGCACAACAGCCAGTTGATCCATCGTAGCTGATTCCTCTTCTCCAAGTACCGCCTCCTATCAATTACCTCGAACCTCCATGACTATCGATACATTAATCGATTTAACATCGAAAATAAGCTATATCGATTTTGATTGAAGCATCATAGAAGATGCTAAGCAAGTGATGTTTTGCGTATTTTGCCATTTTTGATAGCGGTATTATAGAATATGCATGTATTATGAGCTGCTCAGAAGTAAAAAAAATTCCGTAACATATGGGAATGTGAATAAAGGCAATTTTGAACTGATGGTAACTGAAAGTGCAGTTATGAAAAATAGAAAAATCGCACGAAATTCAACACTGAAGTGTAAAGTACTGATTTCTGTTTTCTTTTTGTCAGTTTTTTTTAAATCTATATATATAAAAACTAATGTATGTGTGTCTGTCCTTTATGCACTACTAAACCATTCATCCGATCACCATGAAACTTTGGGAAATTGTTCCCGTGTAGGTTTCTGGCATAGTAAATTTTTTATTTTAGCTTTCGTTCACGAGTTAGGAGCAAAAAATGGGAAGACGTGCATTTTTGTGCGCTTTTGAAGCATCGGTTCTCAGTAATACATTTCAGTTGCAGTTGGCTTTGTCTATTTTTGTCATACCTTGGAAATAAAAGCGTCGTGATCGCTTGAATTTTGTACCGGTAAACCCACGCTGGTCGATTCATTTGTTTATAATGTCAAGGCACGCAGATATCTGAAATCTTCACCCTAGACGGAAGAGGAATAATGAACATAGATCTCGATACGTAAACATTGTTCGATTTAGACGACACTCACTATGCAGGGGTTTTCTGGGCCAGCGAACTCGAATCTGAGGTTATTTTTCCCAGGCTGCGCTTTCTAATTGTGGAATTCAATTCAAAGCCGGATTTATAGTTGTTTCATTAATTAGGCCTATCAATCGTTTAGTTTAGACCTATGAATGTTTCGTGTGCAAAGTGTTAATAAATATAATATTTTTGTTATTTTGCTCTTAATTGTTAATCTTAAGATTAATTATCGTGGGCGAAGGTGCAGAGATTTGCTATAAGCCATAAAAAGCTATATTTATCGTTTTCTGAGGGAATAGTTTGAGTGTGATAAGTTCTTTCTCATTTCAATTTCTAAATACTGGTACCTATATAAGGACCTATAAGTTATTTTCGAATTTACAAAATACAAAACTCGAGCGATGCCGGGCCTTTTAAGCTACTATTAAATAAAATTAGAATACCATAACTTAAGTCAGGATAAATATATGACATATCATAAACATCCGAACCTTGGTAATAAACAGGGCCCAGATTCTGATGATCTAAATATGTTTTAAAAATGACCTAAAAAATGACCCTAAATTTTAAAGAAAATGACTTAATAATTATAAAAACTGATGTTTCATTTACAAAAAATTATTATTGTACACACAAAGTTATAGACTAGTTTGTACATAATTGTAAAAACTGCAAATAACTGTAATGTTGTGAATGTTCTTTCCTGTTATGAATAATAAGTAAGCTAATAAGTAGCCTAAATAAGAAAATAAAATCAAGTAAACTGATGTAACGAAGTGCCAGAATGCTTTTGTTTAATGACTGATAATTGCAATTATGATATGCAAAAATAAGTTGTTTTTATAATAGATCACAGATTTAAGCTCCCATTGGTTAAGTTTGATAAGCATTAAGTGAAGGAATAGGCCAAGTGGGTAGTGTTATTTGTCATAGCTAACTGTATTGCAACTTCCAAAGCCGTATATGAACGCTGTAAAACAATATGTCGTCATGATAACTGATTTGCATTTGATAAATTCTTTCTAATATGTACTACCATTAAATAGGCACTAAATTGGGCTTTACTTCCTACCGGTCAACCGATTTGGTTCAATATGAATAGGCTTATTCCCAGGGATGTTATAAAACGCATATACCAAGTTTCATAAAAATCTGATAAAGCGTATTTCAGTTATCGCGCCTACAGACATTTTCCCGTCCCCTTCACAATCTATGACATTTTATGCCCGGTTTCTATACACTCGTGAAATACCTATGGTATAGGTAAATTATCCATGGGCAAATTAGTTCCTAATTACCCACAATGATATATTGAGCAAGGCCTTGGAGTTGTACAGTTAATTTAATTCAGAAGGCTTTGATTCTCATTGTTTCAATTATTATTGATCCTATGCGAGGTTAAATTTTATCCAGCCATCCATGAAAGGATAAATTAACCTGACGATTTACCCTTGGAAAGATCTAGCCTGAGTTTGTAGGAACATTTTTTCTGTCATTTTCATATTTACCCAGAGGACATTTATCTACAAACTCGCCACAAGTGAATGTGATTGCTGTCTTTAAATTATTTGTGTTTGTATGGTGTTATTCTTGTGTAAATTCTGTCCATTGGATAATTTACCCATAGGTATTTTGCGAGTTTATAGAAACTCAACCTGTGTTTCAGTATAAACAAAACAAAGCAACTCACCTAGGTGACACCACCTGCATGTAAGCAGTTGTTTGGATGATTCTTCTCCAGCTGATTTCCTTGGAAGTCTCAGGTTGGAGTATTTCCTTGTTCTTGCACACTTTATGAGGCCCAGCATGTTGATCATCTCCCTCTTGACTGCAATTCTGTCTGTAAAGTAAGTTTCTTCATCAGGAGGAAGGCAAAACTTCCTTTGCTGTTTACTTTAAAGTTTACGTTAGATAATGAATAAGTTATCAAAATTCTGAAAAAGCTAAATTTCTTAGTTAAAAAATCCCTTTAGGCAGGCCTACAGGCGGAGGTAGATTTCGAAGTGCTTTTGGTTTAATTTATTGTTGCTGCATAGCACTCTTCTTCTTTAGCCTTGGCATGGCAAACCTGCAGTAAAGAGGAAGAGCCTACAATCAATTGTTTTGACAACAATAATAGGATATAATATTCTGGGAGGCCGTGCGCAAGATCAGCAATAAATAAAATTAGCAAAGCCACTAAACAAGACAAAATTATGATGATATAATAATTCTTTCAAGTGTTATTATTTTTAAACATTAAAATCTCGCGTCATATGAGAGCTATCAAGAAACTATTTACTGATTTGTAGAGTACTCATCAAGAGCTTTTCAACGATACCCCACAAGACGTGGTTTCAAAAGTTTCGAATTTTCATCCCCCACCCGCACCCCCACCCTCACTCGAACCCCCGAATCGTTGGTGTCACTGTGAACTCCATAGGGAGTACTCTAATTTATTCAAACAAAGTTTCCCTCTATACTTCATAGGGGCCGAGATATACATTTTTAAAAATTTCAACCCCCTCCCCCTCCCACCCCCTTGGGCCAATTTTGCTCATTAACGAACTTGTCCGAACTATTGGGCCTAGAAATAACATATTAAAATTTGGTTCAAATATCTTCAAAATTACGGCCGCTATCGTGTAAAGATATATATATATATATATAAATATCACAAAAAAATTTTTTGAACGGGCGGTGGTTTCGTATTTAGGGGAGCATGAAACGTAAAGATATGAAAGAATTTTTCGAAAATCATAAAGTGGTATCCATTGCAATAGGTAGATTTTTCTTCGAAATCTACCTAAAAAGTGCTCTCTTTTTATGATACTTATTGAGGGTATCACCCGATGTCACTATCGTTCACTTCCTTTTCGTACAAGTTAATAATTATTAGAGATACTGTCTGGCTGTGAGCGGAAGGCCGAGCTGGTGGCATAGTGGGGAAAAGACATAGACAGTAAATGCAAGCGCATGGTAAGGTAGTGGGGGAATGCTAGCTCGGCCTTCAGCTCGCCGCTAGACAGTACCTAGTTTTTGCAAATGACGGATTCGTTTCAAACATTCCTACGTGGAATTATTGTCAGGTTTTAACTGCGAAAAAATGCAAAATTTTGTGTTTATGCAAAATTGTCGTTTTTTTGCACGAAATTCCTCTTTTTAAAACAATTTTTTTACTTTCAAGGGAAATCTCGGGTTTCAGAAAAAATAACTAAATAATTTGTTCTCATTAATACAACAAAAAATTCAGTAATCAATGTTAATGACAGTTCTTAAACATGTAGGCCTATGTTCTGAATATAAAAGCATAACGTTGGCAGCATTGTCTACAGTGTGAAAGAGCGCATTTGCCAACTGTTCCAAACGTTGTGATATGACTTGTAATATAAGAATAGCACATTGTGGGATTTTCCTATTCAATTCATAAGAGTAGTGAGTGGTGACATACCTCACTATGCATATTGTGTGCTTTTCTTACTCTATCGTTTATGGGTATAGTAACAGCCTCTCATTGATTTCTGGTTCTGGTTTGGGGTGGAAATAGACCAATAGACATGGCATGAGTATTTGTTGATGTGATGCAATAGTGTTTATTAGATTATATTAATTGCTCTGCAATGCCAAAAATAACCACAGTATTTGATCGTGCAAGAGAGTTCGAGCAGGAGAGCTTTTACGTGTTTGATGCAAAGAATAATATACCGATGTGCAAGTTCTGCAATTTAGAATGAAATAGGCCTATAGAAATACTCGTATAAAATTTATTCGGTTCCATTCAGGTTTTCTTGATCATGCTTAAGTGCGGAAATATACAATTATTTGCACCACAAAGGCAAAAAACATATTAGTTTTTATGTGAAATAACACCGATATTTAGTTTTCTTGTGCGAAATACTATATGATTTAAATGTTTCAAACACAAACGTAAGCCAACACAACAACTTTCTTAAATCTACGTCCTACCGTCATAATGAACAGAGGGAGAAAGTGTGACAACTCTGCTGCTCAGACAATGGTAGGTATAGGGAGCGCGGCGGTCCACCGAAACACTGGCAGCACTTTCGTTTGCGATTCAGCTTCTGAATGCAGTACCATGATAGTTTGGCACCTTATGATTGAACTCGCAATCTTTAATTAACCTTGGTCCTATTTCTGTGAAATTTGTGCATAAATAATCTACACACAATAGTCCTTCTGATGGTTAAAACAGAGCCTTAGAAAGAGGACATAAATGTTTTTATTTCATTTTATAAACGTCACCAATTACACAAAATTCATGGAGGGCGAAGCAGAATTTGACTATGCGACACTTTTTTTCAATTTTGTCTCCTGTAAAATCTTCAAGCGAGAAAGTTTTAGTGAGACATTTGAATTTTATTATAAATGAAGTATTATTGGGAGCTGACGAGATGATCCGTGATTTGGTGGTGGCATGCAGGGGAAAGACGGTGTTGTGCTATAACTGCACGTGTAGGGGAGCGCTGCTATTGGCTGCAGATAAGAGCCCCCTAGTCATGGCAGGGATCATCTCGTAAGCTCCCAACTATAGTACCATCTTTATATCTTGAATGGTTTACGAGTAACTGAGTGGTAATTATTTCACGTGCTACAGCTGTCTGAATGATTTGGGACGATCGTGAAATGTCGAGGGTGAAGCAAATTTGACTCTGGGACAATTTTTTTATTTTTGTGTCCAAAAAGTAAATCAAGTGTTAAGTTTTAGTGAAATATTTGAATTTTAATATAAATCTATTACCACCTTTATATCTAGAATGGTTTATGCGTAATATAGCGGTAATTACTCCAGGCACTAAAGCTACTGGAACGGTACTAGCAAGCCTCTTTTCCAGAAAATACCAGCAATAACGTAAAAATCCTTAAATATTTTATTCGTGGATTCAATAATAATACTATAATAAGTGACTACTTGTACTTATACTGCAAGATTGACCCGCTGGGGAAAAGGAATGAATCAAGCTTTTCCCTAACTTCGGAAATCTGAGAGTTATTATTTCTATTATATTCGTGATTCATATTTTCGTTGCATTGGTCCTGGATTAGATTACTCAATGGTTCAAAAGGATTTGGTGTAGCATATGAAGACAAAGTAGGACAATTGTCCATGCGAAATCTTTTCGTTGCATTGTTGTTGATACGATTTTAATTTGTTTTGATCATGGTATCATAAGCGCAGTAATTTAAAGCTCATCACAATAAACGTTAATACAATCTGTCACAAACACTTCTAGTTATAAATAATATAATAATCTACTACTTACAGTAGAATCCAACACAATATTATTGTTTATATGTCCACAAACAGCTATTTGTATCGCACTATTACGTGGAACAAATAAACACGACCATGGCCAACTCGATTCTGTTATGTAATTCCGTCACGACCCTAAATATTTATTTAAATGTACAACTGTGAAACAAATGATACGGTCTGGTTGTAAAGCAGATAAAACTAGCTTTGCATACAAATTTTCTTCCACCTACTGCCATTACTTTAATAGTAACAGAGAAAAATGTCTGTTTTTGTGACGGAATTAGAGTAGGATTACTCCCACAACGTCTCTGGCTTTGAAGATCAACCCAGCCAGCGAGCTTCTAGTTACGTCTCGTTACCAAGATGCGCGAATTCGCTGTGCGTAAATCAGTAAGCTACCGCTTGGCAGAGTAAAGATCATGCTCCATGTTGGCAGGGGTAGAAAATACTGTAATAGTTGAGTGGAGGGATAATGCCGGAGGGACAGAGACAGACAACACGTGGAGTGGGATAGGTGACCTGAGCCAATCAGGGTGCAGCTACCTCCCCTAGCCAGGTACTCTAAGAGCGGTGAGACTCGCTCCTAAGGTATATACGTAAAAACCCAGAGACTTTGTGGAGATAATCCTACTCTACTTGCCTAATGCACAGAAACTTTCAGTATTAATTAAAATATATAAAATCTTTTTAAAATACATGTATAAGTGCATTTAAAGAATCTTAATAAATACCAGATACTAATTCTATGATTGTTACGTTTCTTACCTTAATTTGAAACAAAATTATCAATGACAATGGTAGAGAAATTCAGTCACATACTTGGTGTAAAAGAGGTTCTTTTTCCATGAGCTCCTAACTGCACTAAATAAAATGTATCTTCAAAAACAAAATATTCCTGTGAAATATAATCCTTCCCCTAAGTAAATATGGTTTTACTTTCTAATCACATTCATTTTTAGAAATCCACGTTCGGGTTGACATTTTCCTGGAATGGCCCATATGCTTTTAGATTAATGTGACTGACATATGTGTGCTTCTTATTATTTTAATATCTTTCATTGTACTGACATTCTGATTACAATAATATATTGTATAAAATTCCCAATTGTTTGTATAAATGTTTTAGGGGCAATTATATATAGGCCTAACATAATACCATAGGTATGATTGTGATATAGGGGACAAATGGCTGAAAGTAATGAGGAGACTGAAAAGGGAAGTTCCAGTGTTAAAAATTCCCCGGCTGCCAGCAGAATGCATAGAGGAAGGAATGTTTGACATTCCAAAGAACTGGAAAGAAAGATATTTTAGAAACAATGTTTTTATCGATGGTTACCGTGACGAAACTCAATCTTCTTCATGATCAGTACTGTGTGAGAAGTCACCGACAGTGAGGAAGACTCAAGGGCAGAGTTGAAACGTTGTGTGTTAATTTTTAACCTTTATCCACTGATTTTGTAATAATTTTAAACACATCTTTTTATTGGATAACTAATACATACAGTTTAATTTGGTTTCACAATATACTTGCACTATTTGATACATATACAGATCTCATTTTCAGATACTATTACCTTTTCTAGTTTTTGGTAGTGATTTATAGGTGTTTTTTACTTCATACATTATTTTTAAGTGGAGGAACTGTTTTTCCAAACTAGCCAGAAAATGCAAAATAAATATATAGGCCTAAGTGTATATAACTCACCAAAACACAAGATTTCTCATCTGGCCATCTTCAGACACTTGGAACTCTTGCTATCAGGGAAAGCTGATATCTCTGGTAGCCATGTTGGATTTACTGACCCATCTCTTTCTCTTCTCAAACTCTTTCTGAAACATACAAAATCATTCTATGTCAATACAGCCTATATCCGTATGCTGCTTGTTTTATTAGCGAGTGATAGGCATACTGAATAACACGCACTTCGTTATGTACCATATTGAATCTTTTCCTGCATGATAATTGTCCTCTTTCTGGCTCGAAGTGGTGCAGTCTGTAGTCACAGAGCAAACCTCACTGTTCACTGGCTTGAGCATTGTCGAGCAGTCCCAAAAATCATAATCAAAAATAAAATATAGATATTAATAGATATTAAAAAAAAAAAGAGTACACACAGTAACAGTAAAAGGTATAATCGCATTGTAGGGGCCCACTTTCAAAACCAATTTTATTGTCAAAAAACACCTAATATCAAACATATTTTGTTACAGATTATTTTCTGGAGAGGAGATGTTGCCTCGACGAATGATTTTGTTCCACCTGCCTGCCCTAAACGTTACACTTTCTTTTATAACACGATCTAGCGAAAAGTGCCGTAAATTCCGCCATGTTTTTATGTTCGTATGATGAAGAAACTTGTGATTGGATGTTACAGATGTGACGTCTCACCAGCAGACCATGTAGAATTCTGGGAAATAGGTTCACCAACCGAACAGAACCTGTCACTAATTATTCATTTCGGGAGAATTCAGAATGCCTTACTAAATTGAAATGACTGTTCATAACCTAATAGAACCCATCACTAATTAGTAACACCGTTCCTAATCTAACTGCCACTAAACTAGAATTTCGGGAGAATTCAGCAATGTACAAGAAGCGTCATGTCTGTCAACGTGCCTCACTCGAAAACAAAAAACATCACCTGTCCGTGGAAACCTGCGCATAAGAAAATATCCTAAAAAAGGTGCCAATATTGTGTGGATGCAAGAGGAGAACATTTCCAACATCTCTTGTGATGAGGTACCGTACATGTTTTATTTTCATTGTAATTTTAACTGTAAATGTGAGAACCTGAATCATTACACCGACGACTTTATTAGCGTAGATATTTCACCTGATCACTCGGGAGTTGGAGCTGTGCCTGCCGCGCCACAGGAACCCGCGTCATTGGCCAACACTTGCGTGGGACTCATTGTATAAAGGCTTCAAAGTCAGTTATCTCAAAAGCAAGTTTTATGACATTGGCCCTTTTAGAACCAAGTCACAGATATATCAACTTTGACATGTAGAGCTAGGTTTGTTGCAGTTAGGTTAGGAATACTGGCATTAGTGTTGATCTCAATCAAATTTACATTCCCAGCCTTGTTTCTGGATCACATGACCCATGTCTAACTCACTGTCAGTTGTGGGAAAACGGTAACAAAGGCCGCACACGAGTCCCCCACTCCAACCCGCCTGAATTGTATGGGTTTTAGGTGGAGGAGACATCTAGCGGCGGTGTTTGAACTACTAGCAACGATGGTAGCGCTATCTACTAAGAGCCAATCCATGTGAAAGTGGACAAAGGTGGTTACATCTTTTTTTTACGTGACATAGACATGTTATATATCAAAGTAAAGGTAAAAGACTGTAGAATTTTAAAATAGATTCACAATTCTATTAAATTAAAGGTATCTATATAATAACAACTGCTGAAATGTGTATTTTTTTCGTTGACTGAAATTTATAATTTAACATGTTGGCTAGTACTGCATTATACTCATGGAATCAGTAGATTTGCAGCAATTTTTAATTTCACCCACAAAAGCACAAATAAGTGAAGATTTTGTCATCATAAAACAAATTTTTAAGATGAGTTTCAGTGAAGATATTCATCAAATCAATTTTCAAGGTACCCTTGTCACACCCGTCACAAAAAACATGTAATAGTTTGGGTAGAAAGCCAAGTAATCATTGTATAAAATGGAAACTTGGTAAAAGTTAAGATATTTCAATACAGAAGACACACCTAAAATATAATTTTGAAATGCCTACTATTTTGGCTTAATTTTGATGTGACGGGTGTGACACATGTTGCGTGACGGGTGTGACATATGTTGTGTGACGGGTGTGACACTTATGGAAAATGCCTTTTGCAGCTTTTGTATAGTGATCATTTCATGCAGATGTTGAATAAATCATATGTTTTCATTATTACTATCTTTTAAATGGCTCTTGGACTTCTTGGACTTCCGTGGCATAGAACAGAACTTCGTAGTTTGCAAGACAAAGAAACTACGATCTACCAGCTTTGGCTATGGATGACACGGATGACCGGTGGAAATGTCACAAATGTTTTAATGGTGGTAAAGAAGTGAGGTAAAGATCTAGTGATCCCTATAGAGGCCATGAAGGCTTTTAGGATTCAAACGTTCAACCTCCAACAATTTCAGACTTTTAGCACATGAAGGTGGAAAGGTTATCAGTCTTATCCACTGGCTGCCTTTACCCCAGAATTGCTTCTGGTACCCATTTCTGTTAGAAGATGAGTTGACCTCAGGGCCATAGTGCCAGCAGAAGAATTAGGCCAATTGAAAAATCTCAAAAACCTCATCAGGAATTGAACCTGTGTCCCTCAGGTTTGTAGCACAGTGCCTCAACCAGCAGCATGACATTGTACCCCAATAAAGAAGTGAGAGTGATAGCCTAATAAATTTTGTGCCTGATTTCTGTACTGGTAATTGTGTATCTTAGAACTGCAAAGAAATTCAGACAGACAATACCTCTAACAGCCGATGAAATGAGTAGGCCTACATGGAAACAAATGAAGGAGAACAGATAGAAAAACAATCAGCCAATCTAAATATAGCTACACAATATTATTTTTGTATGAGAGACAACAAAAATGTCCTGGTGACAAGAATAACCAGATCCACATCAATTCAGTAAAAGTTTGTGAAGTAGTCCAGGATTTTAGAGTAGAGGACAACGAAAACTGCCTAACTAGTACCGGAGGAACATTTCACTTCACAACTTTACACCAGCCTGTTAAAAATATGGACAGAGTGGAAAAAAGACTAACAAGGGAATTCTTTTTTATGCTGAGATCATGTGCTGGGATTCCCCAGGATTATCACAAAAAATTTTCATGAAATTCATGCAAAATGGTATAGAGGCAGAAGGTGCAAAGTGTGGTTAGCGTTGCAGATTACAGATCCATCGGCCCGGGTTCGATCCCCGGTACCACCTCGAATTTTTCTGAGGTAGGGAGGTCTGGTAGGGGTACATTCAGCCTCGTGATTCAAATTGAGGAGCTACTTGATAGAGAAGTAGCGTCTCCGGTCATGAAAACCACCATTAATGGCCGTGGGTGTCGGCATGCTGACCACATGCCCCCCAATCCTACCATCTGCCTACGGTAGATGATGCAGCGGTCGGGTGGTAGGCCAAGTCCCTCCAGGGACGGAGTTTAGTTTAGTTTAAGTCTCGGTTATAAGTTGATGTTGTCCCATCCGACATGTCACACCCGTCACGTCACACCCGTCACACTGATAAAGTAAATTTTCAATAACTACGTAAATATTTTTGTAAAATCTAATTATACATTTCAGTATGTTGATCAGTCCTCTTACTTGAAAAAATAAAACAAATATAGTGAAGCTAATCAATTCACAGAAATTTCAATTAAACCTACATAAGAAAAAACCTTTGTCCAATTATGGTCACACCCGTCACATGCACAATATATTTTCCAGCTCAAGCATACAGCCTTGAAAAAAACATTAGATTATATTTTGTACTTCCAATGGGTTGGTATGTTAACACAAAAAACTTTGATGACATTCCTGCAATATGGTTCAGAGGTAGAAAGAAATAAGTGTAATGAAATCTGTCCAAATGTCACACCCGTCACTATGGATTGGCTCCTAAGCAACTGGTGAAACAGAAAAAATAATTTATTCCTCCTTTAATCTCTTCTTCTCTTCCATTCCCGTCTCCTTTTTCTCTTCCTCTCACCTCCTCTTCACCCTACCTACCTATTCGAGACCTATTCCCAATAGTAAATTTTGGATCGACCAGGATTTGAACTCGGGACCCCTAGCATTATAGCTAGGAGTCTTAACCACTATGCTACGAGTGAATGTTGAGCAGTGAAGGAAGCTTTCGTACATTTGAGTTATGATAGGGAGGATTTCATGAGTTTTAACGCAAGAATCGGTTTTCGTAATTTTGAGATATTTTGTTAGTTATGAAAAGAGTAGGCCTAGTGTTGGTGCAAGGGAATTTTCCTGCATCAATTAAGCCACATTTTAGCCTAAGTTATAATACGGCGTTTGTTGTCATTATGAAATATTATGTATGGTGCAAGGGGATCGGGCTTTCTTTATTGTGAAGTATTAGGTGACATGTCACTTGCAATTATGCATTACCGGTGGCTACAGGCATGATGGCATGCGCTGCAGGGAAGTTGGGCAGGCGGCATGCAGTAAGCAGCCTGGCGAGTGGCAAGGGAGCAGCGTGGGGCGCAAAGTTCCATTATGCCAATATCTGAAGATTATATAGCTGCATGCTTTTGGTGTGTTGTTGGGTGTGGCTGAATTTAACCTTAAGGAGTAAATAAAATCGTGGGAAAAAACATGCCATGCCATGCCATGCCACAACTCAATAACTGGACCCGTTTGGGAAGATTCGGTAATATTCGCACACTTTATCTTGAGCTTCACACTCCATAATGCTGAAAACCGTCCATATAAAGAAGGCCTCGCTCGAAAAAATGAAGATCGCGACCCGTCCCCAGTATTGCCATACCCAAAAACTTCCCGTTGAGGCATTCTTGAGCTACCGTCAATTTTTTTTATTTGTTTACATCATAATATTCTGAAAATGACAGAATAAATCCAGGGATATTAGAAGTACAGTACTGGTGTTGTGGAAATGGTCGATATAAGTGACAATGAAGTTAAAAATAAAGATTCTTTAAACCAAGAAGTATCGGAAATCAGCGAAATAATGAACCAAATAAATGAAATGGAAGGAAAAGCAATTTAATGTGTTTCAAGCTGAATCTATCGGAGAAAAGAACAAGTCAAGTTTTATAATTTCGTTATATGAATTGTGTTGTATTAATTACCTACAAACTTTCGCGAAAGGCATTTAGTTAAATTACATCAATTCAGGCATGTGAAAGTGCGTATTCAAGTAGGCCTACATGTACAATGCTACGACTTTTAAACGATTTTCTATATTCTGAAGACCGGGAGAGAAATTGTCTAAATAGGCGTAAATATATTACTTTATTGTAGATGTAGATATCTCGTCCTGTAGATCCTGTGTTGAGCGGGGCTCAAGGATATAGAACACGTCAGATCAAAAAATACATGCATGTTATAACAATAATATAGGCCTACAGAAACTGTAAGCTGCCAAATTTATCTAAGCTGGAAATATTCCTCCAAATTGTAGAAGGTGTGAGTTCTTAAAAATACCTTGACAGCTGTTTTGAAAGGTTTGCTCTTTCTTTGAATACATAATAATTTAATGTTGTTTGGAAGCTTGTTATATATCTGTACTGCAGAATAATAAGCACCCTTCTGAAAGAGTTTTAACGAGTTATTTGGTCTGTGTAGATCATTCATGTTTCTGGTAGCACGTCCGTGTACACTAAAATTAGTTTGAAATTTATCAATATTATTCACTACATAACACATAACAGAGTATATAAACTCCCCTGTAAGAGTCAGGACTTTTAATTTTTCAAATAGCGGTTTACAAGATTCCCTTTTTTTCTTTCCACATATTATTCTTATTGCCCGCTTTTGTAATCTAAATATTTTCTCCCTACGGGAAGAGTTGCCCCAGAATATGATCCCGTACCTCATTACCGAGTGAAAATATGCAAAATATACCATAAGTAATGCATCCTGTTTTAATATATTATTCAAAATTCTTAAAGCAAAGCACGCTGAACTCAGTTTTGGACCTATCATTTCTGTGTGTGTCTTCCAGTCAAGATTTTGGTCAATTTGCAGTCCTACAAATTTTACATTGCTAATTTCTTGTATGATTTGTGTTCCATAATTAATTTCAAGATTTGAGATACATCTGTTTTTTGTTCTAAATTGTATAAAATGGGTCTTATCAATATTAAGTGTCATTTTATTAGCTAGAAACCATGTGTTTAACTCGTGAAAAGCCTTTGTAGCTATTCTTGATAAATGTTCTTGTGACATTCCTGTTACAAGTACACTAGTATCATCTGCGAAGAGCAATACCTTTGATTCGTCACTTAAGTTATAGGGCAAGTCATTAATGAAAATTAAAAAGAGCAAAGGTCCTAGTATTGATCCCTGAGGTACCCCATTCTTAACAACCCCTAAGTTAGATTCATTTCCATTTATTATTACCTTTTGAGTTCTATCAGAAAGATATGATTTGAACCACTTAAGTGTTAAATTATCGAACCCATAATGATCAAATTTTTGAAGTAATATTTCATGATTTATACAGTCAAACGCTTTAGCTAAGTCGCAGAAAATTCCCAGAGCATATTTCTTTTTATCTAACGCTTCCAGTATTTCTGTAGTAAGTTGAAATGTAGAATTCTCAGTGGACATGCCACTTCTAAATCCAAACTGAGATGAAGTAAGAATGTCATTCAAATTAAGATAGTGTATTATGCGTTTGTACATGACTTTTTCAAAAACTTTTGAAAATGAGGTTAAGAGCGATATAGGTCTATAATTTGATGGTAGATTTTTGTTACCTTTTTTAAAGAGGGGCTTAACAATAGCATGCTTCAGTCTTTCTGGAAATATTCCATTTTCTAATGAACAATTGCATATGTGACTAAGAGGTTTACTGAGTTCCGATGAGCAACTTTTTAATAACCTACCACTTATCTCATCCCATCCAGACGAGCTTTTACTTTTGAGAGACTTGATTATATTTTCAATTTCTTTGTGAGAAGTCAGGTTCAATTGAAATCTATGGTTCCAAACTGTAGATTTTGTTAGTAGGTCTACTGCCTTAATGTTAATATTATTTATAGGAATACATTTCTCTGCAATATTTATAAAGTGACTATTAAAAGCATTTGTAATGTCTGATAAATTATCTAGTTTTATGTCTTCGTATATTAATGATGTACAATCATTGTTTCCCTTTGTTCTCCCTGTTTCGTTTCTTATTACATTCCATACAGTCTTAACTTTATTATTTGATTTATCAATTACTTGTGAAAAATGCCTACTTTTTGCTTATTTGATTACTTTCTTCAATTGCGTCGTCCACTTTTTGGAGGGGGCTTTTTGGAGGGGGCATGTAACGAAAGCCATTAAATCAGTGGAAGATGAGGAAAATGTAATAATAGGCGGCGATCTCAACTGCAGAATCGACAAGCCAAATCAAAAGACTGACTTGATTCTAGGCTTGCTGAAGGAAGAAGGCTATAAACTCATAAATAACCCAAAGGAGGAAACCTACGTAGCTCCAAACGGCAAAAGCACCATAGACTTAGTCCTTGTCAAGGGTGCTAACTTAAAAGTGCTAGGACAACAAGTTTTATACAAGGACCCAGTTGCAACCCTAAGGAAACATATCCCGGTAGCCACCAAATTACATCTTAAGGGTTCAAATTCAAACTGCAAAAAGAAGACAGAACAACATCCGACTAGAATTTTGGATGAGGCCACCCTCAAGTTAGGGGAAGAAACCCTGGGAGCAGTACCAAAACTACTAGAAGATGGCTTGGTCGATCCAGCGCTACAGATCATAACGGACTTCATCAAAGCAGCACAGATACGAAGGCCCACAAGGACAGCCAAACCCTGGTTTGACCGGGACTGTTAAAGACTTCGCAAAGAGGCTTTGGACCTGCTAAACAAGACTAGACATACACTTGAGCCCGCAATCCTTGACGCATATGCAAGGAAAAGAAAAGAATACAAATCAAAAATTAAAGAAAAGAAAGACGCATACACGGAGAATCAAGCAAAAACGCAAGCTGAAAACGCCTTAAAGGACCCCTTCATAGGCATAAAGCGTAGAACTACCATTCCAACCGCAGAACTCACAATGTCTGCCTGGGAGGAACACTTCTCTGAGACGCTAAATAAAGGAAATCTGGAAAAAGCTCTGGATCTCAGAGAAATAAGAACGGTACCCTCGCCCCAAATACTACAAAGCGAAATCGAGCAGGCACTACAAACAACAAAAAAGCGGAGAGCGGCAGGCCCAGATGGAGTGTATAATGAAAACTTGAAAGATACCTCAGGAATACTGTTACCGATCTGGACATCGCTATTCAATGTTTGCTTCGCTAAAGGAATAATTCCACAAAGTTGGAGAGAGTCAACCATTAAAACCTTATATAAAGGGAAAGGTAATCTGGAGGACCCAAATTCATACAGAGGAATAGCCCTCGAAAATAACATATACAAAGTCTTTTCCAGGATAATCACCGAGAGGCTGGGCGTACAAACCTGGGACTATATACCGGAGCAGCAATACGGATTTATGAGAGGAAGAGGCACGCTTCAAGCCGTCAAAAACTTGTTAGACAACATACACGACACAACAAGACTGCCAAGAGGGAAATTCTATGTTATCTTCATAGATTTCGCGAAGGCTTTTGACTCGCTGAACAGAGCAAAATTAATCGAGAAACTAGAAGAAATGATCGGCTATGACAATCCATTGACAGTGACTATAAATAACATGATGGCCTACAATACAATAAGAATTCAAGATGGCAAGACAACATCAAAACCTATACTCCAAAGTAACGGGGTACTGCAGGGTGACCCCATCAGTCCCCTTCTTTTTAACATCGCCACATCTGACATCGCGAAAATAAATCCGAACGATAACACCAAAATGTACCTTTATGCGGATGACCTAGCTATAGGATCTAACAACAAAGAAGACTTACAAGCAACCATGGACAGACTAGAGAAGTATACAGAAGATAACGAGTTAAAAATAAACATGAACAAAACAGTTCTAATGACGTTCAGAAAGGGAGGAAGAGTGGCAGTGAGTGACAAAATAAGATACAAAGGAGAGGAGCTGGAGACGGTGAATGCATATAAGTACTTAGGCATTACGCTACAACCAACAGCAACGTCATTCAGGAGACATACTAGGGAAAGGACTGCGGCTGCCATCAGGAGTATATATGACATAAACGAGCCTTCCAGACTTTCATTAGCTACAGCAATGATACTCTTCCAAGCAAAGGTCGTTCCAGTAATCACTTACGGGATAGAGCTAACCTGGGAACACCTCACTTTAAGTGATTTAAATTCTATCGAGAATGTGAAAGCAAGGTTTCTCAAAAGAACGCTAGGCATCTCGAAAATGGCGCCAACAAGAATGGCATATGAGCTAGCACAGGAACCCTTCCTGATAGAACAACTAAGACTAACCTTACAATTGCCTTCCACCAAACAAGAAATAGAATTCCTTCAAATGAGAAGAAAAAAAAGGGATGAAATTAATCTAGACTTTTACATAACAGAAGCCATGTCTAACAGGAACTGGACGGGACCTAATAACGACATGAGGAGTCCACTGAATAGACTGGCTGTACACGGATTTCATCATAAGCTGTGTGCTCGAAAAGGCTTCCACGATCCCTCAGAGGAGTGCGTGTGCACATTGTGCAACAAGCAATGCGACCGCTACCACTTTAGTAAATGCTCTAAGAGACTAAAGTCGCTGATAGAATACAGCAAAGAATAACCCATGCACATTTGTGCGCTTTTCATTCTATATATATATTACTTTCTTCAGTATGTTGCAATACTTTTTATAGTATTCCTTATGAGTTTGGTTGTTACTGGTTCCATATTTTAGGTAGAGCTCTCTTTTGTTTGCACATGATATTTTAATACCAGCAGTTAACCATGTGTTATTCCTTGAATTAGGTAAATTAGCAGTTTTCTTTTTTGGAAAATTTGCCTCAAAATGTCGTGACACTATGTTTAGGAATTCACTTAATTTACTATCTACTTTGTCATAGGATAACATAGATTCCCAGTTTTCATTCGCAAGATCTTGTTTGAAATTTAAAATTGAATCGTCATTCATTACTCTAGTCATATTACTATGAGCATGTTTACTGTTCGAATTTACTTTAATATTGTTCAGCACTAACATTTGTGCATCATGATCTGATAATCCATTTAATATTGGAAATACTTTAAAATTAAAATGTTTTTCTATATCTATGAATATATTATCTATTGTTGTTTGGGAGTCGTTCTGAATTCTCGTTGGAAAGTTTACTATGAAATCTAGATTATAGCTACCCAATAAAGATATCAGTCTGATCTTCTTCTCACTATCAATTCTTCGTGATTCTTCTTTAAATTGCTTTCCACTGATATTGCGATATATTCTACTATAATATCTGAATCAATAGGTCTGTTCGCAAAGCTAAATCATGTACTGTTGTGTACCGCGACGCATGCGCACATTTTTAATATGCTGATATATGACATTGTGCGCATACGTTGCGCAGCGAGACCGACAATATGCGCATGCGTCGTGGTCCGTGACAGTTCGGGTTTTACTTTGCGAACAAATCTAATATAAAATCTTTAGTTTGGTAGCGAGAGTTGAAGGGGCTACAAATTACAGTTACCGTAGTTCCATTGTGTACCAGCATAAAACTACACACGTTATATTTTCTGGTAATTGGCAACCCTTCAGAAACAACGTCAATTTCAACTCACCACCTTCTGCAATAGTCAATCTCTTATACTGCATGCAATATAAGCTCCCGGGTCATTCCACCTCAATTCATCCAGGGCATGTAACCCTCCGGTCTCAGATTTTGATGAAAATTTGTAGTGTGGTTCCCATATGCATGAGAAACAAAGATCTGAATTTTTAGCTTCCTGTCTGTTATAGATTCGGAGATACACTTCTTTGAAAACATCGTGTTTTAGGAAGAATAGAGTTGGGACAGGAGTAGGTTTTGTGTGCAGACTGTTACATTTTTGCTTGTACCATGCCTGTGAATGTTAGCAGAACCATAACACATGATCATTCCAATGCAAAAATGACTGCTGAGTTCAAATCTGGTGTCAGAATTTGTCTAACACTTACAGAAATTTTGTTATGGGCATGTAAACTTAAAAATTGAAACTATAAAAAGGCAATCGCGCCTCCTCATAAAAACCATGATATCTCAAAAAGTAAACTAGATACAGCTGAATGCTTTGCACCATTGGAACGAGCAGGAAATTTCCATCTGGATCAAATAAAAAAACTTGTGGGACTTTGTTAGGTGAATTTTTTTTCTGCACATATGTAAAAATTGAATATTTGAGTATGGATTACATACATATGTTGAACAGAGTTTCCAGATAATTATGGAGCTACAGTCTTACAAGCCAAAGTAATTCAGTGTTATAATCAGTTCTTACCATAAGTGCACAGAAATCCATTACCACAATTATAACATTTTTACACGGTAAGTTAAACATAATATTTTTGGAGCAGACCTGATACATGACATTATATTAATTTGTTAACAGCTCAGTACCCAAATTATTAAGTGTGCTGCCAATCCAAATACATGAATGTTGCAAAATTCCATACACAAACTGCTATGGATTGTAGAGGAGACCAAAACAAACTTTTTTGTTAAATAACCATAGCTCGGAAACCAATAGGTATGTCAGTAGTCACCTTCGAAGACAGACATCGTTGAGTAGAAACAAACATCCCTGTGCATGACAAACACATCACATGTTGCAGATTGTACACAGTTTAGGTAGCTGTTTGCTTTTATTCATTCTGCTTGTTCTTAGGCATTGAGTAAGGACGATGGAAGATTACAGTTTTGTTGAACTCGCGAATATCCACCTAGTTTATGGTGCATGCAATGGCAATTCCACAGCTACACAATGTCTCTATGCTGAGCGATATCCTGGTCAGCGTTTACAAAATCCTCACACATTTGTTTCTGTTTCAAGTTCGAGGGCATCTACGTGACACATTTGGTGAAAATTAGATTGGCCGGGGTGTACCCATTGCATGGCCTGCTCGTTCTCCTGACCTTACCCCACTTAACATTTAAAGAGTTTAGTGTATGAAACACCAGCTGTGTCAGAGGAGGATCTTGTTGCACGGATTCTTGTAGCTGCCAACCAATTACAACATACCCCTGGAGTATTCCACCATATGAGAGAAGCAGTATTGTGTCGTTGCAGATCATGTATTGAAGCAGGAGGCCGCACATGTGAACAATATCTGTAAATAAACCTCACCACAACCAGCTCAAATGGTCACCATACCTTCATTGTGTGTCAGCATGTTTCCATTTGAAGGTGACTACTGGTGTAACTATTGGTTTCCGGCCTATGGTTATATAACAAAACAACTTTGTTTTGGTCACCTCTACAATCCATAGCAGTTTGTGTATGGAATTTTGCAACACCTTATATAAAAATAGACCACAGATGTAATTTTAGATGTATAGATGTGCTATACATCAAGTATTGATTATAAAAGATATTTATGAGTGGTGATAAGTAAATATTCACAGTTAATAGATATAATAACATGCCTATTACATTTGTAAGGACAATTTTAATTGGAGCTAACAGATGGTTGCACTGATTTATAACGATCTGTTACTCTATAATAGTTAGGCTACTTAGTCTTCATGAAGCAGTAGGCCTAAGCATCACATTTAGTAGTATGAACTGGGGGTGCTACACTGATGTTCCAACTGAGGGCCGGGAAGGAATTTGTTACATAGAAGTCTTTGCAATATATTTGTTCCATTTTTCCTGAATTTCAGCAGTACATTTACGGCAAGTCATCTTGTGATGGCATTGAAGATGCTGTCAAGATAACTGCCACCAAGGCTAGAATGCAACGGCCGTACAAAAACAAATACTGGAGTCAAAGCAGATGTTTGATTTCTGTAGCCAGCAGTTCTCAAAAATTAAATTTCAATTTATATCTGCAGCAGAAGTGGAAAATGTTCACAAACTGCAGAGTGAAAAATCCAAAGCAGCAAGTAGGGTTGCAGGAACACAAAGTTTTCATCATTTCATACCTCTATCTTGTAACATTTTGGGAGCGAAACGTCTGAGCACAGATGATCATTTGTCTTTAGTCTTCCAGTTTTCAGATGCAGAACTTACAGTACATGAAACTGTAAAACTAAACAGTTTTATTTGTTGTGTATACGACAAAAAATGGTATATTGGTTTAGTTAATGAAGTAGATACAGATGAAGGAGATGCAAGTGTAATATTCATGCATCCTAATGGCCCATCTACATCATATCATTGGCCAGAGAAAGAAGATAAGTGCTTGGTTCCATTCAGTCACATCTTACTACATGTACCCATTCCAGATACTGCAACAGGTAGACAGTACCACATATCTGATAAATGACATCTGTGGTCTATTTTTTTAGGTAGATTTTCGAAGAAAAATCTACCTATTGCAATGGATACCACTTTATGATTTTCGAAAAATTCTTTCATATCTTTACGTTTCATGCTCCCCTAAGTACGAAACCACCGCCCGTTCAAAAAAAATTTGTGATATTTATATATATATATATTTATATATATATATATTTATATATATATATATATATATCTTTACACGATAGCGGCCGTAATTTTGAAGATATTTGAACCAAATTTTATTATGTTATTTCTAGGCCCAATAGTTCGGACAAGTTCGTTAATGGGCCAAATTGGCCCAAGGGGGTGGTCGGGGGAGGGGGTTGAAATTTTTAAAAATGTATATCTCGGCCCCTATGAAGTATAGAGGGAAACTTTGTTTGAATAAATTAGAGTACTCCCTATGGAGTTTACAGTGACACCAACGATTCGGGGGTTCGAGTGAGGGTGGGGGTGGAGGTGGGGGTGGGGGATGAAAATTCGAAACTTTTGAACCCACGTCTTGTGGGGTATCGTTGAAAAGCTCTTGATGAGTACTCTACAAATCAATAAATAGTTTCTTGATAGCTCTCATATTACGCGAGATTTTAATGTTTGAAAATAATAACACTTAAAAGAATTATTATAATATCATAATTTTGTCTTGTTTAGCGGCTTTGCTAATTTTATTCATTGCTGATCTTGCGCACGGCCTCCCAGAATATTATATCCTATTCTTGTTGTCAAAACAAATGATTGTAGGCTTTTCCTCTTTACCGAATTCAGTTCTTATTACTGCAGGTTTACCATGCCAAGGCTAAAGAACAAGAGTGCTATGCAGCGACAATAAATTAAACCAAAAGTACTTCGAAATCTACCTCCGCCTGTAGGCCTGCCTAAAGGGATTTTTATATTTGGATTGGCAGTACACTTAATAATTTGGGTATCGAGCTGTTAATAAATTAATGTAATGTAACAGGTCTGCTGCAAAAATATTATGTTTAACTTACCGTGTAAAAATGTTATAATTGTGGTAATGGATTTCAGTGCACTTAATGGTAAGAACTGATTATAACACTGAATTACTTTGGCTTGTAAGACTGTAGCTCCATAATTATCTGGAAACTCTGTATGTAATCCATACTCAAATATTCAATTTTTACATATGTGCAGAAAAAAAATTCACCTAACAAAGTCCCACAAGTTTTTTTATTTGATCCAGATGGAAATTTCCTGCTCGTTCCAATGGTGCAAAGCATTCAGCTGTATCTAGTTTACTTTTTGAGATATCATGATTTGTATGAGGAGGCGCGATTGCCTTTTTATAGTTTCAATTTTTAAGTTTACATGCCCATAACAACATTTCTGTAAGTGTTAGACAAATTCTGACACCAGATTTGAACTCAGCAGTCATTTTTGCATTGGAATGATCATGTGTTATGGTTTTGCTAACATTCACAGGCATGGTACAAGCAAAAATATAACAGTCTGCACACAAAACCTACTCCTGTCCTGACTCTATTCTTCCTAAAACACAATGTTTTCAAAGAAGTGTATCTCCGAATCTATAACAGACAGGAAGCTAAAAATTCAGATCTTTGTTTCTCATGCATATGGGAACCACGCTACAAATTTTCATCAAAATCTGAGACCGGAGGGTTACATTTCACTTTTTTTCTGGATGAATTGAGGTGGAATGACCCTCCCCTCACCCCCGCATTTTTTTTGGCTCAAGATAAAGTGTGAGCATAATACAAGGGTAGTTTTTGTATTGTGAAATTGGAACGTTAATTCCCAATAATAATAACTAATTAAATGATTTGCTACAAGGTTAACAGTGAGTTGCATTGCCGGCACAGTGGGTGGAGTTTAGCAGGGTGGCACGTACTTTATGCCCAAATATTTATTACTATAATCATATGGGGCGGTTGTAATGATGAAATGCCAGTTTATGAGATAGATGTCATTAATGATTAATTCCATATACTAAAAAAGTGACTTACTGTCAATTCAACATTGTGACTCCACGTGGTTAGGTTTGGAAACGTGATTCTTCTTTTAATTGCTTTCCACTGATATTGCTCTTTTTGTGGAACTTATTTAGTAATTTGCTTCCTTCATTCAAAAGGCGCAGAGTACTTACTCAACTTCCTTTCTTTCTATGAAACAAAAATACATCCCATTCCACAGTAAATTCACTACTACAAGGCCGCCATCTTGCAAGATTTGTACAGGAAGAAGGAAGTCACGTTGTACTACGTACTCAATACACTACTTCATATAATTAATAATATGCATTACAATAAACAACATGAATGTAAACTAAACTATGTAAAAACTCATAAAATACGATATATTATATTCTCTAAACACTACGAGGCAAAACTTGATGAAAAAATGCAAGAACAATAAATTTTAATTTGACTACGACGGTACCCGCCATAGTGTGCGGGAATTTCAAATAACTTATATTCGGACAAAATTCAAAAGATTGTGATGTAAATGTATTATAATGACATCTTGAAATTAAGCGTGCCAATGTGGTGTGTTATTTATATCAAAGTTTACTATATTTTAAAATAGCGACAGACTACTAAAAAATCTGATGTGATAATCTTACATGACTGTCCGTACTCTAAGCATAGGCAATATTATTATATCACTTTATACAGAGTAACTGACTGCATGGCAGGATTTTTGAGAATGACAGCATTGGCATTTCAAAGACAGTAATAATAATAATAATAATAATAATAATAATAATAATAATAATAATAATAATAAACCACCCTACGTAGAGTTGTGAAATATGTTAGCCGTCAGTAGGCTATGTTTATGTAATAAAATTAAGAGCTAGTGTCTGTGTGATGCCCAGCAAAATATAAAAATGTTCTGAATGCACCTCAAAGCTTGATTTTCATTTTTCATTTTTTTTATGTTGTTATGAGCAATAAACTGTCAGAAAATGTGTTTTTTTTTATCACCATTGAGGCACCAGATTTGTCTAATACTTTTCAATTATGAAATTAATTGGAGGTGGCCTTGTTATGTTGCCATAGAAACTGGGAAAGAAGAACATCGCTGAAATACAGCAAGCATCATAACAAAGTCGAGAAGCTTTTTATAACTACTAAAAATCCAATTCTTTCCCCCCGCCAAAATATTTTCAAGTCTGCACCTCCGAATATTATATTATTACCGGTATATATATATATATTTTTTTTTTGTTATTACGATTATTTTTATTATCATTAACACCACCACCAAATATTTTTACTCATTACTTGCGTAGGTCCAAATTACGTCATGAAACTATTGAAACATTGATAAGGTACGTGTGTTTATTCTGGTTATACGCAAGAAGTGATTTATCATTACGAAAGAATGCTGTGACAGTATTTTCTTTTACTCCTGTCAGAGGAATACTTTGAATGAGACGGAAATCCGGAGAAAATGAATTTGTTTTAATTTTTCATTGTTCTTTGCTCCTAATAGTCCCAGGGAATTTCTGACTCACACATTTTTGTTGGTATTGGCATCTAGTCTAAGGTTTCAGTTGTTTGCCCCTTACAAATTACAACATATCCCCAGTGCTTTAGTTGGAAAATATTTTATGGGGGTACTCACCTTCCATAGAACGCATATCTATTGCGAATTTAATAGTGTTTGTCATTATTAACAAATACACTCTCGTGAATTGGACATTTAATAAGTATTTTAGGACAATATCGTTCCTGTACTGCCAGTACGACGTACCGGAGCACATATTTTTCCCGGTATGGTAGAAGGAAAATAATTTTATACCGGTACGCAGTACCGGTGCGTACCGGCCCAACTAAAGCACTGCATATCCCCGGAAAACCACGCCTATATACGGAGAAAATGACTATGTTTAATTTTTTGAACCTTTGTTCTTTGCTCCTAGTATTCAAAGGGAATTTCTGACTAAAATGTCTTTTTGTTGGCATTACCATCTAGATTAAGGTTTCAGTTATTTGCCCCTTATGAAGTATGATGATACATGCCTACAATACTAGAAATTCTGAGATGTTACATGTGCCGCAAATAAGAAAAGCTTTGACTAGCAAGAGCCCTTACTGCAATAGTGTTAAAGTATACAATGCACTTCCAGCATTTATTCTTAATGAACCTTGTATTAATAAGTTTAAGTATTTACTGAAGTGTTATTTATTGGATAAGGCATTTTATAGTTTACACGAATTCTATGTTTGTAAAAATTGACAACTGTGTCACCTTGGTGATTCCAACAGGCATAAATAAAGAAAGAAAGAAAGAAAGAAAGTACAGCATATCCCCGGAAAACTCCGAAAACCACGGCAATCCGGAGAAAATGACTTCGTTTTAATTTTTTTAATATATTTGTTCTTTGCTCCTTGTATTCAAAGGGAATTGGTGAATCATATGTTTTTGTGTTGGTATTGCCATCTAGATTAAGGTTTCAGTTGTTTGCCCCTTATCAATTACAGCATATCCCCGGAAAACCACGTAAACCAGGTAAATGCTGTAATTGATAAGGGGCAAACAACTAAAAATTGAAACTAGATGGCAATACAAAAATATATATATATATATATATTTTTGTATATTCCCAACCCGTGGGAATTTCCGACTCATATATATATATGAGTCGGAAATTCCCACTCATATATATATATATGAGTCGGAAATTCCCACGGGTTGGGGTGAGGGATGGGGGGTATACAGTAGCCTACATTCTAACTACAGAAACAACTGACAGCTGGCAGCACAGAGCGATCCCCACACTTATAGCCACCTAGCGAGGACTACGGGAACTTTATATTGGGGACAAAATACATTTATACTGTATCTCTTCAAATACAAATATAACACAGATTATCACGTGAGCTTAGGGTCAGACAATGTTAAGTCTAAAAATGCAATTTTACAAGGAGGAAGAAAAGAAGATTGATAGGCCTATCGTTGTTTAATCAGTTATTTTTAAAACTTTACCACACATAAAATAATTATGCAGGAAAATAATGCTATATGATTAATCATAATTCCACTGTTTTTGTACTTTTTTTTTTCGGAGATAACGTTTTCTGACTCTAACTGTAACATCAGATGACAGGAGTTAACACTGCACGAGGAAGTAACGTTATACTGACAATTTTATTAGTGGAAAATTACTAATTATTATTGAACAGTTAAAAAAAATATATGTTGAATTCGTGGACAATGTGTTTCCAGAACTAAATACTGTGCATGTTCATTTTGGCTGAAGACAGTTTTATCATATGAGCAACATTTTTGTCTATTGTTAATACAGCCTAATGATTTTGCACCAAATCGGTTGACCGATACCGGAGTATTACCCAATTAGGGGCCTAATTTATGAAAAGCAAAAATTTACTAATGGAGTACGAAGGTACCCCAAGCAACAAAATTACAAATGGGGTACGAAGGCACCCCAAGCAAAAATTACAAATGGGGTACGAAGATACCCCAAGCAATAAATTACAAATGGGGTACGAAGGTACCCCAAGCAACAAAATTACAAATGGGGTACGGAGATACCCTAAGCAAAAAATCACAAATGGGGTACGGAGGTATTCCAAGCAAAAAATTACAAAGGGGTACGAAGGTACCCCAATCAAAAGATTACAAATGGGGTACGAAGGTACCCCAAGCAATAAATTACAAATGGGGTACGAAGGTACCCCAAGCAGCAAAATTACGCGTACAAATGGTGTACGGAGATATCCTAAGCAAGGCACGAAGGCACCCCAATCAAGAAATTACTAATGGGGTACTTTATTCTATTTTCGCTTTCGTTAGCAAATTATGAGCGACAACTGGCAGAAAATGTTATTTTCGCATGGTCGCACCTATTTTCGCTAATTTTAAACTGTTGACCTTGCTCCGTTGCCGTAGTAACCGGGAAAGAAGAACATCGCCTGAAACGGAGCAATCATCATCACGAAGTCGAGAAGGACAATAAATTACCTAAAATTGTAGGACTATGTTCAGAAACCGTGCTTCTTCCATGGCCAACTGTATGTAATGTAGTTGCAAACAATTTATAAAACTTTGTTCCAAACGGAGAGACAATATAGCTTATCTGGGAGCTCTAAAGGTAAAATGAGTTTTTTTTTATAAAAACAATACCGTTTTACTCACTAACCCGGTATGCTAAACACTGAAAATACCAATATAAAAATTACGTAATTCACGCAATTTATGTAAAAATGATGTCATTGTTAGCTAAATATAATGTCAATATAATATAATTACTTTGCTGTTTAATAAATGACTTAAAAGGCAACTAGTAGTTGAAATAATAAACGCTGGCGAAACTTTTATCTGTAGGAGACATCTAGGCCTATATTAATAAAAACGAATTTACAAAAGGGTTGTTGCCGCATCACTTGATAACGGCTCGACCGATTTGGCTGATTTCTTTTTTGTTGTGTTCGTAATTGTCAGGACAAGGTTTGTATGAAAGAAAATATTTTGGAAAATTCACGGAAAAAGTCGGAAAAGTGTAATGAGACAAAGTTATAGAGTTCTGCTGTCAATTGTTTACATAAAAAAAAATATTTAAAAACTTGAAGTGTGACTAAAGAAGTGTGACATATTCACAGTTTGAGAGTTCCGCTTTCACATGTTTTCATAAAAAAAACAAACAAACAAACAAAAACAAAAAAAGAAGTGTGAGTCTTGCAACCAAACCAAATCGAAAGTGTGTTATCCATTCATTTTGAGAATGCAAGTCCGTGTAAACAAATGCATGTGATTTGAACCGCAGCACACATCATGCTACAAGACAATATAGTACGGTATTAGATTTGATTTTTATAACAGTAAAAGTGATATTGAATTTTTTTATAATTTCAGCTCCGAAACGGTTGTATGGTAACATGAGAGTGAGAAATAAAAAATTCCATAAAAACAATACAATCTTATGTAATTGGAATTTATGTTTCTTCTTATTTCAACCCATTCCATGGTGTGTAATGCAACACTCGACATCCTCTGTGAGTCATAAAAAGCTATATCTAGCGTTTTATGAGGAAATAGTTCGAGTGTGATAAGTCGTTCTTCCTCATTTCAAGTTCTATGTAGGCCTACATAAAACAAGGCCCTAGAGTTTGAAAATCATAAGTTAATTTCAAATTAAAAATAAAAACCCGGGCCACGCCGGGCCTTTTAAGCTAGTATAAAATAAAGAATACAAGACTTCATCTAGAAATTACGAATATAACTCCTATTAACTCCATCTGGCACGTTGTTAGGCCTACATCGGTTTACCTGATTTTATTATGTTATAAAATACGTCTTATATTTAGTAACTTATGCCACTTGTTTTACTTTCAGAATCAACAAATTTGCCAAGGAAACGTTAAAAACAAATGAAATATTGTTTGCTACATATATACTCTAAGCCTAAGCCTATGATATAAAGCCTATGATATAAATACGAAAGCAAGCAACTCACTTAACAGAACTTATGTTTTCACAATTACATAAGATATCAATAATTTTACGATGTGTGCGGAATGGAAGTAAAGGTTATTGAAATAGTGTTCTTCCTAAGCACTCAAGTGTGTGTAGGCTACTTTCATGAAAATCCGATAAAGCGTATTCCACTTATATCGCGTACAGACAAAAATACATTTTCCACCAAGTAATCTTAGAAAGTACCGTTCAGGTAAACTGATGTAACAAAGAGCCAGAATGCTTGTATTTATTCATTGATAATTGCAAATATGACGTGCAGAAAGTAAGTTATTTTTGTTATCGATTTCCGAGTTAAGCTCCAGATCGATTCATTTAAGCAGGGCTTACGGAAGAACAAAGGTCTAAAGTTTGATAAGCACATGTGAAGAAATATTTGGGTAGTCTTATTTGTCACAGCTAACTGTACCGCAACTTCCAAAGCCGTATATAAACACTGTAAAATAATACGTTGTAATGAGAACCGATTTGAATTTGATAAATTCTTTCTAATATAAGTTATTACCAGGGCCCGGATTCTGATGACCTAAAATTGTTTGAAAAATGACCTATAAATGACCCTAAATTTTAAGAAAATGACTTAATATTTTTTTTGTGTACAAATCGTTACTTTCAGACAACGGACAATCGTTTTTATTTGAGAATCTCCGCCAAGTGTTCATAGTTCATTTTAATTCAGGTTATTGTAAACACCAAAGCAGTTTGTCTTGTAGCAATAAAGAATTATTTTTTTATTTCTTTTTAAACGCCACATAATTTAAATTGCTAAGGGCAACTTCGTAAGCCCATCAAATTGCTAAGGACGATAGTATAGATTTACTTACTTTTTTAGTAACAATATTAGTGTATTTTATAAAGTAAATTCATACATAAAATATCTTAGAAGAATGGGATACTCTGTGGCAGAATAGCTCAAATGGTTCTACAACAAGAGATCTATTTTTTCCTACAGTGGGCGATAGGTTGAAGTGCAAAAAACTCATGCCGAATTTTGTTCTGACGCAGTTTCTGACTGGACATGGAAAATTCATGCAATATCTTCACCGATTTCGGATCTCAAACACTGCCACCTGCAAGTGCGGTCAGCAAGATGAAACAGTTGAACATATATTGTATACATGTTCACGTTATGAACTGGAGAGGATTGAACTTCTTTTGTGTCTGAACAGAATAGACTTAGAGTATGTCAGTCCCATTGGACACGTCCTTGCTGACAAAAACGGACACAAACTTTTTCAATCGTTTGTAAATAGAATATTTTCGAAGCTTTAACTCTCACACTTTTATTCAGTCATTGGGGTATTTACTTACCTAACTTAATGTATTGCTCAGTTAATTTATTTTATCTTGCTTAGTTAAGCTATTTATTCCAACAATATCTTATCTATAATTTAAGGTTATGTTTATATAAAAACGAATTCACACAATTAACTTTAACTTAAGACTTACCATATCGTTAGACATAAGAAACTGTAGGACTATTGTAGACATTACGCCTGGTAAGAACTGTACAGTATTGTAAATAGTGTATAGGCCTATTAGACATTCTGATTCCAATATCAGGATAACCTATTGTAAATAACATTTGTGACATCTCCAACCCTAATGTACCTTCGGGTGAAATAGGGTTTTGTGTAATGTGGATATTCAATAAATAAATACTTAAAAAAACTAAATGTAAGTAATAATGGAAAATTTACTGGTCTTTTTTTCAAGTTTGTGTCATTTTTTCACTATTTTTAGGTCATAAATGCATTTTTTATTTTGCATTTTTTCACTATTTTATGGTCATTAAATGCCTTGCCCTAGTAACGAGCCTGGATTCTTCCGAAAAATTCCGAAGAAGTCGTGTTGGTTCAAACAAAGCCTGGACAAGGGTTCGGTCATAAATAAATTCAAATTACTCTGAGTGTGTACTGGATTGTGGAATTGGCTTATCCAATAAAAGCGAAACCAATCAAGTGGGAAAATAATTGATTTTTAATTCCCCTCTTGATAACTGGTGTAGTCTACTCTATGCAATATGCATGCTTCTTAGATTTATAACTGCAGAATTATTTTAAACGGTTATTATTATTTAATAATAATAAGAATAATAATAATAAATAATAATTATTATTATATTATAATATTATTGTTTATTATTATATTATTATTATTTTAAATGGTTATTATTATTATTATTATTATTATTATTATTATTATTATTATTATATTAACCGTTTAAAATAATTCTCTTAATCCTCTAGATTCAAAATCCCCTAAACGTCAAATTATATTTTCTTACTTTTATACATCACCAGATTTGTACAGATGGCTTAAATTTTTTTTTTATATGTGAGGTTCAAAATCCCCTAAAGTACTATATTATAATGCTTGTTGAAAATCAGAGTTAAGTTCTAAAACCCCTCTATCCCACTGTTTTAAAGTTAAAAAACACCTCTATTTTTGAATGGCGTTTAGGGGATTTTGAATCTAGAGGATTAGCACTTGAGCAACGACATAAACAAAATCGAAAGAAATGCAGTAGCCTAAGTCTTTTCGATGCCTGCAGGCGTGTTGGATTGGAAATTAATACAGAAAATACTAAGTAGCCTATGTGATCATGAAACGTCAAAGTAATGCGTTACAAAATATCAGAATAGCCAGTAAATCGTTCGAACAAGTGGGTAAATTCAAATATCTGGGAACAATAGTTACAGACACAAATAATATTAAGGTAGAAGTTAAGTGTAGACTAAAATCACGAAATGCTTGTTTTTTTTTTCAGTTCAGAAACTCGTATCTTCTCGTCTTCAATCCAGAAATCTAAAAATAAAAATTTATAACACAATTATCCTGCCGGTTGCATTATATGGATGTGAGACATGGAAGCTTGCTCTTCGGGAAGAAAATAATCTGATAGTGTTCGAAAACAGGGGGCTTAGGAAAATATTTGGGCCTAAGAGAGATGAAAATGGGAACTGAAAAAAAACTGCATAACGACGAGCTTCATGACCTGTAATTTTTACCACATATAGTAAGGGTAATTAAATCACGGAGGATGAAATGGGCTGGACATGTTGCGCGAATGGGGAACGAAAGACATATCTCAAAAATATTGACTGGGAGACCCGAAGGGAAAATACCACTTGGAAGACCTAGACGTAGGTGGGAGGACAATGTTAGGATAGATTTAAGGGAAGTATGATTTGTGAGGGATGTTTGGACGGAGTTAGCGCAGAATAGGATTGAATGGCGGGCTCAGGTAAGCGCGGCAATGAATCTTCGGGTTCCATAAAACAGATAATATTCCTTTAGCTTACTGAGGAATTGTCTATTGCCATTGAGTAAGTAGGTAAGTAAGTAAGTAAGTAAGTTGTTGTTGTTGTTATTGTTATTATTATTATTATTATTATTATTATTATTATTATTAACGTTATGTAGTAAGAGAGTGATGGTGTTGTATTTCACTGGATATAGTGAGGAGTCATTTCGAAGCGACAGACCGCGCACGGAATAAATTGGAAAATGGGTGGAGGATGGGGGTAAAATGGCTGGAGAAACTGCTGACCGCTACCAGATGTCTCCACCATACAGAGCAGTGGTCAAGGACCTGTCAATTGCAAGCACGCTGACAAACCCGATTATTCAAATATATTTAAATGATGAACACTCTATTTTTCTATATGCATGCGCTGCGAACAGCATTTTTTTGTTCATTGTAAAATCAATTTGTAGAACACATCATTTTTAAACGCAGCCACCAGAATAACGCCATAAATTTAACTTGTGATTGAATGTCCGTAGAGTTGTAGCCTTAGTTTTATCTGAAAGGGGAGGGGAGGTAGGATAATTCAATCGGGACAGCGTGTGAAATATGGCGGGGGAAGCATTTCTTTCTGTTTTAAAAATGTCCGGCAAGTACATCAGATATTTCTTGTGGCTAGGGATGAGCTTCCGGAACGAGGGTGAATTTGCTTTCTCTTCGCATAAAGACAACCCCCCCCCCCCACACGATATCGTAGCTTATGTCTATATCCATATCCATTTCCGCAAGATTGTAAAAATTCTGAATAGGCTATAACAAATAAAGGAAAAAGTAAAATCACGATGAATATTAGGTCCTGGTTTAAATAATCAGATACCACGACATAAGATCAACGGATTCTGTTATTTTTTTTTATTTTTTTTTATCCATATGAAGTAACTTATAGGACATGTATCCCACAACTTTCATCTTTTAAAATTGAGTTGCCCAGTGGAATAGAGGCACATGCCACAGAACCGCATTTTCACAGAAAAGAGATATTTCTGAAAGTCAGTTTTTTGTGGAATGTTGACACCTTCTTATAATTTTTTTAACTGGATCATGAATTAGGTGGAACAATGGATATGTTATCAAATATTAGGTGAAATATTCTTAATATTAAGTGTTTTTAATCACAAGGAAAGGAAATTATAGAAATGAAATAGTGATATAAACCCCAAATAATGCAACTCATTGTTAATTCAAGTTAACAGGAACTGTGAAAATGAAAATGAAAACTTCTAAATACATATTCCATGCCTAACTACATTAATCTCTTACATTATTGAAAGAATAATCCCTTGGGCCTATAGACTATTAGGCCTACATTTTGCATAACATTATCGTTTAAGTCCTCAACTTCAATCCTCTCCATAGTGCCATCACTTCTTAGAGTACTTCTTAGAACCTATCGAAAAAGGGGACTTCAACCACAAGAGATAAAAGACGATCAGTTGTGGCATGGGCCCCTTTTCGATTAGCTATTTCTAGCATTCAGAAATCAGAGATTTTGTTATACTCCTTGTTGAAGAGTAGGCACATGCCACCATGCAAATAGTTATCGGAACTGACACAAGATTTCATGAGCTACTTAATCATAACAAAAACTCAAAATTGGCCGATATGTGGCATGTGCCTCTTTTCCACTGGGCAACTCAATTATAGACATTTCTATCTACATAGGCTAAGCGGCTTTGTCCTGAATGACTGACAGAGAATCAACCTAGAGCCTAAACTAAAATAAGTAGAGACTTGGAATTTTGACAGAATCTTCGTTTCATAATTTAAGTGCGCGCTAAGAAAGGATTTTGCAAAACTTTGATTTTTAATGTAAAAAAAAATCAAACGTTTTGGACGAGATGAAAACATTCCGTAAGAAACACACGAGCAATTCGAATGTTGTGGAAAACGTTAGCAAGACAGTATTCAATTGTGCAATTAATTCAAGGTGGCTTTGGTTGGTTGCTATCTTGATTCATTTGTTTACGTTTCGCAGAGATCTGATTTACACAGAAAGGGATCATGAATGTATGCCTAAAAACATTGAATAATTTGGACGAAACTCATTATGTGGGCTTTGCGGGCTAGGGAACTCGAATGTGAGGTATTTTTTTCCCCCCAGGATGGCGCACTTTATTCGTAAAATGCACCTCGAAACTGGGATTTTAGTTTTTTTTTTTTTTTTAATTATCGATCGTTATAATAAAATTGTTTACTACCCGCGCGCCATATCTTGAGCGCTGGATTTACGGGGAAGTGAGGGTCGGGGGGAACAAAACATAGCTATTCCTTCAGTCTTTCTGCAGTGTTGTCAACTAAAGAAATAACGTTTCAGCAGAATCGCGCGTATGGTATTTTATGTAGTGACTTTAATATACAACGATTTTAATGCAGTCCAATAATATAACGTGGTGACGGTATAGCGTAACAATTAATTTCACGTCATAAGCCTTTGGTTATCAAATAAGTCATCAAATAAGAATATTATGCATAATATAGGCTCAATATTTTTACACTGGGTGACTAATTTTAAGCATAAAGAAGAGTCTTAGCAGAACATGCTTCACCATTTCGTGTTTTAAAACGTAAGAGAGGTAAGGCATCTAAAAGTGGAGAAAGCTATAGGCCTAATTTAAACGTATTTAATACAAATTGTGAAAAGTTCGCTCAACTTTCAGTCCATGAAATTGACATCAGAGTTCACGGGATCGTCAGAAATTAGCACATACGGAATTCTTAAACAGGTGAGGAAAGTGTTGGATGTACAATGAAGTGTTTGTGAAATCAGCAGTTCGAAAGATTGTATTTTTCTCCATAACTCGATGCGTCAGAAAAGATAATGTCAATAAATAAATAAATAAGAATCCTGAGACAGAATGAAAGCTTAGTATTGAAGCCACTAGATGTCAGGGTGTATAGCGTACTTCGTGTTTCAATGTTGGCAGCTTAACCTACGAAGTTGAACGAAACCTACCGAATGAGGACTAGGGAGCCGAGCGCTCAAGAAATCGCGCGCGGGTAGTAGGCTATGCATGATTTGGGTAAGGTTCATGAATCTGTGGTACAAAATCTATATGCCCATATGGCAGCACAAGGTTCATCGTTTAATTATTTATATTTATTTATTACGTAAAACAATATAATTAAGAATAAAATTCCTGCAATTTATGTAAAATAATGTAAGTGTTAATAAATATGTTTTTATTATTTTTCTATTAAATAAATTATGCAAAACATCTAGCAGTTGAGCAAATAATCATGGGCGAAGCCTCAGGCACCTGCTAGTTATGAAATAAAATCTATTGTGAAACACATAACGTCCTCTACTAATATCTTAATAGTGCTAAAAACTTTTTTAAATGGCAAAGAATGGCCTTAAGATCAGCGAAAAATCTCACTCAGTAGTCTATAGCTTACCTCCCGTTGAGACCATTTTAAAACTATAAAAGCTACTACATTACCCAATAGTCTACATCAAAAGAAACAGTTTTATCTCCATCCAGAACTTTGAGGCCAGACGTAACCAACAAATAGACATGCCACTTGTTAGACTAAGCAGAACACAGCATTATACATCATTCTATTATAAACAATAAATTGTTTAAAAAAAGAGTACTCGATTTGATTAAATCTAACTTGTAATTGTACTTTTACCACTTTTTATGTTAATCATTCTCAACTGTAAATTTTTAATTTTTAACATTGGGTAATTTGTTTGTAACTCTGTTATGTTACTGTAATTTATTTTTTCGTATCTTTGTTCATACATTTATTTCATATAAGCAATCTTATTTATTTTTATTCTTATTTTTTACCTAAAACTATAATATGTATGTTTTTTGTTATTTTTATATAATTTTCAAAATATAATTTTAGTATGACTGAACTGACCCCGAACACGAGCTATGCTCATGCGGGGCAAATAATACTCTTTTCAAATTGTACAAATTGTGTGTATATTATTTGTATTTGTCATAATTTTGTATCAATTTGTATTTTTTAATTTGTAATAAAAAATTTGTAAAAATTTGTAAATATATTTGTGTATCATGAAATAATTGATTAAATAAGGGCTTTTTCGTGAAAAAAAAATACATATGTATTCTGCCCATTCAGTATCATAAATTCTTCTTTAGAATGTAGCCAACTGACTAAATAACTAGTCTGCGGATAATCCATAGTATAATATAGCTGAATTTTACTATAGTGATTTACATCAATTCATATTTTAAAGTCTATTTTAAAATTAAATAAGTCAATTTAAATTAATGTAGGACTATATAGAATATTTATTTAATATTAGAAAATGGGGGGAAATATTGAGTAACTTATGTGTGTGTGCGTAATTAGGCTAGGCTGTGTGTGTATGTAGGCCTATGCGTGAGATAGAAGATAGGCTTAACATTACAGGTTACACTGAATTGTTAAAACATTTCATGATGATTCTCAGAATTGTCATCTGATACCATTATAATTTGGAAGTTTGTGATTCAAATGTTTGGCTTATAATAATAATAATAATAATAATAATAATAATAATAATAATAATAATAATAATAATAATAATAATAATAATAATGGTTTATTTAACCTGTCAAAGTTAGAGCCTTAATGCCTTCTCTTACACTTAACCAGGAGTTTAGACAAATTACATTATTTAGGAATACATATTAAAGAACAAAAGCACTAAGATAGATAAATGTACATTGAAAATATAAATATCTTAACTGTACAAACTGAGAAATTGTTCATATGAATTGTACAATTTCTCAATTTCTTACGAATAAAAACATATAAGGTAAGTTATTTTTTAATGAATTACATAAAGTTACAAGACAAATAGGCCTACAATTAATATGTTAAGTCAGGCAACTCATCACAAAGTAGACATATTAATTTAGACTTAAACGCATTCAAAGTCCGGCAGCCAGTGAGTTCAGATGGCAAACAGTTCCAGTGACGAAATGTAGAAAGAGGAATAGAGAGCTGACGAGTGGTGTTGAATTTCGAATGTGTTATTACTAGGGCCCGGATTCTTATGTAATTACATATTCTATTCCCTTACTTGTAGACTACTAAAAATGAAAAATGTCGGATATTTGAGCTTCTGATATGGTTAGAGTTTGGTTTCATTTTACATATTTTTACATATTCCTAGTAACATTACATATTTTACATATTATGTAACGAGTGTTACATTTTTGTACATAAAATCTAGGAAATCATAAAAAAATGCAAATGTTATATTATTTTATTTTATTTTTCAGTGACTAATAAAATACTTGTCTTATCTTCTTTTACATTTACATAGCATACAAATAATGAATATCGTATGTCTTCTAAGCAGGTAGGCCTACTCAACTCAAATGGGACAATCGGGTTCAAAAAGTGAATTTTCAGGGCACGAGGACAAAAGGTTTTGCTACAATACATATTTCTCCACAACCTTAAATGCATTACATTTTTTTTAAATACCTGAAGCATTTTTTACTATTACTGTGATTTTTTAAATCATAGCCTATAAGTTGCACTCACAGTCAAAACTGGAGGTAGCGTATAGAAGATTTTGTAAATATTTTCGTACAGGCCTATTTATTGCATTAAAGGTATTAATTTTCAACTACATCTTTTTTTTATTACATATTTTATTACACATTTCCCTGATATTTACTACATTTTTATGTAGTAAATATCACATAAAAATCATATTACATAAAAATCCGGGCCCTAGTTATTACACTGTGACCGAATATTTAAGTTGTAGTATTGAGAAAGGTTATGAAATCGAAAGGAGGGGTTAAGGTATGCAAAATTCGACATTTAATGAGAAAATCGATCCAATTAGGCACGGTGGAGGACAAAGATCCTGCCAGAGATCGTCAGCTGCAGCAACGATGGAGAGACAGTAGGCCTATAATCACACGCTTCAAATTAATTTATGGTTTATGATATTTTTTGAATGCTGCGCTTTTCCGACAGGCAAATCGCGGAGGTTTATGAAAATAGCCTATTTAGGCTAATTATTTTAAATTAACTATCGAATTATTAATTTATCAATTAAATTAATCTACTGAAATATTCTGAGACTAACATTAACGCTATAGCCTATTATAGGCCTACCACTACTATTAGCTACTGTGTGGCAGTGAAGGGAATGGAAAGAGGGGTGATCGGTAGATTGAGTTGTTTTGAGAAATCCCCCTAACTTATTCTTCCTGCCTCCATTTGAACCAGACAAGGCCTGAAACCTAAGTATGTGAAGGCCTATGAAATGTAGCATACGGTTTAACTTATAACTACCCTTCACAGATTTTTTCAAAAAAATAAAGTTTGAAATAAAGTTCTAACTTATAGTTTAATGATTTCAGGTACAAAACTTCGAGAGAATAGCGAAAATGTAATTTTTTTCATGTAAAGTGGCATTAAAATTAGGCTAATAGAAAGTGGGCGACCACCTTCGCGCCACATCCCCAAAAGATATCTAACCCCAAAATTAATATAAGTTAAAATTACGTTCTTGTTTATTCTCTTTTCAGATATGCACAACTAGAGCAAGTTTCTGAAAATATTGTATTTTTCTTTTCAGGCGACTTCGAAACGTGTAACTAAAACTGAAAAATTCACATAAAATTTTACTGTGGAAAACAATATTTTCTGATTGTAGCTAATTTGCATGAGTCTGGTAGCAAACCTGGCAATCTCCATTCTGAAAAAAAAAAATAGAAATGCTAACTTCTAATGAAAGTTGAATGCGTTTCCTATTAAATATTTATTGTATGTGTTGCAAATCCCACTTCCCTCATAAAAGAGGAACTCAGATTTACAACATATTCACTAAATATATAGCAGGAAATGCATTGAACTTTCATTAGAAGTTAACATCTCTATCTTTTTAAAAAATGGAGATTGCCGGGTTTGCTAATAAACCCCACATTTATGGTAACGAACAGAGAAAATAAAGTAGGCCTACCTATGGTAAACGCAAAGGAAGTAAAACCAGAAATATAACATTATATGACCAACAAAAACCCTATAATTAGAAACATATTAGGTGAAATCATGCTTATTTTATATTTGCAGTGGAAATAAGAGAAATGATTCAGTTATAGGCCTATAAGATTGATTTTACTTGCATTTTGAAGGACGTTCGTGTTTACAAGAATAGAGTTGCTGGAAGTATTTACTCAGACTGCAGGGGCTTGACGCTCACCAAAAAATATAAAAAAATATATATAAGAAAATATGAAAACACGCACATGTAGGCTATAAATTAATGCTAAGCAATCCCTACAGTTATTGTAATATAACTTAATTGATATAGGCCTATGGTTAGGCCTACGTAACTATCATGTAGATTAAGTTACACAAATGTCGTGCAACTAAAGCAATTAATGTGTACAGGAATTTTTGGATAGGCCTATTGATTTTAATTAATGACTAGCTGACGAAAGCTATTGCAATTCATGCTTATTATTAGGCATGTTGTTGTTTTTATTATTATTATTTCGATATACCATGGTTTAATATCTTCTAGATACAAAACTAAGACAATAGGATTTTCAGAGGTCCCGTTGAACACACAAAAAAAAAAGATAAAGGATAGCCTGCGGCTGGTGGCTTAATTTCTGGTGGCCCGTAAGCAAATGCCAATTTTAACTACAATGCTAATTTTAACTACAATGCCAATTTTAACTACAATGCCAATGTTGACATTTTAGTGACAAAGAAACCATGTCAGGTCTCACATTACATTAAAAAATGTTACTGTGTTTGTGTTATTCATTAACATTGCAAAGTGGAAGACAATAGTATATTGCGATACAAGTGCCGTAAGTGGTGCATACGGTTCGAGGAGAGTTTGAAAAAAACGAGGCGCTTGCGTAGAGTTTTTTCAATTTCCGAGATCCGTTATGCGCTTACGGAATGAGTATTGCATGCTATTTTTTTTCACGATGATTATTTATATCAATTTAATTAGCCTAGATATTAATTGAGATATTAGCTGAAAATATTATGTATATACATTATTGAAGATAGAAGTTTATTTCAGAAAGTGATTCGCATGTGTTGGTTGTTATGGGACCCAATATTTGTCGCTACAAACTGGGGGGCCTTGGTTCCGGTCTTCCATAAAGGCTTGTATTATGATGATTTTACTTACAGCACTTGTGCTTTTTTGTAATTTTTTTCAGCACGGAGGTTTCTTTTGTTTTCATAGCAACCAGATTGCTTGCGGGAATGTCAAGTTACGATCCACGGCAACAATATTCGTAAGGACCACTAATTAGTTAGGCCTAAGTCGTGCAAAAAAATATAAAAACATGCATATGTAGGCTATAATGCTAAGTCCCCACAGTTATTGTAATATAACTTAATTGATATATAGGGTAAGGTGGTACATTTTCGAACATGGTACAATTCTGAACGGACTAAGATTTTTATCCATTTTGGGGTTTCAAATGTTAGCCAACCTCTTTTTAAAAATATAGCGTCCATACTGATTGTTTTGTTGATCTGTATCCGCGAGAATGATGTTCCGAGTTGTCTCATTCGGCCATAAAAAATTATTTTCCAACCGAAGGTAAGAACGCCATGCTTGAAAAATGGCACGTTATAAAATTGCTTATAATTCCACGTTGTGTTACTGGAATATATTTTTGAGGACCAATTTTTAACTCATACCAACAAATAGCGTAGTCTTTAATACGTAAGTCATTGGCACAACAATGGGCATTCGTGAGCGGAATTTCAACAATGTAGTAATTTACAAAAACTAGCTCGAGGTACAAATTCGAACAAATTTTAGGTACTATTTCGAACAGTACTTTAACCCGCGATTGCTTGCTTAAGACTTGCATGGAAAAGCTGTTTTGCTGTCACAGCATTCTGCATGTTTATTATTATTAACTGTGCAAGTCAAATATAAAAGGGGGGTATTCATATATCTCTCAACAGTGGTATTATTTCAACGAAGAGTTATAAACTAAGACTTCCTGTGTAATGTTATTTCATCTCAGCATTTATGCAATACACAATAGCATGCAGCTGTTAAGTATTTTTATTATTGCTCTTGATGTTATAACAGACCGTCTTAATGGTCTAGTGGTTCCTGACTACGGACCCTCAAGTCTGGGTTCGATCACCGGTACCTCCTCGGATTTTTCTGAGGTAGGGTGATCTGGAACGGGGTGCATTCAGCCTCTTGACACCAACAAAAGAGCTAATTCATAAAGAAGTAGCGGCTCCGGTTCAGTAAGCCATCAATAACTGTCGTAGGAGTCGGCATGCTGACCACATGCCCCAATCCGGCCATCTGCCTATTTAAAACGTGACACATCATTATTACGCTCATATTACTGATAAATAATAATAACAGAAAATAATTTGGAAGAAAGCACTTTGTTCGTTGAAAATGCCACTGTTCGAAATAGTACCCACTGGTGTTTAGAATTGTACCTACTGCGGTACATTTTCGAACGATATTCTGGAAATGAAAGATCGATTGCCATGACCAATATTGCAGCTGTATGACTTTGATATTTTTGTGAAGGGTCAACTACATTGCCAACTTTGTGAATACAATACAGTTGAACTTGTCTTATGTTTATTGTGTTCATAAAATAAGAATATTTGTTAAGTGTTCGAAAATGTACCACCTTACCCTATATGTGTGTTAGGCCTACGTAACTATCATGTTATGAATAATCATTAAATCAATGCGGCTTGCTAGTTTTCACCGAAAGGAAAATGGGCCTTTAGTTAAAAAAGGTTAATGACTACATATATTATGAATTAAGTGTGTGTACCTGTGCACAACAATTCCCAATTCCATGATTTCTATTAATGTAGTGCTTATTTAAGGGATTAATAAAGTGTTTAGCTGATTTTCCTATAATCAGGAATAGCCTACGCTCTGATGTAGGCTAATTAGTCTATGCAAGTTGTGCTGATGTAGATGTAGATATCTCGTTCTGTAGATCCTATGTTGAGCGTAGAGGTCCTCGAGTTCAAAAAGGTTGAGAAACGCTGGCCTACATAATAATTTAATGTTTCTTGGAAGCTTATTTTAAATCTGTATTTCAGAATAATAATCACCCTTCTGAAAGAGTCTTAATGAATTTGCCGGTAGGCCCTATATGTAAATCATTCATGTTTCTAGTTGTACGCCCATGTACACTACTGCTGAAATTGGAGAAAAAGCTGCGAACATGATAGGCCTTAATGTTATTTTTCTAAGATAGTGTTTTTCAACCATTTCACGTTCATGCTAGCCTATCGTGGTGAAAAATCGAATTTGTAGTAATCAGTGCCAGTAACGTAACTTACCGCACTAATCACTGCACTGGTTACCGCACAGGTGTATCATATCAAATCCAAGACCAGTGTCCAGGAACTAAGTAACATGCGACTGGTTGCATCTGCTAAATTTTTAGTAATAAACCAAAGTAAGAACATGCACAGTGAGCATTAACAACTTGTGAGAATCGTCATGTGAAAGTAATCGTTCGCTACCAAGCACACCCGATCATGCGTGAGATCAAGAAGGCTGTGCACCAAGATAAAATCTGGCACACTTGGAGTCCATCTTCTCGAACAGATGATTGTATTTAATTATAGTCATTAATTTTTTCAGGCCTTTTCTATCGTAGAAAAAATTCTTTGCGACATATATGAAATGTAAGTTATAACAGAATATCGAAAATAAAATTAATTCGATTTCTAAACTCGACTCTGTTCCTACGTGATCATGCTTGAGATCAAGAAGGCAGTGCACCAAGATAAAATATGTTAAATTTGGCACATTTGGAGTCCATCTTCTCGAACAGATGATTGTATTTAATTATATTCATTATTTTTTTCAGGCTTTGTCTATCGTAGAAAAAATTCTTTGCGACATATATGAAATGTATAACAGAATATCGAAAATAAAATTAATTCGTTTTCTAAACTCGACTCTGTTTCTACGTTATCATGCATGAGATCAAGAAGGCAGTGCACCAGGAAAAAATGTGTTAAATTTGGCACATTTGAAGACCATCTTCTCGAACAGATGTTTGTATTTAATTATACTCACTAATTTTTCAGGCTTTTCTCTATTATAGAAAAAATTGTGTGCAACACACATGTGAAATGCATAACAAAATCTCGGAATTTAAATAAATTCAATTTCTAAATTAGACATTGTTAAAACACACTTTCCACACGAGTATCGTAATACCCTTCAGGCTTTCGCTCTAGTTCCGTGGGACGGATTCTTTCTCGTACTGAAATAAAATAGTTTATGTAGTAGGCTACTGCAGTGAAATATCTTTTCATATAACTCAAGCTTGTCATATTACTCTCAGCGTAGTAGAGGTAATATTGTGTTTTTAATTAAAATACTTAAGTGGTGTAGGCCACTGCTGCGCGCAGCAAGAATCAAGAAAAAGAAGAAGAAACAGCTTACAAAGGATGCTGTCCTGTGAGATAAAAGTTACAACCTCCTGCCTGTAACAGAATAGGCAGAGGGCGTGGCCTGAGGCATGCGCGAAGAGTTCCTATTGGCTGGCGCGTGGAAACAAGAGTACACCAGTTACCCCCTCCCTAGACACAATTTCAACATTTGCAAACTGTAAGAGTAGCGAGTTGGTGGCCCCTCCCATTCCGTGATCCTCGAATAACATTGTGTTGCCTGATAGCCTGACGAACGGAGCTGCTAGTCACTGCATAAAACACTCCTACCTAACAATACATTGGATTGCTACAGTATCTGTTCAGCCCATCTGCGCACACGGCTTGCGCATTCTACTCAGCCTACTAAAAATTGTATCTTGAATTTTGGTGTGTCACTTTGTGTCTTGTGGCTAAAAGCAACGTGTGAACTCGTGGCTGTGATCCAGCGTGCAGTGATGATTGTTGCATCCAGCTGGCTTTGACTTGTACCTGTAAGCATGCCGATATTATCTAGTGTGCAGTGACTCGTGACATTGTTGCATTAGGAGGCCGTGATTGTAGCCAAAAGTATCATCCAGCTTGCTGTGACTGTTTGTATCTAGTATGCAGTGACTATTATCAGGTGTGCCGTGGCTGACAGGATGCGTTCCTAAGAGCATGAGCCTACCCAACGGGATGGATGTATCAGCATTGATGAGTCAGCACCCCGTTCTGGGCGCTATCCCGCCGGCGTTCTTCCTCCGCGCTACCGAGCGCTATCAGCGGACACCTAAGTGCGCTCGCTGCAGGAATCACGGAGTCGTATCAGCACTTAAGGGTCACAAACGGTATTGCCGGTGGAGGGACTGTGTCTGCGCTAAGTGCACCTTAATTGCTGAGAGGCAGCGAGTTATGGCAGCTCAGGTGAGTTATAATAGCTTAATTTTGAGTTAATTTAGTTTACATAGTAACTTACAATCTTAAAACTACAAGAAGAAATCATCACAAGAAAAATTGGTATCACAGAGGAATTATTAGACTATGCATTTAGACATTTAGAGTATTCACACTGGAGGGCGAAATCCACCTGGGCTACTGGAATGATTTTTTTTTAAGATTTTACCAAACAACCAACACAATACTATCTGAAACTTAGTTTTCATTTTTCTTTCCCTTAGTTTTTTAAAGTAGAAAACTATGCTAATTTTCAAAACATAAAACTGCCAAAAATATTGCTGTCTTGAAAACGCCTTTACTGATTTATTCCTTTTTATGCAAAGATTGTTGTGAACTGTGTATTAACCAGATTTTTTTTTTCAAACTGAAAAAAAATTATCAATAAAACTTACATCAGTGTTGTATTTTTCAGAGTAGGCCTAATAGAAAACCCGTAGTTTTTAACCTTCCCCCACTCATAAGCTTTCATTTGATACAAATGAACTTTCTTTGTCCATTTGAAGAGGAAAATGTAAGGAAAAAGATCTGAGAGAAAAACAACGACAAAGTTGCACTCAAATGGTAAAACGTGTGCACACTGTGCCATTTAGCCTAAACATATTTTTAACGACTTCCTGTTGGAATTAGCATAGGCTTATCAACTAGATAGGCTATTGTAACAGACAAATGTGGCTACTTTATTTTTAAAAAAGGATTTTTTACTAAAAATGTCATTGTGAAAGTGAATACCTTAGGAAAAATACATAAATTAAGCCTTCATTAGAATTAGAAAAAATCCCCGTATGAGTAGGCGTAACGCTCGTGTTCGGGAGAAGGCCTACATGACCTACATGAATTAAATGTTTAAGTACAATAATAGCTCCCCGCATTTGTGGGCTGCGAACTATGGACAGAACAGAAAAACAGTAGGCCTATTATTAGGCCAAAGAGTTAAATTAACTTATAAAAGAAATAGGCTAATCCAAAATGGATTTGGAATAGGCCTATAGGCTAATAGAAGTGAACTTGGATATGTAGACTATAGTGATGAGCAAATGCAAGACCAAGACCAAGACCAAGGCGGTCTTGGTCTTGGTCTTGGTATTGCACTCTCAGTCTTGGTCTTGGTCTTGCATAGGTAACCCTGGTCTTGGTCTTGGTCTCGGTCTTGCATCAGTAGTCTTGGTCTTGGTCTCGGTCTTGCATACTCGGTCTTGGTCTTGTTGCAAGAGTCTTGCAGTTTTCTTTTACGCATCTTACTGTGATCAATGGCGTTTAAATGATTTAAAGTTACACCGATTACATGTGTGTTATTGCTTGCGAAAGTAACGAAAGCTAATTGCTTTTAGTTCCTTTGACCATGTAAACAGTAATGTGACATCATGATGTTTGCCGAAACGTCCATGGTGATATAGGCTAGAACAGTAAACTTTGAGTGTTCATTTAAATTTTCTCTGTTATCCTATTGCAGAACTTTAAACTCAAAATCCAAGAGATGCTATACACTATTTGAGAGTGTAAAATTATGAATATTATATTGTACAATTTCAAATTGAACGGCTGCGGAGACTAGAAGTAATATTAACAGGATGTGTATGAAATGTTTTAAAGATTTCCGCATAGGAGAGATGTTCTATCTGACATGTTTAAAACTGTATAATATAGTAACAAAACATAACGGCATTGAAGCAGATGCTTTAGAAATTGTGCAATCTATAGGAAATCACACAATGTCCATTCGAAACCCAAACCATAGGCTGCAATAAATAATATTTATCTTTGCATATACCCTAGTTCTAATTTATAACACATTGTGAACATATCATTTCTGCACTTTAAAGATTTCCGCTACCCCCCATAAATTACTTTCTACTTGCTTTCAAGTTTCGGGCCTTCAACTAATTGGGTCATAATTAATCATAACTATTCTTCATGCAAGCAAATATTTCCTGACCAGCCATTTTCTACTTTTAGTATCTTTTCCCATTCGATATGCATCCTTAATATAAATCAGCAGCAATAACTAAAACATCGCCACTGTTGTGTCAATAACAAAATTGCAGTAGTAAAAAAAAATTCAGTGGATGTCCTACCTATCATCAGCAAAATGTAGGCCTGTATAGCTATAGTACAATCAGATACGTAACTGTAAAGTAATAACTAGCAAATACCCGTCAAATAAGTTCCTGTTTTAATTAATCTACGGTTTAATTGTGTTTAATTGAATAATTATGAAGAATGCCGGGCGTATAACCTGATTTTTTTAGACTTCACTTTATTTTGAAGTTTTCTGCAAGGAGAATGGAATGAGCTAAATAGCTGTGTTATATTTTGTTCAAGTAGACAGGAAAGATTCTAAAAGTGAGAGTAGGCTATGAATATTAATGTTAGGTGTAAAAAAGGATGTCATCGTTAATGAAATAGGTTACTGAACATGTTAATAGGCGTTTTAAGTTACGGGGATACTGTTTAAAGTTTCAAATCCTCAGTCATAGGCCGCCCCATGGCTGAGTGGTTAGACCGCTCGCCCTCCACCGCATACACAACGAAGCTTTATTAAAAAAAAATTCAAGTAGCAAGACTGCAAGAGTCTTGCAGCTTGGTCTTGTTCTTGCCAGAGTCTTGCAGGGTTGGTCTTGGTCTTGGTCTTGGTATTGCTTGGTCGGTCTTGGTCTTGGTCTTGCTAACGCTGATGCGGTCTTGGTCTTGGTCTCGGTCTTGCATTTTCTGCAAGACCAAGACCAAGACTGCAAGACCAAGACTGGTCTCGCTCATCACTAGTAGACTATAGTTAACCAACGCATTACTAAATAAAAATACCTTAATAATAATAATAATAATCTTATTCTGCCTTTAGCCTAAGCTTATGTTAATACAAACAGTTGGCAATGTCACAAAAATAATAAGTTGTAGGCCTACGTTAAAAAGGTAAAACCCAGATCTCATAACCTAATTTGTTTTCCATAACTCCTTAACTGAATAAAATGCTTTGCTCTTTAACCAATAGGCCTATGATACCATATTCTTAATTTTTTATTACAGAAACAATTTTTAATACTAGGTGGCAACTTACGCCTATTAAACATTTTTATTCCCATCATTTCCTAGCTGTTAAATGCCTTAGATGTGTGAGTTTTCTTAGACTGTCGAATGCCACAATTTATGTTTTGAATATAACTGCATTCTCTGAGGATAGGCCTATAAGTTAATTCTAGTCTTTCCTTTACAAATTTTAGGCAAGAAAATATGTAGGCTATATACAAGGGAAAGTCGTTATTTTATACTCAATGAACAGTGGTTAAGCTTACAATGCTCAATGCAACCTGTTTTGGCCAAAATGCGCATCGCTATATAAGGATGACGTTTTAGCCTATAGCCTATTGCAAGATTCATACAGCCTAGCTTATGACGAAATTTTGGATTTCCTCTCCAAGTGAATACGGAAATTTAGGCACAGAAGTCTTGATAATATCAAACTCTTTCGCCATGATTTATGTAGGCCTATGTGAGAAAGAGTTCTCGTCTATGGCAGCATTGAAAAATTTCGTGTCCTATCTCCTACAAAGGCAGTAGCCTAAATTTGACGTTGAGTCCTTAAATAAACCTATCCAACTTTGGTTCATATAATTATAGACTAACAAAGTAAATGGAAGAAGATGACAATTATCTACTGATTCTTAAGTATAGGCTAGGATAGCCTACATAGGCCTAAAATGCAAGTTGCAAAATGTTAGGCAATAATTTATAAGTTATGAATTTATTCTAAGATTTAATAGCATTGTTTGTTTTTTAAATTAGGTTGTCTTGCCGTAATTAATCTGTATAGGCCTAGCCTATCTATAATGTTCTGCTTTATACAATATCTATCATTTTATGTCTTAAAAATATATAGGCCTACATACATACAACACCAGACAAAGCAATAAAATAAATGTACCATTTCATAGATTGCATAAGTCATCAAATAGTTATTAAATGCTAGGATTAAAAGACTTTAGCAAATTACCAGCAGATCTTACTGAATTTCCACTAGGCCTAAATCTATTTAAAGACAGTACAGAATAATTCTGTAATATAGTTCAATGCGAATAGAGACCGTAAAATTATAATATAATATATATTATATAATATAGTAGCTTAGTAGGTTAAATTTAGAATGTAGTCCTGATTTTGTCTATTACGTAATATGGTATAATGACAATAACATTTTTATTTAGGCCTATGAGTTACGTTTTGGCTTAGGCCATAGTAGTATTTAGGCCTACTGCTTATGCATAGGCCAATTCAGAGTTTTGATAAAGGCTAGCCTAGACTATCCTCAAAATTATTCAACATTTTGTAATTCCGTATTCTAGTCAGCCTATTGATTATTGTTGGCCTGCATAACTCAGTATAGAAAAAATTCAGATATAGGCTATTATTCATTTGCATATATCAATATGCCTAATAATTATATGCCTACTTCTTTCGCACTAGGGAATGCTGTAATGTGTTATTAATCTAGCCTATTTCAATTCTAAAGTTACTGTTACACCTAAGTTACCAGAGTAGGCCTATGTGAAAACAATAAAATTCCTTTAAATTGGAAAAGAGTCAAGTTGGTAGGCTACATTAGGCTCCAGGACAATTAACTGATGTAACCTTACAGCCTAGCCTATATGAAACAAATAGTCTATGCCTATTTTACGTAAGACGGTCAATATCTAGTAACTAGTAAGTTTAAGTTACTGAAGAGCTTTAGACTTATATCCTAAAAGTTATTTCTTATAACGAAAGGCCTATTTTATTAACTACAAGAAATGCGCCTGTAAATAAACATTTAAAAAGCTCATTCGTTTATATTTAGGTCTATATTAATCACTAGGGCAAGGCATTTGATGATTTTGCATCTTTTTTATTTGAAGGTTAAAAGATAGCTCGAATAAATATAAATGTGTATCATGGAACAATTGATTGAATAAGGGCAATTTGTTTTTGAATTTTTTGGCTTTATTTAGCATTTTTCGTCATTTTTAAGAGATAGGTCTTTTTGGGCAATTTTTAGGTCATTTTCTGTATTTTTAGGTCATTTTCTGTATTTTTAGGTCATTTTCGGCATTTTAGGTCAAGTTTCAGTGGGGGTAACTTACAGAGCATCGTTACTTTCAGGCAACAGACAATCGTTTTTATTTGAGAAATCTCCACCAAGTGTTCATAGTTAATTTTAATTCAGGTTTATTGTTATTTCCTAGGGGACATTTGATGGGCATATCAGTCCAGAAAGATTTTTTTTTTTACTTTTTTGGTAATAAAATAAGTGTGTTTTATATTGCAAATTCATAAATAACGCACTGTCATCCGTTAAAGTGCTTTTAGCAAAACAATACTTAAAAAACTAAATATAAGTAATAGGCCTAATGGAAAATTTATTGGTTATTTTTTAAAAAATATTGTGTCATTTTTCACTATTTTTAGGTCATAAATGCATTTTTTATTTTGCATATTTTCACTATTTTATGGTCATTAAATGCCTTGACCTGTTAATCACCTTCCCTATTCCAAAGATAGGCCTATCTAGGTCTAAGCTACTGTTAAATTGGCCAAATGGATGCAGACATTCCGTTCGCCCACCAAACGTAACTTACACTATTTCTAAAATTTGGATGATTTGCTGAGTCGAAATCTTAGAATAAATTAGTAGAATATTTAGCACTTTTACTGTAAGCTTCGCACACTTTAGAATTGTAGGCTATAGGATTGGCATCTTCTATCATTGATTTTGAATGAATAAATGTGTTAAGTTACAAGTGAAGTGGAGGTTTAGGACTATATTTAAGGGATCAGATAATGTCCAGGAATTTAGGCTACTTAGCTTTATACTGTGAAGACTATGTACGCTTAGGCTATTCATTTGTAGCTCAGTCAATAGCCTATTAGGTTACTGTAGAAATATGTAATTGCAATAGGCCTATCTTAATTGGTCTAAGAGTGTATTACATATCTTGTATATGCCTAAAGGAAATTAATTAACAATTAAGATGTAATGCGCATTAAAAAGTATATTTACAATAAATTCTATCACAACATAAGAAATTATAGGCCTACATCAGACCCCCTTAGGCTTTATACATGTGGCCACAAGTTTAAAATCTCATGTGTAACACTAACTTACATGACAGCGTATGCTCCAAGTACAGAGTTAACCCCTTAATTTGTGAAACTTTGGATAAGTGAAATTTACCTTTCCGACAATTTATACAACAGAATTTTAGGTCCTACAAGTAGGCCTAATTAGTGTAAAATTTTATTTTAATTGTTTACGATTTTTTTTTCCTCCAACCACACCGATTACTTTTTTAATCTAACTTATTTTTAGTCTGATTGAGTGTAAGAGAAGGCCTTAAGGCCTTAACTCCACCACGTTAAATAAAGCATTAGGCCTATTATTAAAAGCATTATTATACTGGATAGACTATTATAGACTGCCGGTATTTTTTCTTAACTTGGCTTGATAGGGAATAGCGAATATACCAGTGTTTCAGAAAAGACAAAAAACAAATTATTTTGACAGCATTGTTACACTATTTAGATCAGCCAACCCAGATATTTTTACCTAGTATAAGATAGCGTGTAAAAATATGTGGTGGATTGAACTAAATGTCGTAATAATACTGTAAAAGTAAATTGTTTTTTGGGTCTCCTAATATTATGGTATTTTTCGCTATCACTCTAGAATTGGTCTTGAAACTGAAATCAGTGTAGGCCTATCAATCTCGAGTATTATGCTATTTGGACATTATCCGACATTAAAGTAGGCATTCTTCTAGGCAAAATACAATCAGGTAAACTGATGTAACAAAGTCCCAGAATGATTTTGTTTAATCAGTGATAATTGCAATTATGATACGCAGAAAATAAGTTAATTTTATAATAGATCTCCGAGTTAAACTCCAGATCGATTCATTAAACAAGCTTACGGAAAAAAAAGGTCTAAAGTTTGAGAAGCATAGGCATAGGCTAAGGCTACGTAAAGGAATATGTGAATAGTGTTATTTGTCAAAGCTAACTGTATTGCAACTTCCAAAGCCATAGCCTATATGATCACAGTAAAACAATATGTTGTCATGAGAACTGATTTGCATTTGATAGGCAAAATTCTTTCTAACATATTACCCTAAAATAGGCACTAAATTGGGCATTACTCCAGTACCGGACAACCGATTTGGTCCAATATCAATAGCCTTCTTCCCATGGACGTTATAAAAGCGTATACCGAGTTTCATGAAAATCCAATAAAGCATATTTTAGTTATCGCGCGTACAGACATACGGACAGATATTTTCCCGTCCACCACACAATCTCAGAGAGTACCATTCTGGCACTTAATAAAGAAATATATGATTTTCACATCCCTCTATGTTTAGCCTAACTGCCTGCCACTGCTCTATGGTTCATTTCCTCTTTATATTTTAATTTCTCATAGGCTATTTCTATCTTGAATAATAGGCCTGTGTAGGCCTACAGCAACTGTGAAGAAACTTCACAAGCGCCACATGTGTCATCGCCGATCGATGAAGAAGCTGCGTCGGCTTAGAGCGACACAAAGGATGGAATTTCACTCATGTGTAATGAAAGCTAATTACGTTCGAGACTGTACTAAATAGGCTATTAAAAGTGATATGAGTAAACCCTATTTCATGGTTTCGACAGCATGATGCTATTAACCTATTCACTGCAACTAACATAATAAACTCGTCACAGCAAAAAAAATTCCATGAAAGCAGGGTTATTAGATTAATCAAGTAGGCGTAGTTCGTATGTTAAAATTACATGATTTTTATTCACATATGACTGTCCATCGTGGAAACCAGCTATTCTAATAATTTTTTCGTAACGATTTAAAAATAATCCACTGAAGATACAACTTTAAATATATGCCAGTATGAAAATTCATACATGGCCCAGATTTTAATGACCTTAAAATACTTTTAAAATGTGATTAAAATGACTTCACAAAGATACGAAAAAATTACCCGAAAACTGAAATAATGACCCAATAATTTGTATGAAAAATACTAGTTTATTCATTCAGATTTGTGTCTATTCGACATTTATATTATTGACCAATTATAGGCTTCTAATTAATTAATTGCATAAGGTTAAATGCAAACAGCAAACACTGTCTTTCTCTATTCAAATTAAATTCATAACGAGATCTATTTATGTCTATTTAGAGTTCTGAAAATATTCAATGTAGGCTATGTAGGCCTTCATGAAAATAATGCAAGAAACAGCACAAAATGAGAAAATAATTACTTTAAAGTTAAAATATTACCTAAAATATGAAAATATATATAAAAAGACCATAAAATGTCCAGAAAAATCACCAAATGAAATTAAATTTAAAAAATGACCTAAAAATAAAAAAATGGGGAAAATGACCAAAAAGACCCAAAAAATTTTATAATCTAGGAGTAATGATCAGAATATCTGCATTGGTGGGCAACGTCCATGATGAAACAGTTAAAAGATGACCTGTCATCAAAATCCGGGTCCTCATTATTAGCTTATTTCACACCATTGGAAGGATTTGTAATTTTTAGCTTTGAATAAATGAGAACATTCGTTCAACTTTTCTTTTGACTCCACATGAACGCTAAACTGGAAGGAACTTTACAATTTTTATGGCAAAGAATAAATCATAGGCCTACCTTTATTTAGGCACTCTATAGCATAAGCCCTATTTTCCTCAAGAAATCCGTTATTGTAAAACCAGTGTGGGTAGGAAAATTAGTAAAGAATTAATTAAATATAAAGAAATTAGATGTAGGCCTACCTGAAGCTGCTTTTTGATGTCAAGAAGGTCGACAATAACGGCCATGGGTGACGCCATGATGACCACAAGCTCCCAATCCTGTCACTTGTAAGCCAAAGGACGGAGATAAATGTCGCAGCGGTCGGGTGGTAGGCCTGGTTCCATCATAGAATGTAGTGCCATGGAGTTAGGCCTAGTTGGTTTTGTGTAAGAATCCAGGTTGAACTGCAAATAAAAATGTAGGAATTAAACAATGTTAAACAAAAAACAAAGAGGCCTAATAGAAAAACTTAAAGCAAAGTTGGGAATAAATTACTGGATATAACTCGAGAAGCCATCCTAAGTAGGCCTAATCAGTGCCATGAAAGCTTCAAATCTTAGCCTATATTAGCCTATATTCTCGTTTTTACTCTTCGGTGCTATATTTGATAGTATTAGTATCCATTGAATTTTCCATTCTTTCAGTTTTCTGAGTATCCTTATGTCTTGAAAATATTGCATGCGCTTGACATTTAAGCCATCGAAACGAAAAGTTTTACCTAGTTGCAAAATTAAGTAACAAACACATAATATTGAGAAATAGCCTATTACGAAACTCTGACATAGGCCTACAAGCAGTAAAAGAAAAAGTATGCGACTGGAACTTTATTAGGAGGCTATTTCCTCTGCCAGTAGCAGACATAGGCTACTATAGCTAGAGGAAGCAATCTATTTTGTTCGACCCCGAAATTCGAAGTTGAGTTTTTAACATAGCCTAGTCTAAATACACGTTTTGAGGCCCTCTAAGGGCTTTCGATGCTGGAAAATAAGTGAAGTTTCATTATTTTTTCCTCAGCAATGAATTGTTCTGTAGCCTTGCAATCTGGCATGCTCTATATTGACTAGTTCTACAATTGCATACTATTTTCAGAATTTAAATATTACAGTTAATGATTATTATCATTACAAAATGGCAGAAAAATTTTGTGCACTGAAGTGCCGTTTCCCTGATAACTAAAACATTTATTGACAAAGCCTATTGCAGTGTAATTTTGCGTGCAAGTATATTTTGATATTATTTAACAACAATACCTAGAATCATTGGTGTAACTTTAGTAGTTTATATTTCTAAAAATATTTCTGATATAAAAATTTCTAAAAAAATTAACAAGTGAATAATTATTAAAAAATATATTTATACTGCAGATAATCCAAAGATCCTAGATTATGTTATTCATATGCTATTTATAAATAAATAGAAGAATTAATTACTCAGAATTATTGGTACAGTATTTATGAAAGTTATCAGGGAAACGGCACTTCAGTGCACAAAATTTGGCTGACATTTTGAAATGATAACTACCCATAACAGTAATAGTTAAGTTAATTCTGAAAATAGTTTGCAATTGTAGAACTAGTCAATATAGAGCATTCCAGATTACACGGCTACAGGACAATTCATTGCTGAGAAAAAAAAAATTATGAAGCTTCAAACATTTTTCAGCATCGAAAGCTGTATCAAGGTTCTTAAAATAGCTGTATGTCCCCCCCCCTTAAGCTGCAGGAAGGTTCGAGGGCCGCGTGGAAGAATAGCAACGAGTTTGAACACCTATTAGGCCTACCACTGAATTGAATAACTCATATTTTTTCCTGAATACGAACTATGCTGAGCATGTTTGTGATTGTGACAAGAAAGCATTAACCATAAATTTCAGTTTTTTTCATTTAGTTTCTGAATTCCCCATCACAAACCCTAAGGCAGCGTTCACACTGAGGCGATAAGCGATAAGCGATTTATCGGAAGGAATTTGTTGCGGCGATATATTGCTAGGAAGGTTCACACAGCGAGCGATACTAAATCGGCGCGACCTGGGCGATAAAAGTTCCCTTTAGGCAGGCCTACAGGCTGAGGTAGATTTCGATGTGCTAAATATCGCCTTATATGAGAGCTATCGAGAAACCAGTTACTGATTTGTAGAGTACTCATCAAGCGCTTTTCAACGATACCCCATAAGACGTGGTTTCAAAAATTTCGAACTTCCATCCCCCAACCAACCACCCCAACTCGTACCACCAAAACTCCCGAATCGTTGGTGTCACTGTGAACTCCATAGGGAGTTCTCTAATTTATTCAAACAAAGTTTCCCTCTATACTTCATAGGAGCCGAGATATACATATTTCAAAATTTCTACCCCTCCCCGACCCTCCCCTGGGGCCAAATTTGGTCATTAACGAACTTGTCCGAACTATTGGGCCTAGAAATAACATAATAAAATTTGGTTCAAATATCTTCAAAATTATGGCTGCTAGCGTGTAAAGATATATATATATATATATATAACTTTTTTTTTTTTAACGGGCGGTGGTTTCGTACTTGGAGGCATGAAACGTAAAGATATGAAAGAATTTTTCGAAAGTCATGACATGGTATCGATTGCAATAGGTAAATTTTTCTTCGAAATCTACCTAAAATGTGGTGGGAACACAATCTTCACTACAAAAGTTACAATATCGTAAGCAACAAATCGCTCAGGCGACCAGCATGCTGCACTTCGAGCGATATAGCACTTGCGATATGTTGCGCTATCGCGTGAGTGTGAACCTTTTTTATCGCCTCCCTTTAGATTTCAAGTATCTGTCCGTGCGTGTCGCGTATCGTATATCGCTCGCGATATATCGCTTATCGCTTATCGCCTGAGTGTGAACCCTGCCTAACTTCTTCGCTAGGTAAGCAAAAGGTTTCTCGTAGGTACAAATGGCTGCGTTTATTAATATCCGAAAAAGGAAAGTCGACAAACCTTCGTTCGTGGAAAGAAATTATCCATGCATGGGCTTTTTCCGTAATTTTATCCGTTACAAAAGCGACTGCCCTTGAAACAATGCTCTGGAGAACCCCTATTTCTTCACCTATTGCATTCTGAAATCCTAAATCTGCCACGCATTTCAACGGAATCCTCACTTTTTATTTGGAGGTTAGGGCTGCTCCTCGTCTTTCGTCGCTATAACATAATATAAAATAGTAATTGAACCATTCAACATTTTCTTTCTCAAATCTATCAAGTTTCTTATAAAAACTAACGATAGTCCTCTTTATACTTCCTTTTATCTCTTGTTTGTAAAAACAAAGCCATGCAAATTACCACCAACCATTCACTAAGCAATCGAATCCACGAACGATTCATACTACGATTTTTCTTAGTAGGCCTAAAACCTACAAAGCAGAATTCTGTACTACAGATTATGCACACAATTCTTAGTTTAGGCGTAACCAGGCCGACCATATGGGGGGGGGGGTTATAACATCCGCGGGGTCTGGCGAGTATGGAAGGAGAGGGGGGTCCGGGGGCCCTCCCCCGGAAAATTTTAAAAATTAAGATGCAAAATAACGAGTTTTAAGCTTCCGGGGGTTCTCCCACGGAAAATTTTAAAAATTAAGATGCAAAATAACAAGTTTTAAGCTTCCGGGGGTCCTTCCCCGGAAAATTTTAAAAATTAAGACGCAAAATAACGAGTTTTAAGCTTCCCACGCTTTATACTTGTATTAAGCAATTTATGGGCAGTATTAAAAAAATTATAAAATTTTCCTTTTTTTAATCAATGCGGGGGGGGGGGGGGTTCAAACCCCCAAAACCCCCCCTCGCTACGCCTATGGTTTATTCTAAGGGTTGAACGAAAATCTGATCACGGCTCATAAGACAGATTTTATGCATACCACCCAATAATTGCGTTCTTATTAAAAGGAACAAACGTTTACTAAATATTTCGTGAGGACCTGCTTGTCTGTTTGTTTTCACCAGCTTGTCTATATTTGTTTTTATCTGTGATGTTCCAATTCTTATTGAGTTCTCGAGATAGATGTTGGTCATTCTGATTCTGTTTTTACATTTAGCAGCCTTCAGTCTTAAAAATAGTTGTTCATGTACATAAGGTACTTCCAAGAGAGACATCTTAAGAGCATGGAATACGTTATAATAATAATAATAATAATAATAATAATAATACATTTTATTGTCATTAAACCAATATAGGCCTAAATTAGCAATAGACAAAGTCAGTTAACAGTAAACTTAAATTATACAAAGTTTCAGTTAGCTAAGTATTACGCCATACGAATCTTACATTTTACAATTATTGCATAACCTGTCAATAGACCAAGTTAGTAGACCAAGTTTTGCAGTGTCAGAGGACAACGGCTACATTCTGACCAACAGGAAGTGTGTTGTTTCTCCCCCCCCCCCAAGCTGGAGTTTGCGCAATTTAAGTTTGTTTTCAACAAATCTCAGAGTGCTAAATTTAACGTTTCGGCGGTCCAAGAGTTTAAGACGCATTTGTACTTATTTGTAACACCATTAAGTAATATAACATTACAATAGGTTTAGTCGAGAAATACACAATGCAAAAACAATCATTCAAAGTCACATTCAAGATATTCTTCTACAGTGTAAAAATTCCCATTTACAAGTAGGCCTATCTCTTTGATTTTGTTTTTAAAGAATTTAATGTTTCTTACGTTACTTCTGATATTGTTTGGGACCTTGTTGTATAGCTTGATTCCTAATACCATGCGGCTGTTCTGTGCCTTAGTTAATCTAAATTTAGAAGCAACCAAGTTGTGGTCATTCCGAGTCCAATGTGTATGCACCGTATTAATAACAACATGATTACGCAACTGTTCATGTACATGCACTAAGTTTGTAAATAGGCTACGTCATATAGTGAGGAGAGTGTGAGGATTCAAAGTTCCTTAAAAAAGTTTTGGGGCCACATCCCTTAATAATACCTTCTATTGTACAATAAATACTTATTTTGCACCTGGAGAAATGTTTTAGGTGATCCAGACAATTTTACAGATGCTAATTCTCCAGTAAAGAGAATCTTGTAAACCGCTATTTGAAAAATTAAAAGTCCTCACTCTCACAGGGGAGTATATAGGCTATACTCGGTAACGTGTTATATGGTAGATAATATTGAAAAATTTCAAACTAGTTACAGTGTACATGGACGTACAACTAGAAACATGAATGATTCACATATACCAGCTGATTCATTAAAACTTTTTCAGAAGGGTGCTTATTATTCTGCAATACAGATTTACAATAAACTTCCAAGAAACATTAAATTATTGGTATTAAAAGCAAATGCAAATCTTTCAAAAGATCTCTCAAGGAATTTTTAATAACTCACGCCTTCTACAGTATGAATGAATATTTCCAGCTAGCATAAGTTTTTCAGCTTACAGTTTTTGTATAACATGCATGTTTATTCTGATTTGACGTGTTCTATATCCTTGAGCCTCGCTCAACATAGGATCTACAGAACGAGATATCTATATCTACATCTAGTAACCTATGTACGTAGGCCTATTTAACCAGGGTATTTTCTATTCACTTGGTCTATGCAATTTTACGTTCCAACTTGTTTAGGATCCGTAGATATTCTTCGTAGCTATAAAAACTTGCACGGACTAGAATATCTTTGTCTTATTCTTATTTATTTATTGTCATTAAGCATAAAAATGTAATAGACATTGCCATGGATAAATTAAAAATACTATACCATTGTAATCAGCACATTGGGTGATCAAGCAACCATGTCTATAATGCCCTTTCAAATCTTTTTAAATGTTTACATGATAAGAAAATGGTGGTAGTTTATTGAATAGCCTAATGCCCAGAGATAAATACGAATTAAATGTCAAAGGCCGGTATTCATAGTCGCAATAAGTCGTACTTATATCCAAGTCGAACTTTAATCTCGTCTTAAGTCGAGTTTCTGACACAAACAAGTCGGACTTATGACATATTTACTTTATAAAGTCAGACTTGACAAAGTCGAGCTTATTGCTATTCATAGTCACTAAAGTACGACTTATTTGTCGAAATAAGTCGTACTTTATCAAGTCAAGGGCCCCCCTGACTTATTTCAGTTTAAGCCAGTAACATGGATAGTAATTTTGAGGATCTGGGCGAGGTATTAGAATAAACTCGCGCCCCAAAGCGTTATTTGCGAAGCATGATGGATCTATTCAAATTCTACAGTGACAATGAATTTAAAAAGGGACACAATTTTGAAACAGACACAATTTTGGAAATATCAATCGCCTATCTTTCATCAGTATTTCTCTCTGCTGGCATTTCATATCGGCCCAAAGCTTCCTAAGCTGTTTTGAATCTCTCTAAAACAATAATTAACATCGAAATAAAAGCAAAAGCATACCGGTATTAATTCTGAACGATCTCCAAGCTAATATATACACAGAATATTCTCAAGAAACTATTGGTCAGTTTAATTACACGCTGCATATTATGACTGGATGAACTGAATTATTTGTTTACAATGCACAGCGCCATCTGTATTTTTATAACTTATCATGACAGCGAAATACGTACTCAGACGGCTTTGCTTTACATAAAATCTGAAAAAATCTTAAAGGCAATTGGTTAATTCAATTGTTACGGCAGCGAACGTGTGATTTTTCATATTATTGAGTTCGACTTTAATTTGTAGAATAAGTAGAACTTTATGAAGTCAGACTTAATAAAGTACGACTTTAAAGAAGACTATGAATACGAAAAAGATATAAGTCGACTTGTCAAATAAGTTCAGCTTTATAAAGTCGGTTCTTAAGTCGCCAACTATGAATACCGGCCTTACTGAGCTTATAATGTGGTCTATGAATACGAAAATTAAATCTCGTACTGTAGTTGTGCAATCGATTACATTCAGTTAATTGAGTTAGATGTTTTTTGGTGTATACTAAACAGCTTAAAATATAAGTATTGACAACTGTAAAAATCCTCTCTCTTACAAATAGAGGTATACAGTGATCTAACGTGTTAGCATTAGACATAATACGAATTGCTTTTTTCTTTTTAGTATCTATCTGGTAGTAATGTCTTCAATATTCTTAACTGGTACACAACACTAGCTAATTTATTACAGACGCTTGTAATATGGTTATCCCATGATAGTTTAGAGTCAATATTGATACCTAAACAGTCATTTCCTATGTATTCTTTATGTTACAGTCGCCAAAAGGAAAGATACTATTTTCCAGTCAAGCACGTAATGGCGGTAAGGATAGAAGACTATGTTGCAATTTCTTATTCCCTGTCCTACTGAGGGCGAAAAAGAAATCACTCTCAATTTCTTACATGTTAGGGAGTATCAGTACTATTAATAAGGGACTATTAATAAGGAAAGATACTATTTCTGACTTTCCAGTCAAGCACCTAATGGCGGTAAGGATAGAAGACTATGTTGCAATTTCTTAACTTATTCCCTGTCCTACTGAGGGCGAAAGAGAAATCACTCTCAATTTCTTACATGTTAGGGGCTATTAGTACTATTAATATGGGACTATTAATAAGGAAAGATACTATTTCTGACTTTCCAGTCAAGCACGTAATGGCGATAAGGATAGAAGACTATGTTGCAATTTCTTAACTTATTCCCTGTCCTACTGAGGGCGAAAGAGAAATCACTGTTCTTTTCTTACATGTTAGGGAGCATCAATACTATTAATAAGGACATGTTGAAGTATATACTTTCATTATACTCACTATTACACATAGCGAACACGCCGTAGGCTGACCTGCCAAGTTACAGTCACGGGGTCACTCACTGTACTGAACTTCAACCCTCCCTACCGTTATGTTCCGCAGGGTACGTTCAGTTACAGTTTACATTGTATCTGGGCTTTGTTTCACAGAACTTGCTAACAATATTAGCATATAATATTAGAGCTCATATTACTTATTAGTTTAAAAATCTTGTTTCATAGAGATCTTCTTCTGTAGTCATCAGTTTTACAACTGGTTTGATGCAATTCTCCAGTTCTTCCTATCTTGAGCCAGTCTTTTCATGTCTACATATTGTTTACAACCAAAATCTGTTTCGATATTCTAATCGTGGCCTTCTTCCCTTACAATTTTCCCCTCTATTGTTTCTTCTAATATAGTATTGATGCCTCATAATGTGCCCCACTAGTCTGGCCCTTCTTCTAATGTGTGTCGTCCATAGACTTCTTTGCTCCTCTATTCTTTCTAAGACTTCTTCGTTAGATATTCTGCCAGTCCACCTGATTTTCAACATTCGTCTATAGCATCACATCTCAAAAGCTTCTATTTTATGCCTTTCACTTTTTCCTAAAGTCCACGTCTCACTGCCATAGAGTGCTATGCTCCAAACATATAACTTGAGAAACTTTTTTCTAATTTTTAGGTCAATATTTGACACCAATAGACTTTCATAGAGATATGTTCACTAAATAATCTTAAGACGTTCCGCCTAATATACGATACCACTATGTTTTGTTCAATTACAGCTGGAAGCTGAAGGAGAAAGTATTCGGGAATACAGTAACGTCTGCTAAACAAATTAATTTATAAACTTATATGGTTATTAGAATTAGGCTACTGTTTTAAAACAACACTTGTAAAATTAGATTAAAATTTCATATAATAAATTGTGGCCCAATATGGGTTAGTAGTAAGGATAATAACACATTCCCATAAATTGGACCACTGTAAGCCGTTGTTTATTAAGTTAGGTTGTCTAACTGTAATTAATATTTATATTTACAATGTTTTGCTGTACACGAAAAATAATTTCACATGTAATACATTACGACAAGATATACATAAATACAATACTAGGCACAATAATAAGATAGATGTGCCATATAATAGATTATCAAAATCATTGAACAGTTATGAAGTGTTATGTTTAAGAATGTTTAATAAACTACCATTAGAAATCACTCAGTTGCCTTTAAATCTGTTTAAATGTAAATTGTACACTTGGCTAATGGAAAACTCTTTTTATCCTATTTCTGAATTTTTTGATCACAGTGCAATTACGAGTATAATATAATTGAATTATATAATTAGTTCCTAACTAATTTACTTTACTCTGTAGACTTGGTGTATACAAAAACAAGAACTGTATATAGTCGGTTAATTTTTAGTTTATAGTGCTGACTTTGTCTATTACTGTAATGGTTCGATTACAATAGAATTTTTATTTATTTATTATTTATTTATTGTTATGTCTATAAACGTGTTGAATCGTCATTATTTATTTATTTATTTAATAATAACGAACATTACAGGTATAAAACCCAATTACAATGTCCATGCCAAAAATACAATGCATACATACAAAATAATTAAAACATTATGTTGAACAATGAGCTCACGCCAGTGTCATAACAATTCTTTGTATTTAAAAAATTAGTAAAACTTTGTAGCCTATTGTCTGTTTTAAAATATAAGAATCTGACAAATATGCTTAATTTATGCAATAACAACAGTATCCTATTTTATTATATTAAAGACTTAAAATGCTTATGAAGTCAGTTAAGTATTAAACACTGGTTATTATCAGGGCCCGGATTCTAATGACATGTAATCTTTTTATTGATGCTGCATAGACATTTCCAGCTTGTAGATAAATCCTAATCATGACCTCTAGATTATAGAAATGCAATTTTATATTTTTAGAGCATTTATTTCAATTTTAGGTCATTATTTCGTCATTTTCGTGTCATTTGCTTTCTTATTTTGTCATTTTCATGCATTTACATTGAGTATATTCTTATATATTTAAATAATTTACCAGGTTAAAATAATGCAACCTTTTTGTAGGATCTATTTTAAAAACAATTTTCTTACTTTTCTTCTCAGATTCTCCCATGAAGAACAAAGAACAAAGCTTTTAGACCTACAACATCCTTTCTGGATATACAGTTTTTACAATTATGTATGTGTGTACAACAATAATTTTTATAAATAAAATATCAGTTTTTATGTAATTCTTCATAATTATTAAGTCATTTTCTTTACAATTTAGGGGCATTTTGTAGGCCATTTTTCAAACAATTTCATGTCATCAGAATCCGGGCCCTGGTTATTATAGTCAGACATTAAAAATTGTATCTACAGTCTTGGTGAAGGAATAGTGTCCTCTGATAAGTTGCATGTCGTATTTCACTATGCGTGTTTGTAAACAAACATTAGGCCTACAACTTATATCTTTCATCACAATATAAATGTGTAATGCAACGAAATTTTCAAGCCAATTATGTAAATAACTGTCAGATTTCATAGTTGAGGATATTATTTTTACCAGTTAATTTTGAAAACTCTTGCTGTGTTATCTACTAGTAGACAATACCTGAGATCCACTTAAGAGTATTAAAGGTATAGGTTAACAATTGAAGGAAGACAATACGATGTAACAAGAGAACCAGGAAACAAAATTAATCCTGCTAATGAGGAATTAAGTGGGCTTGAAGGCGCTTGAGAACAAACAGCATCTCAAGACAGTTGACAAACTTGTTGAGCTAGAGGACGTTTTAAAAAGCTTTCAGATGACTGTTTCTGTTTTCGCAAACAAATGAAGTGCACTCCAGACACTGCGGGAGGGCTGAGCCCTCGCGAATGCTATAACCTTGCCAAGTATTCCCCCTAACCACAACTGCACTCCCTTCTTTGACTTATAATCTCAAGGTAATTTATCAACTCTCTTCATTGAGTTGCAATAAAGAATTCAATTCGGTTTCTATTTCTGCATGCAGAGATCTCAAATTTTAAACATAGACGGACTGAAGGGTGGCCGAATGCACCTCGAAGCCGGATTTTTTATTTTCGCTTTCGTTCGCGAGTTATGAGTGAAAAACTGGCAGAAAACGTGAATGTTTTGCGCTAACGAAGCATCAGTTTTCGGTAATACATTTCAATGTCAAATCAATTGCAGTAGGCTTTGGCTATTTTTGTCACACCTTGGACGTAAAACCATCGCTTGAATGTTGTAAGGTCACGCTGGTCGATTCATTTGTTTATAATGTCAAGGGACGCAGACATATGAAATTTTCAACCTACACCGAAGAGGGATAATCAATATAGGCCTAAATATGGTCAAACGTTCGATTTGGACGAAACTCACTATACAAGGGTTTTCTGGGCCAAGGAACTCGAATCTGAGGTAGCTTTTACCGGGCGACGCTATCTAATCGTGGTATGTAATGCACGTGATTTAGGTGTTAATAAATAATTTATAATGATTTAACTATTAGGCCTATGCTCTAAATTTTTAATTTTTCAAATAATTATCGCGGGCCCATGCTAGTAATTACTAAAGTAAAGTTGTGTTGTGCAGGTTGCATTACGACGGCAGCAGGCGCAAGAGGAGAGTGAGGCACGAGAGCTGGGCATGCTGTATAATGCGGGGGCCACCGGACCGCCTCCGCCACCACCCCCAGTGGTACCCCCCGCCCCCACGACGGGACAGGAGCTGGCCATGCAGCTGCTACAGCAACAACAACAGCAACAGCCTCCCAGAGGCGTGCAGCAACCAGCCTTCCCTGGAGCCACCACTGCTTCTGCTCCGGACTCCACGCCGCCAGAGGCGCTGCACCACAGCCCACCACCCAGTAAGTGAATAGCTATGTAGTTTAGTGTTGAGTTAAACCAGTGGTGGTCAGTAAGTTATGTATTGATACAGACCGTACTGTATACTTTCTGTATACCATGAATAAGATTATTAACATCTTAAGAGTATAGATGGGTAAAGTTTCTATTTCCCAAATTTTCAAAGCATAAAGTACTTCCGTGCATACTTTTCCTTTAATAGGTTTTTCTGTAATAATAAAAGGAAGTGTTTGTCTGTCTATACGCGATGCACCACGAAATCTACTGAACGTAGAGATCTGAAATTTTAAGCACAGATGGACTGAAGGGTGGCCGAATGCACCTCGAAGCCGGATTTTTTATTTTCACTTTCGTTCGCGAGTTATGAGTGAAAATCTGGAAGAAAACGTGATTTTTTCGCTATTGAAGCATCAGTTTTCGGTAATACATTTCAATTGTCAAATCGATTGCAGGTGGCTTTGCCTATTTTTGTCATAACTTGAAAATAAAAGCATCGCGATTTTTTCACCATATCGCATGGAATTATCGATCACTTAGATTTTATAAGCCCACCCTCGTCGATTCATTTGTTTATAATGCGGATAATCTGAAATTTTCAACATAGACGGAAGAGGGATAATGGAACGTAGGTCTAAATGGGCAAACATTGATTGATTAGGACGGAACTCGCTATGCAGAGGTTTTCTAGGCCAAGGAACTCGAATCTGAAGTAGTTTTCCCTAGGCGACTCACTATGCAAGGGCTTTCTAGGTCAAGGTGTAATGCAAGAAGAATCGAACAAAGTTCATAGTCTAATCTAAATCCAATACACCGATTACCAACGAACTGGCTGTCTGACATAATTCTGAGAACATTTCGTTTGGGTTCTAGGCTAGGGTGTCCAGATGGCCCATTTTTAACGGGACTGTCCCTTTTCTCATAGGCCTACTATGTCCTAATGTCCCGACAAAGAAATTTCCCATCAGTGGATGGAGTTAACAATATTGTTTAACATACCTAAACCCATAATCAAAGGACTTTTTACCTTTCAGAGCCGAATTTGTTTGCCTATATAAGCAATCATCAAGTGAAATCATCAGTAATCTTTATTTTTGAAATTAATAAGAAACATTTCAGTAGATTAGCTTGACGTTTACCACATAATATTCAATGTTCACACACTTTATTTCGTCATAAACATCAAAATGAAAAATAATTCTTCATAATCTTGCAGCAAACAGGCATGAACCGTACCACTGCCTTCTAAATCTTACAAGCCATGCTGCTTGAAATCTGGCAACACAGGAGGTAGTCCTATCTGTGGTGGTCTGTGGGAAGCATTTGAATACGTTTTTATTGCAGATAATTTTCTTCATCACAAATACTGACTTTATTTAGGCCAAATCAGTAGGCCTATATTACAATAGCCTATACTTGTGATGTGCATAATAACGTAACGTGCGGTGACTCCACATATCTGAAGGAATTCGTAGTTTTCAGTGTCTCTTCATTATACGTTATGATGTCGCGTTTTTTCTTATTTTATTGGTAATAACCTCACTTATCCTGTTAGGCCTACGAGCTCTGTTATTTGACCCACAACAGAGTCATATTTTATTAAGCTACTACACTTCTCTGGGTCATTTTGTACCACCACTGAACTAGTTTTCTCAGGTAGGCTATAATATAACCTAGAACACTGATATCTATCTTCTTGTCACATGCACTTTGTGGAAGACTGTGCCCATGACTGTCACTGAAAAGAATAACTTTGCCTGATTCCTTGGAAGCACTCGGCTTTCCGTTATTTGCTGTCTAAAAATCATCCATTCGTTATCCTTGGCTCCAGTGGTGAACTGTGTTGATTCGCCAGGTTAAGGTTTCAATCCCGTTCATTGGCTTCACCAAACTGTAGGAAAACGCTGAATCGATTTTCTAGTAGTAATATTGGGAGAATAGGAGATTGCATATACTACGATTTGGCGTCTACCAGATTGAGATGAATTAGGCCTACTGTGAGCAGCTTGATATTTTGATAAAAGTTCATACCAGTAAAAGTGACTATATTTCTCCTCAATTCTTCTTTAATACCAGTCAATTCTTCCTGAAGGACACTAATATCATACCGTACCTCTTTCTTGTATTCGTTTGTAGATGGTAATAGCTGATGAACATGAAAATATTCTATGAAAAACTATTCTCGGGTTTAGTTTCCCACTCTACTGGATTTCGGCACGCGATGTTCGGCGTTGGTATGCGGTCTCTGGCTTGCAGACCAACACTCCCATTGGCTCCCAACGACCTTGCATGTCATTGGTCTGTTCCATACGGTCCTGCAACCTCTACATAAAGCTAAATAATGCAAAACACTAACCACATTAGTTAAGTGCGCGAGCGGAGGCGGCAGCCGAAGCGAAGCGCCCTTGCATTTTAGAATAATGTACGATACACTGTTTGTCGGTTTCGAAAATGTGGCATATTATATCTTCCAGAGGGTTGTCTGACCATTATCACGCTGGCAGCTGATTCCAGCACCACGTGACCCATCGGCTTCTTCCCAGCATGCACCTGCGCTGTTTCTAGCAGCTGATTCTGTATTATTGTGATTCCATTCTGAGCGCCATTTTAGGTTAGTTTTTTGTGAACTTCTTACCGATTTTACCCATATTTAAAATATTCTTAGAAACAAAATGTGCCCTTATATGGATTCTAAAACTTCTGGAGAATAATATTACATGAATTTTTTCCGTTTTACGTGAGTAAAAAACAAAATTAACGAATCCAGTAGAATGGGAAACTAACCCCCTATTCTCTGGTGTACTCAATTAGAGGTGACGGTGTATATAAATATCTCATTTTGTACACGGTTTTTACCTTCTCTATGCTCTCCAGTTGCTCTTCAGGTGTGTCCAGATGTTCTCTAAACCATAGGCGATGATGACTGGGATTACTTTAAGCTGAAATATGCTTAATTTGCGATGATTCTGATGGAGTTTGTTGCTTTATTTACGGCATGTTGATAGCCGATAGGACTACCGATGCGATGTTTCCAGATTTAACAACATGGCTTGTAAGAAATAAAGAAGGCAGTGACCGTACGGATTGAAAACAAAACACTCCGACCCGATAATAGGCTATGCATCTGTAACAAGGGACGATCGCTACGATTGTGCTTTGTCTTGCTTCCGTCACTGCCTTCTTGATTGTCAAAACCCAAATATTCACTGGAATTATTTTATTACTACTGATCGAATTACAAAATTGACTTTTAAAAATTAATTTTAAATATATATATTTTTAGCTATTCTTAACGTCAGTAATCCAATAGTAAGTTTATAAGTTAAGTTACTTATAGGAATCCAAGCATTTCTTGTGAGACTGAATCTCTTAGGCTATGTACGAGGGCAGTGAAACAAATTATGTTGAGGCTGATTTATTATTTGAGTTGTTTTCTTTGCAGTTCGCCTCTAGTATTTGAATTATGTCTGGGTAATACATGGGTTAAAATGAGAAAGGGATTGGATATCTCCAAACATCGTTGGTCATTAAGTATTTGGCTACATGTTTACAATAGGCTTCGTTAAATACACTTAAAACTAAGAGTAAAACGAAACAATATCTTATAATATACAGTGAACGCCGCTTGATGTAATCGCGGATAATGTTATCAGTCGAGTATTGTTATCACTTTTATGAAGTCCCGTTCAAATTAATACTCATACATTGAAAAAATGCCGTTTATTGTGATCAAAGATTCAGTTAATGTTTTCCTTTTCACGGCTTTATTTCCAAGTACGGTACGACATTCAAAATTTCGTTTTTAACGATTTCGTTTCTAACTCAACTGTATTGTGTTGTACTGGAGGTAGCAAAACTGTTCCCATCTCATAGGATGACCAGTTCGAGGGGGTGGCATTACATAATTTACTCTATTCAGCAAATAAACATATTTCACCCCACAGTTAAGCTGCAGCTTTTGATTTATGAAGACAACAGTTTTGACATGAAGCGATGGCTAGTGCAAAATGAAAATACTGCAATTGATTTGACATTGAAATGTCGCCTGTTACTGAAAACTGATGCTTCGGGGGAAAAAAAAAAAAAAAAAAAAAAAAAAAAAAAAAAAAAAAAAAAAAATGCACGTTTTCTGCCCGTTTTTCACTCACAACTCACGAACAAAAGCTAAAATTAAAATTCCGGCTTCCAGGTGCATTCGCTCACCCTTTAGTCCATCTATGTTTAAAATTTCAGATCTCTGCGTTCAGTAGATTTCGCTGGGCATCGTAGACAGACAGACAGACAAACACTTCCTCTTATTATTATACAGGGTGTTAATAAACAACATCGAAATATTTTACCTGTATATAGAGGGAACTTAGACAAGCAACTTTTATTAGGAGATTTTTGCTCTATGACGTAGAATATATATGCTACAGGGCATTAAAGTCATTATAATCTAGTGCTCATAAATCAATAATTACGTGAAATAGGGTTAAAATGTTCATTAAATTGACTTCATGCCTTCCTAGTGAACGATAAAAACCTGACTCTTAATCATTCGTCAATAGCTATATCATAATTTAGTGTTTCCATAATCTGCAAGATTTACAGACAATAGCTATATCATAATTTAGTGTTTCCATAATCTGCAAGATTTACAGACTAATCACATGACTGGCCGCCACTACATTAGTCTTTTTTTTATCTTTTATTCATAACTACTGACTACAGTGTTAACAACGAAGTTCCTTTGTTTTGCATTTTTTTCTAATGTTAGAAGTCTGTGGCGGCCATGCCCTGGGAGATTTTATGCTGTAACAGGAAAGATTGAAGGAATAGAGGAAAAATCTCCTAATAAAAGTTGCTTGTCTATGTCTCTATACACAGAAAAAACATTTCGGTGTTATTCATTAGCACCCTGTAGATGGTCCAAAGGCAGGTATACAAAGACACTGTATCGTACCCTGTTTGTGACACCCCTGCAGCACTGTAAGAGCGAAGGCAAGGGCGAGGTGCACTTGAAGGGAGAAGCACTTGATACCCCACATAACGACACGACGCCTGTTCCCTGGTAATGGCTTGGATTGTTTCTACACTTTCCCTGCTCTCATTAAATGTATCTTGTCAATTAGGTTTACAAAATGCGCCTCCCAGCTATAATGATCTGGTTCCGTGTCAACTCAAATCGACTGTAGCACAATGCACCCCCCCTCTCTCTCTTATGTATAGCATCGATAAGTCAATAATTCCATCCTTTCCCTTCACAATCTATATATATATATATATAAATTAATGTATGTGTGTGTGTGTGTGTGTGTCCTTTATGCATTACTACACCATTCATCCGATCGCCATGAAACTTTGGGAAGTTGTTGAGTGCATTCCCGGGAAGGTTTCTGGCATATTACATTTTTAATTTTTCCTTTCGTTCGTGAGTTATGAGTGAAAAACGGGCAAAAAACGTGTATTTTTTGCGTTTTCGAAGCATCGTTTTCAGTAATACCATTCAATGTCAAATCAATTACAGTAGGCTTTGGCTATTTTTGTCATTCCTTGGACATAAAACTATCGCGATCGCTTGAATGTTGTAGCTCACACTGGTCAATTCATTTGTTTATATTGTCAAGGCACGCAGACGTATGAAATTTTCAACCTACACGGAAGAGGGATATTCAATATAGGCAGTGCTTTAGTTGGAAAATATTTTATGGGGGTACTCACCTTACTTCAAAATTTTCCATATCGCCTCATACAAAAGAGTTTTAAAAAAACCGAGCACCTTATCAGGATAGCCAACATGTAATCTAAGGAGAAAGTAATTATTGTAGAAATGCGCACGAAGGTGAAGATTAGAACGCATATCTATTGCGAATTTAATAGTGTTTGTCATTATTAACAAATACACTCTCTTATTGAATTGGACATTTAATAAGTATTTTAGGAAAATATCGTTCTTGTACTGCCAGTACGACGTACCGGAGCACATCTTTTTCCCGGTATGGTAGAAGGAAAATAATTTTATACCGGTACGCAGTACCGGTGCGTACCGGCCCAACTAAAGCACTGAATATAGGCCTAAATATGGTCAAACATTGTTCGACTTGGACGAAACTCACTATGCAGGGGTTTTCTGGGCCAGGGAACTCTAATCTGAGGTCGCTTTTACCAGGTGACGCTATCTAATCGTGATATGTAACTTAGTCCACATGATTTAGGTGTTAATATAATGATTAACTATTATGCTCTTAATTTTTAATTTTTGAAATAATTATCGCGGGCGAAGCCGCGGGCACACGCTAGTAGTCTATATTTTACCAACTCGAAATTCTTGTGACTTTCCTATGACTTACATGGTATTTCATTTCCTACATTTTAATGTGAATATTTAAGAAACTGGTATACAACCGGTGGTTCGCGAGAGCCTTGGGTGAGGTCCAGCAGCACAAATAAAAAAGTTGAAAGCGAAGTGCGTTGAACGATATGGGGCGAATATATCCGTGCCAATGACTATCAGCTGTTGCATTAAAATATATTTAAAATAATAATCATTAGAATATAATAAAAAATAATGTTCATAACTTATGTTTAAATATGGCCAACATTTAGAAAGTCACAGTGAAGAAAACATTAAGGTTAACATTTTTTTCAACGTCCTTTCCATATAAATTGTTGTTTCAACATAAATTTCTAATTGGGACTTTTCGTATTATGTAGTTGTTATGTAGTGGCTATACATTACAAAAAAATAATTTTTAATAAGTGCCAGAATGGTTCTTTATTAGATTGTGTGGTGGTCGGGAAAGTGCGCACGATAACTCAAATACGCATTATTAGATTTTCATGAAACTTGGTGTAGCCTACGCATTTATAACGTCCATGGGAAGAAGCCTACTGATACTGGACCAAATCGGTTGATCAGTACCGGAGTAATGCCCAATTTAATGCCTATTTTACGCTAGAATATATTAGCAAAAATTTATCTAAAATGCAAATTAGTTCTCATGACAACATATTGTTTTATAGTGTTCATATACGGTTTTGGAAGTTGCAATACAGTTAACGTTGACAAATAACACTATTCACCTATGCTTATCAAACTAGACCTTTGTCCTTCCCTAAGCCCTGCGTAATGAATCGATTTGGAGTTTAACTCGGAAATCGCTTTAAAAAAATTACTTGAATATAATTGAAATTATCATTGATTAAACAAAAGCATTCTGGAAGTTTGTTACATAGGTTTACCTGATTTTATTATTACTGTTATTATGATTATGATGATTATTATTAACTTACTATTATTACAATTATGATGATTATGATGATTATTAACTTATTATTAATGTTTTGTACAACTACAGTCTAGCGTAAAATGATATTGCATTGAGAATTACACTGGCAAAGGCGGATGGGAACTGTAGCATGGATAGAAGAAGCCGTGCAATCGTATTTTTAATTTGATGTTCCAATGCGGCATGAGTATGGCTTCTCTTTCAGAATTTATTAATAACGTTTTTCTTTTGTTTCAAGTCAATAGCCGTGTCTCGTCACTAGATTGCTTTTATTCTCTTTGAAATACTCGGATGCCCTTCACAAAGACAACTCTTTTTATCTCTAAGCACACTCTAATATAACAACCAATAACAATATGTTTTCTTTTGTTAATTTCACATTTTCTTTGTCTGATGCACTGCCTTCTAAACTGTATTACTCGTGTATACACTGCCTGTCCTATACGGCTAATTTTGCGTACTCGGCGACATTACAGATGGCAGCACCTATCACACCCAGATTGCTTCTTTTTTTTTGCTACGACATTGTTGATTATGTAGTGTATTATTCTAGGTACCGGTACTTAATTGCTATGAATAAAATTTTGTAAAATAATAATTATAAAATTTACTATCAATGCGTCTAATTAATTTATATTTATTTTAATTATTGCTCCAAAATTCCATTTCGAGGTAAGTGTCATATACTGGAATAATATTATGTTCTAAACAAATAACACAAGTATCTGTGTCTGTGTCTGTTTAATGCTTATTTTGACGCAGCAAACGCATAGAAGCAATGTACGTTAATGTATAGGGCACTGCCTTCTAGACTCTTTTTACTCGTGTATTCTCGAGACGGCGGTTGTATAGGTGGCGGTGATTGCTGCAATCTGGGTGTGAACTGTGTCGCCTCTACTGGAGTAATTAGGCAATTGAGCAATAGGCTACTCTAAACTCCATGTTAAAATAAAGCATAGGACAGGCAGTGTAATTCTCGAGACGGCGGTGGTCTGATGACACGTAGCAATTTGAATGATTAAGCTATGTGTCTATAAAATAACAGGATGTGTTTTTCTGCATATTTGTTTGTGAGCAATCTCTAGCTAATTCTACGACACCCAGAGATCTGATATTAATTGAAAGGAGAAAATTATGCCACCGACTCACTCCAGCGTTTATATAACGAACAGCCAGCAAGTTCTCTCGCTCGTATTTATCGTGCGCAGCTGTTATTTATAAATTTCAGTAGAAAATATGCCTATTCCCTATTGCCAGTTTTGTAAGATTCAAGTTTCATGTTTGTTGAGAATGTTGTCTGCCCCCACTCCAAAGCAATTGCACAATTAGACTTATACGCTTGCAGCTGAAAAGCCGGTTCCAACTACGAGGTCGAGCAAACACAAAAATCGATATGTCATTGTCGACATGTTTGAATATCTCATGCAACAATGAAAACAGTTTATACTCTTTGCAAACACACTGGAGGGGACATGATGTGCTAGTCTTACTATTTGCTGTGGATGTATGCACAAAGCCCCACAGTAACCAATGACATTTTAATATTGAATTGTATACTTTATACTGTATACTTTAGTGGTTAGCTCTATAATAGAGGGTACTGAAGGGGTGAATGATACAAAAGGACATCCCATAAAAACCAGTTTTATATAACCTATTGTTTAATGTTGCGTTAGCCTAGATATCTTAAAAGGAAGTAAATGTAGCCTAGAGGGGTTTTTATAATATGCTTATTATTATTATTATTATTATTTAACATCAGATTTGAAAAACCCTATTTACAATGAATTATATAATATAGGCTGCAACTTTATTGTAAATTGATTAGGCCGTGGATTAAGATTTGAAGCGGTGAAATGTTCAAAACGCAAAGTAATGTTATAAACTTATGTAGGCCTATAGGCCTATGTTACATTGTTCAGTAGGCCTACATGTCCCAAGCCGTTTTTGAGATGTCAACCTCGGGCATTAAGAGTTGTCAGGTAGAAAGATTACAAACAGTTAGGTTTTTTTGAGCACACACTGGGTGTTGTAAGATCATTTATAAAATGCAGCATTATTCAATTGAATATAAAATATGCACTCAAAATAGAAAAGTGAACGTAATAGGCAAGAAAAATATCAAAACATGCTTTATATAATAAGAGGAAGTGTCTGTCTGTCTGTCTGTCTGTACGCGATACCCAGCGAAATCTACTGAAAGAAATCTAAAATTTTAAGCATAGGTGGACTAAAGGGTGGGAAAATGCACCTTGAAGCCGGATTTTTAATTTTCGCTTTCGTTCGCGAGTTATGAGATAAAAACGGGCAAGAAACGTGCATTATTTGCGCTTTCGAAGCATCGATTCTCAGTAATCTATCTACTCTTATACAATTCAACGGCCCTAAATAGCGTGCTTGCTCGCCCGCTTCGTGAGACATCGGGTATACTCGGCGATGTTCGTCTGTCGCAGTGTAAAATTTCATGACGACTACAAAATTAGGTAAACCGCTATTATATAAGGTCTAAGTGAAATGAACACAATGAACAAATATTCTAATTTTATTTTTACTTACAATTTTCATAGCTTTGAACCACAAACATTTTTAATAATCTACCAGTGTAAATTTCTTAAAAATCCTGGAGTCAATGAATCATGGCGGTCGAAGCACCGGGGCACCAGCAGTAAAATATTGATGGTTTAACTCTTGAAATATCGCTGATAATAATCCAAACAAACCATTCCTTCCCTTGAAACATTATATAATTTCTGAAAATTACACTGAATTGATAAAATAAAATTCACATCATATTCATGTCAATAAACAGTAGAGAAACAATACGTATTATGTGTTCACAGGTTTCTTTGGAACTGCATAATCGATTCTGATATAGTTTTCCCAGGGGGCACTTTCTAATTTTAGAATGTACTACGAAACCGGAATTTTAGCTGTTTCATTAATATTATTAATGGGTTAGTTTATGAATGATTCGCGTGCAAGTGTTAATAAATATAATGCTTTAATAATTATTATACTCTTAATTTTTAATTTTTAAATGAATTATCGTGGGCGAAGCCACGGGCACCTCCTAGTAGACCTACATTTCAGTTGGCAAATCAATTGTAGGTGGCTTTGCCTATTTAAGCACATATCTTGGACATAAAAGCATTGCGATCTCTTGATTTTGTAAGCCCGTCCTGGTCGATTCATTTGTTATAATGTCAAGGCTAGCAGACATCTGAAATTTTCAACCTACACGGAAGAGGGATAATGAATGTAGGCCTAAATGGTCAAACATTGTTCGATTTGGAAGAAACTCACTATGCAGGGGTTTTCTGGGTCAGGGAACTCAAATCTGAGGTTGGTTTTCCCACGCTGCGCTTTCTAATCATAGAATTCACTTCAAAGCCGGATTTTTAGCTGTTTCAGTAATTATTAATCATTTAGTTAGGCCTATGAATGTTTCGCATGCAAGTGTTAATAAATATGTTTTAATTATTTTGCTCTTAATTTTTAATCTTCCAATTAATTATCGTGGGCGAAGCCGCGGGGATTTGCTAGTTAAACCTAAAAATTAAACCTAAAAACAAAAAAACACCATGCACAATGCATGAAACTGTTCACAAAAAGTCAAAACATGAAAATATGCACAGCAAAACTATCTTACTTGGAATCAGAGAGCTATGAAAATGGATAGGCCTATTTAGCAAGTTGAGAACTGTAACAAGCTACTATATAAACATGCATTTGCATGGATATTCTGCCTTTAGTAATAATCAGGGCCCGGATTTTAATGACACGTCATCTTTTTATTGATGCTGCATAGACATTGCCAACTTGTAGATAAATCCTAATCATGGCCTCTATATTATAGAAATACATTTTTATTAGGTCATTTTTTGATTTTCTATGGAATTTTATATTTTTAGGGCATTTATTTCAATTTTACGTCATTATTTTGACATTTTCGTGTCATTTGCTTCCTTATTTAGTCATTTTCATGTATTTACGTTGAGTGTATTAGCTTTTTTTTTTCGTCGCTAGCGGTGCTGGCTTTGAAGTGTTGTTTCTTTAATGCAAGAAGGAAAAATTCGGCGTTAAAGTGTTGTCATGTCTCAGACGGAAGTGAGAATCAAAGAAACGCAAAAACTTTGTATTAAGTTATATTACTATTGTTATTAGATTGACTTGGCACCTGCTTGGATTTCAGAGTGCAAACTACTATTTACCCTCAATAAACAACAATATAATCCGGCAGACCAAAAAAGGAAATGCCGAATTTTGACTCGCCAGTATAAATTTCCGTGAGAAAAGAACATTCAGAACATTACAGTTATTTACAGTTTTTACAATTATGTACAAACTAGTCTATAACTTTGTGTGTACAATAATAATTTTTTATAAATAAAATATCAGTTTTTAGGTCATTTTTTATAATTATTAAGTCATTTTCTTTAAAATTTAGGGCCATTTTATAGGTCTTTTTTCAAACAATTTTAGGTCATCAGAATCCGGGCCCTGGTAATAATCCATGGGATCAGCAACAGTGGTACAACGAAGCGGTCTATCGAGAGAGACAATGATGGCTTTCCCACACTTAGAAGGTGGGCGGCAACTCAAAGGCTCTCATTTGTGATGGACAATGTTATTATCCTCTGTGACGTCACGACAGCAAACATGGCGCATGTCTTTGAAACACAGTGTTAACTGTTAACTAAAGCTAAGTCACGCCCATTAACCAGACTGCCGCATCACAATTCAATTGATGTAACATTACGAGTAGTTCTCGGAAATTCCATACTCAATCATCTTGTATTACACCACAAAACTTTTAACTCTGAAATACCTAGTTGATGAATGGATAACGGCGGTACGAATCTCTGAAGTAGTTAGTTTTTTGAACCAGTCACAGGGTTGCCATACGTACGACTATAGTCGTACACATACGACTATTTCATAGATTTGTACGACGTACGACGCAATCATGGGTCGTACGCCTATTTATACGACTATTTTTAACATAGCGTTTTATATCTTTTTAAATCTATCTACCGACAAATTTTAAATTTTGATCCAGATTTTTGTTTTCTCATGGTTTTTGTTGTAAGCATGTTGCTAATATCAATATGACTGGAAAGCAGTCCTGTGCCTTTTGCAATAATTACAACACTGTGGCAACTACTGTTAATTTTATTTTATTGTATTTATTCAAATATAGCACATCGATAATGAAACACGCCTAATCATTTACAAATTATATGATTTATTAACAATTACATGGCATATATAACGTGCATAATGCCGATTTATTATTATTATTATTAACGCAATACGTCACTGAAAAATCACAAAGTATACGACAGTTTTAACTTGCATACGACTATTTTCGGATATTGGTACGACTTTTCTACGTTTCTGATCTGGCAACCCTGACCTGTCACAACAGAAGAACTGGGTGGTAAATGGCTCGCCCAGAATACTAGCGACCGCTCTGTATATTCTGAGCGGGTATTTTGGGTATGATGAGAAGACAAGTTTGGTGTTGATGAATGGGGAATGGCATTTAATGACCAAAAAGCTAAAAAAAATGCTAAATAAGAATAAATTTATCCCTAACAATAGTAAAAATGACCCAAAAAAGACCAATAAATAATAAATTACTGTTAATTAGTTTTTTTAAAGTAATGAGTTGATTTTAGAGAGCAATTTAATAGATGGCAGTGAGGGTACACTTAAATTTACAATAAAAACATTTATTTTGTTACTAATGAAGAGTAAGTAAATTAATACTACTTGGACACCCTTTGCGAAAATAAAATTGAATTGGCATGCCCATCAAATTGCCTCTAGCAAATACCTCACTCATACACAAGTGAATGGCACAGTTGAAAGTCCTTCTGATATACCTGAAAACGACTAACAATGGCCCGGACCTCGCTCCCAGTGATTTCTATATTTCCCTACCCCTAAAGAAATGACAAGGAGTGACAGAGAATAACAGAGAGGAGGAGATGTTTGTCACATAGTGGTTCAATCCCTGGCGGCAGACTTGTACGACACAGGTATCCAAAAGTTGGTTCCACGGTATGACAAATGTTTCAATTCCGGTGGCGATATGTTGAATAATAGCTTAATAATAGCTGAATAATTGCTGTATCTGTTGGAATATTATATGTCCGATATATTGAGTTTTGTTTCTGTAAACAACCCCAGGGAAACTTACTGTATGGACGCGCCTCGTGCAAATGAAGGTATAACTCGAACGGTAAGACCTGAGCCAAACACGCGCAGATAGCTTATCGTCCGCCGGTAGCAATGGAGTAGAGGCAGAACAGAATGCATATACTGTACTATTCATTCCAAACTATGCAGTTGATAATAGCCCGTAACTATTGAAAACAAAAATAAAGTGAATAAAGTATTTGTTTTTTAGTTATGAAATTGTATTTAAGCAATGGTATGTAACTCACAGAATAGTCCATCGCTGTTGGGTCTTCACTATTTAATGGTGTGAGGCTAACTAAGATGTTTTTACACGGTCTGTACAGCACGGTCTGAAAGTCAGGTCAGGCAGGTTTAGATTACATCATCGTAGACTACTGCGCAGCCGTTTTCTTGGCTCAGGTCTACGCACGGGTGTATGTAATGTGTGCCACGGTTGACACCTAATTTGAAATAGAATAAAAATGAGATGTGTAAACTGCGTCACACAGGTATGTAAACTGCGCCACGGAGATATGTAGGTTGCGGCAGTAGTTATAGACAAACAAAATTAAGATCTAATAATATATGAATGTTCGTTTCTACTCAGTAACAATTTTTTGCACATAAATGATGGGAGCGTACTTGTCTGTAGGTTGGTACCGTTCTATGTACGTTGGTAACGAGTGCTTTATCTGCTCTGTCTTTAGGTTGATAACAATTTTACTCTAGCGAAGAACATCAAAACACAATCTCATTAAAGAGTCATTCACTTGTGTTTTACAGTCTCGGAGTCATTGGGCGATATGTATAAAAAGAAGCAATTATTTCCGAGAATTTACTCGTGAGCAGATGTGAGACTATATGCGTACATTATCTTTTAGTGGTCGCAATTCATAGCCAGTCCTAAGTCTGGAGAAGTGGGAAGGAAAATGTTAGTGCGTTAGTATGACGATGGCGCCATTTAAATGTCGGTGGCGCAGTTTACATATGTCGGTGGCGTAGTTTAAATCATATAGGTTGGGGGAAAAGGTAGAAGTGGCGCAGATTACCTTTTCCCATACGCACATATTACGAACCCGTTTGGGATAAGTTATACCCTTAACAAGCAGGGATGGCGGTTGAAGCCAGGTAGGTTCATTCACCCGCAAGCACCCTCACATTTACAAGGGCAGGAGATTAGGACCAACCGTAATTTCCGCCCCATGAGTCACCTAGTCTACTTCAATCAGTCAATCTTAGATTTGTTTAATGTCATTTTATCTTAAAATGTTTGTTATACTGTATATCAATTCTACACATAACTAGGCCTACAAGAAAAATGACACCAAACAATGTATAATTTACTTTATTAGGAACATAGGACTTGAAAGCAGTTTTCTCGTAACTTTTATTTATGTATTTGTTATAAATGTTCCTATTAAAGTAAATTATACATTGGTTGGTGTCATTTTTCTTGTAATTATGTATAGAATTGATATATAACAAACATTTTAAGATAAAATTACGTATTAAAAAAATCTAAGATTGACTGATTGAAGTAGACTCATGGAGCGAAAATTACGTTTGGTCCTAGTCTCCTGCCCTTGTAAATGTGAGGGTGCTTGCGGGTGAAGGAACCTACCTGGCCTCAACCGCCATCCCTGCTTGCTAAGGGTATAGAACTCAGGTCTGTTTGCAAGAAATCACAGTTATCGAAGCTGTGTTATTACAAAGTTGTAATTTCACTGGTAAAAATGTGAGATGCCTGGAGATGTTTGATTTTGAGGGCCACATTGAGAGGAGCTAATCAGGGGACAGATCCAAAGAGTGCGGTGTAAATGACAGACTGCGGGCCGCCAGGGGCTACATTCATCTACAAAAACACTCAATTCGAAAGAAGAATCCAATTTCCTGTGCCTTCTCCTCCAGATGTCTGCTTTCCGCTTCACTGCTCTTCGCAACGAAACACAATCACTCATAAGTTATTTACCAGCAGCCCCACCACCACATTCAAATTCTCTCTTTTCTTCGTACCTTATGGGCGCCTGATTTTCTAAATTATCTCGGGGAAACTATAAAAATCTTGAATTTACTATCAGGAACTTTAAATATTGTAGTAGGCCTATAAGTACATTATTTAAACTGTATAGAACCATTAAAAATATACTCCGTGGCACTACGTCCCTGAAGGGACAAGGCCTACCACCCGACCGCTGCTTCATATACCATAGGCTATGGCAGGATTGGAGGGCATGTGGTCAGCATTGCCAGACCAAAATTAGAATATTGCTCATTAATTTGGAATCCTGCTACCATTAAATACAGTAAATTAATAGAGTCCATTCAAAATAAATTTCTAAAATATACGTATTGCAAACAGTTTAACTGTTACCCTAAATTTGAATCAAATTCAACTATGTTACAGTATTTCGATATACCTGAATTATCACACAGACGAAAATGTCATGCATTGCTGTTTTTATACAAATTGCTTAGTAACGAAATGGATTACATTAATATTCTCGAAGAAATATCTTTTTATGTTCCATGTTATAGATCTCATAAATTCCAAAATATTTTTTTTTTTCATTCCAAAGGCAAACACTGACTCCCATAATAATTCCCCTATTTATAATGTGCTTCATCTATGCAATCAATTGCACAAAATGGACAATGTAGATATATTTAATACTAACAATAAGCGGTTTAAAAGTATCTATGATCAAAATTTAAAAACTTTAAAATAGTATATAAATTATATATATATAAGGCTGCCGAACACTCAGAACGTTCAAATTGAAGTTAGTTGATCACTTGACCACCAACCATTAACATTTATATGATATACTACTTTCATGCTAAAATTGTTGCTTTTGTATTAGTATCATTTATTTTTATTTTACTTTTCTTCTTTTCTACCCATTATTATTATTATTATTATTATTATTATTATTATTATTATTATTATTATTATTATTATTATTATTTTTCTCACTCATTTTTTTTCTTCTACTCACAATGTTGAATTTCCATTATTACGCTATAGTTTGATATAGTCTTAATTATAGTTTTCACCAACATAATCTACATCTATATAATATAATCATGTTTATCTTTTTATTATTATTATTTTTTTTATTCTTAATTATTTGGTAAGGTTTGAATGTATCCACCTCTGGTTACTGGAAGAGAAGGCCTTAAGGCCTTAACTACACCAGAGGGAAATATAAAATAAATAAATAAATAAATATTTTACTTATGTTTTGATCTGTTCCCTTCATTGTGTAATTTTCATATTGTATGTATTTTTTGTTTCTTTTTATGTTTTTTTAGTTGTAGGCCTATTAGTTTAAATATTTTAGTATTACATTAAATATCTAGGCCTAATGTTAGTGTTGTAAAATTGTATAGCTTCTGGACAAAATTTCTCGGCCTTTTCACGTCCAAGTAATACCTTAGTTTCCGGAGGGGGGTTAAGGGGCGATGGGTTTACCACTTGTCCCTCTGCCCTCTCTAGGAAAATAAGCGTAACAAAATTCACATCGGTAAACAGAAACCTCCACTTGGAGGCCCTTCGCCCCAACATGGGGGCATAGGATGAGAGAGAGAGAGAGAGAGAGAGAGAGAGAGAGAGAGAGAGTGTTGTAAAATTGGTATATCGAAGATCGAGAAAAAATTATAACGACAAGAAACATTCGGTAACCTCTGTTGAGTTACCAGTAAAACTGCCATCAATCGTGGTATTAGGTTTTGCAGATAAGTAAGAAAAGGCAAGAATTGAATATTTTTTTTTGTTAAGTAAATACTCCTGTAGTAGAATAAAAGAACACAGGTTGGAGGATTGAATGCTAGGTAGAGTTTGCACAGAATGAAAGTCACGTATTGCAATCATGTTGTAGGAATTGCTACACAGTCCTATGTTTGCTCTAACTCGAGAGGCCGGCACTTAATCTACAATAAATGTTCTGCTAATGTCCACACTACAACGTCCTTCAGATTGACCACCATGCACTGCCCAAGCACGCCGAAACTATGCCAGAACTCGGAATATGAATCTGCAAGTCTAGAATGAAAAATAGAAGAAAGGGTAGGCTAATAGGCCTAATCATGATACAATTGTTAAAAGAGATTTTTTTATTTCGTCAGCAGGTATGTTTACGAAACGAGCATATGTAAAAATCCTACGAGCAAAATCAAATGATTTTACCGTTTGTATCAAATACACCCCTTTTCCCCCCTTAGGGCTATCCTTCCTATAATATACTTATGAATTTATAATAATGTTATAATTAGACTTCGGATTTTAGGTAAAACCCTATTTTAATCCTTAAGTGATATTTAGGACGAAAACTTGTATAGTCTATGCATGTTTCATAAGTCACTATGCCTAAAACTGATACTTTTTAGGACCTAAAACAGCCTATTTTTACGTTAGAGCCTAATATTGCCTTTTTGCTTGTTTTTCCTCTAAAGTTCAAAATAAGTTACTTTTTGTTATAAATTCTAGCATTTATTATCAGTTCGTACTAAATTTTTAGCTCGGAATGTGCAGTACATGACACATTTGTGACGTGGTTAAATAGTAAGGAAGTAGAAAATTTCTTGGAATTCCCAAGAAAATGTAGTGTGTTTCTCCCGAATCCCACATCCAGTTTAAAAAAAAAGTAGTTCTCTGAATCACTGAGGGATACAAGGGGTTGAATATGCTAGTATGATATGCGTAGCTTCTGGGCGCGGGGATTAGGTTTTCACTGTTATGGTAGTAATACAGGCCCTAGTAATAGGTCTATATAATTCTGTGTACCATAGGCCTATATCTGTGTTTTATCATGATTATTGATTAATGGTGACTTCAATACACATAATATTCTGCATTGCAATTGAGATATTTAAGAAAATTGGCAACTTAACGATTTTATAAGAGACTATTTTACGATTTTTAGAACCTATTTTCCAATTTTTAGAGCCTATTTTAGGTGCCTGAAACCGCATTTTTAGCGACCTAAAAGTCCGAAGTCTAGTTATAATGTTCTTATTAATTTATATTAATAATATCCTTTAATATAATATACACATGCAGTGATATGTATGTGCGGGCTGAAAATGTCAAGCCAATTTTATAAAAATAATTAATCACAAAAACAATCTGTTTCTAATCAGAATTGACTTCATTATCACTGTTTTTAAATCCTTGTAGAACTGGTGGAATAGTTGAGGTACCTACTGAAGGAGAGTCACTAAGTCTCTATATTTCTCGGAGCATGAATATGCAAGTTTAATTAATTTAGGTTTGTATATGATAGTCTAATTTACTTCTGACAGTTTAAGAAGTGCAGTAGGTCTATTAAGCAAAGACATGCCCGAAAAAAAAAGGCTTAACCCATATTTTTGTAAAATTGAGAAAATTCGTTTCATGAATGAATGAAGCTGGAAAACATGTTAAAGTTAGTTTTGTTAATTTCTGGGAACGTATGGTTCAAGCATATTGTGTAAAGTTTATTTCCTCTGCCCGTATCATAGGCCTATAGGTAGAGGATGTATTGTTTTCGACCCCCAAATTCTAAGTTGAGTTTTAAATATAAATATTATACAAAATATATTTTCGGAAACATGTCTGTGTGTGTATCTGTGAGTGTGTCTGTGTGAGTATGTGAACTACCAAGCTCCAGAACACTGAATGAAAATAACATTTTGTATTTTGGTTAGGTACCTTCTGAGGATGGGACACGAAGATTGGAGACGACTTTCTCTTACTTTCGTTTTCACAATTTTCTCGAAAACGGCTGGAACGATTTTGTTTAAATTTTGTATAAGTGGATTACAGAAGGACACTATACTTTACTTCTGAGATGTTCACATAGGCCTACAACTTTTATGGCACGCTAAAATGGACAATGTACTGTAGTAAACTCATTCAGCTGAAGAACGTGATGTGAAAAACTCAATTTAAAAAAAAAGCCACTCACGACTTTTTACCTCTGAGGTGAAGAATGAATGCATGCATATGACCTCTGATTGGCAGAATACATTCCGTGGTAATAGTAATTTGTGTCCCGGAACCAGAATGAGTTCGGCTGAGTGGCTCTTCAGTTCCATACACCTGAGAATGCGGACACGTCGACCTGTCTTCGTTTCAAGTGCTCTAGTGGTACTCTTACGAGTTACAATGCCGGCTAAAACACGACAAATATAAAACACTTGTTATTAGGAAGTCATTTAAATGAGGGGAAGGGTAATATGACATGAAAGATTCGCATGACCTTTTATACCGACGTATGAATCTTCTCAACCAACTCAAGAGTAACTGTGAGAGTGTATTCAATAGCTAATAAAATAACTAGGGTAAGGAATTTTTTGACCATAAAATAGTGAAAAATTGCTAATTAAAAAATGCATTTATGACCTAAAAATAGTGAAAAAATGACACAAAGTTTTAAAAAAAGGCCAATAAATTTAACATCATTACTTATATTTAGTATTTGCGCGTGAGCCTGGCATGCTTGCGGTCCTGAGTTCAAATCTCGGGGCCGGCGGGTGTTACATTCGTGGTGGACGAAGCCGTGCTTTAGGGGGGTTTTCTCGGGGTTCTCCCGTTTCCCCCTTTCATTCCACCAACACTCTCCACTTCATCTCACCTTTCCCCCTTGTCATCCTCATCCCGTTTCCACTTCTGGCATCGGGTCTGCTTTGGCAGTCAGAGCCCTTTCCCGTTCTCCCCGCTGCTTGTGGTCAAGAGGTTGTTGGTGGTGTGTGTCACGAACCTGTCGGGGCTCCCGGTTGGAGGTACCGCAGGGGGTGGTGCACACGTGGCATGGTACTAGGCTTGTTGGATGTAGGGGAGTTCCGTGGGGGCCCACGGGGGGCTTTGCGGATCCGGGGTGGCCTGTGGGCACGCAACTCATTCCATCCCGGAGGTGGGTACAATAAGTCGGTAACGGCTGCGGTGCTTAGGGGCGTTCTTACCCCGCCTCCCCGCCTCCCCGCCTCAAGGGGCACGAAATAGAATAGAATAGAATAGAATATATTTAGTATTTTAAGTAATGAACTGCTAAAAGCAATTTAATGGATGACTGTGCATTATATATGAATTTACATTATAAAACACACTTATTTATTACTAAAGAAGTAGGCCTAAAAAGAGAAGATGCTAGGCCTATGTTTTAAAAAATAACTATACATTTTGTCATTCACCTATATTTCTTGAAATTTCTGTAAGTTCTTAATGGAGTTATTTAATTTTTTTAAGGAGCAGTGAATTTATTTATATCTACAGACATTTCTTTGAAGTTGGCAAAGCTAAATTAAACTGAAAAATATCAGGCGGTGACTTGAAAATATTCTTGGGGGAGCAAGCATTACTATAATACAGGATTTTTTGCAGTTAGACATAGGCTTAAAAACATAAAAAAATGCTAATAAATAAAAATCTGAATATGATTAACTTAACTTTTGTTGGTAAACACAGCGAAGCTCTTACTTTTAATACTGAGGGGCGAGGCCTCTATTTCTATATTCTGGGACGGCGAGGCCCCTAGTTCCAAATATTGGGGGCAGAAAGTACCTTGGTAGTAGAAGTAGTAGTAGGCCTATTAGTGGCAGTAGAGGTATAATATTAGCAATAATGATAATGATGATGATAATAATAATAATAATAGTAATAATTAGACTTCGGACTTTTAGGTCGCTAAAAATACTGTTTTAGGTACCCAAAATAGGCTCTAAAAATTGGAAAATAGATTCTAAAAATCGTAAAATAGTCTCTTATAAAATCGTTTAAGTTGCAAATTTTCTGAAATATCTCAATTGCAATGCAGAATATTATATTTATTGAAGTCACCATTAATCAATAATCATGATAAAACACAGATATAGGCCTATGGTACTCAGAATTATGTAGACACTTATTACTAGGGTCTGCATTACTACCATAACAGTGAAAACCTAATCCCTGCGCCCAGAAACTACGCATATCATAGGCTACTAGTATATTCAACCCCTTGTATCCCTCAGTGATTCAAAGAACTACTTTTTTAACTGGATGTGGGAGTCGGGAGAAAAACACTACATTTTCTTGGGAATTACAAGGAAATATCCTACTGAAGATGAAACATTCCTTACTATTTAACCACGTCACAAATGTGTCATGTACTGCACATTCCGAGCTAAAAATTTAGTACGAACTGAAAATAAATGCTAGAATTTATAACAAGAATAACTTATTTTGAACTTGAGAGGAAAAACAAGCAAAAAGGCAATATTAGACTCTAACGTAAAAATAGGCTGTTTTAGGTCCTATAAAAGTATCAGTTTTAGGCATAAGTTAGTCACTCATGAAACATGCATATACAAGTTTTCGTCCATATATCACTTAAGGATTAAAATAGGTTTTTACCTAAAATCCGAAGTCTAGTAATAATAGCCTATACTGATTATTGTGAAACAATACAAATCGTATAGCGAGTGTAGTGGATAGGATACTTTAACCACTGTGACTAAAAATATTCCACAGAGTAAAACTGGCAGGTTTTTATTAATTTTGCAAGTGTGAGGAAGGAAGCCGTGCTGATTGGTGGATACAACGAGAGAGTAATAGTATAATTACCGCGTGATTGGCTGCCAAGTGGCCACCAGTCGATACTACAGCCTGTCCAACAAAATATTTCCCTCTAAAAATGCGAATAGCCTACTACGTTTTTCTTGCTCTATGCATTCCAGTCTTAACTTCAAGCGTTATGATTTGTTTCATTTGTTTCATTTGTTACAGTAGGCCTACGTATTATTACCTACTAGCTTAAAAGGCCCGGCGTCGCCCGGGTTTTTATTTTGTAATTTGAAATTAACTTGATGAAAGACTTGCGATTTTAAAACTCTTTCGCATTGTACGGATTATTATACACGTAGAGCTTGAAATTAGGAACAACGACTTATCACACTCAACCTATGTCACACTTCTATTTTGTTATGAAAACATATGATAGCAGAACTGTGCCTCATTTCACATTTCCGACTTTTCCCATTCTCAAGTGATGCGGCAACATACATTTTGGAAATTCATTTTTATTAATATATAGACGACGTAGGCCTATTACAAACATAATTTTTTTTTTTAATTAGTCTACTAAACCGCCACATTATTTTCTAAGTAATTTCTTACCGCATAAGATGGACTCGCATTCTGGAGTACCCAGGTTCAAATCCCGTGGCCGGCCAATTTAACATGGGATTTTTCATGGTTTCCCAGTCGTAAAGGCAAATGCCATGGATATTTACATACCATGAATCATCCTCACCATTTCATCTTGTATCATATCCATTTAAATTAATATCAGTTGAAATTTACTCCATAAAAATACTAACAACAATAACAATTATTGATAAGCAATGGTTCCATGGCCTGCCCTACTGTATAGACACACATCCCGAACTCCTGATATGACAACGTAGCTAAAAGGAGTATAAACACAGCTGAATTAAGAAAGTAAGATTTCAAAGTTGGCATGACTGATTGCCCTTAATGGTCTAGCTCACTGACAGACAAGTTATGTCATATGCAGTACTGTGGGGTACACTAAGTAGTGATTTTTATGACCGGGCTTGGTAGAGCATTGGCACGGATAGCCATGTCCTGGGTTCAAATCCCAGTGTCGGAGGAATTTTTCTCCTATAATATTCTTTTTGAAGTTGTTGCATAAACATAAATTCATAGGCCGTTCACCGTTGATGGTTTGGGGGGTCGTTTTATGGGACAGATATATGCTAAAACCATAACTTTGATGAAAATTTATACCTCATGTTACCTGAAAGTCGTCTTATCTACGGAAATATACGGTACTTATAATTATTACTATTAATTTGGCATAAGTATTAAATTAATGCAATAAATTTCAAATTTAACTCGACCATGTAGTACACACGCTGGATAACTGTGCTCTTTTACCGAATTAATAACTGAAATATGACAAGTTAAAAATATGGTCAAAATATGACCAAGACCAAATGCAAAAATATGTCTTTATATGCAAAAAAAAAAAACGGTCCGATTAGGACAACAAGCGTGCAATTCGTGTTTAATTTGTGTTTGCGGCGAGAACGGAGTTCAGGATAAAAATATGGCATGTCATAAACATCCGAACCCCAGAGACAACATTATCCGATTGATAACATTATCCGCGATTACATTAAGCGGAGTACTTATAATTGAGATTTTAAGTTTTTAGGTGTTTATGTTGATTCTGATTTGAATTGGGAATCACAATTAGATTATATTTGTGGACGTTTTAACAAGCTATGCTTTGCTTTCATGGTTTTAAAACATTCTATGGACAGTAAAAGTCTTCTTAATGTATATTTCTCTCTTGGACATGGTAATATTTCCTGTAATATACTGATTTAGGACAGGGAAACGAACCTAGATAGGGTGTTTGTTGCACAAAAGAAAATCTTAAGACTTATTTTTAACTTGGCACCAAGGGAGTCTTTAAGAATGGTTTTAAAAAATAATAAAATCAGGTAAACTGATATAACCAAGTGCTAGTATGTTTTTTTTTAATCAGTGATACACGCAATTATGATAGGCCCATGCATAAAAGTTATTTTTGTAATAGATGTCCGAGTTAACTCCAAAAATAAAATGTGCCGGCAATAATAATAATGATGCAATAGACCTACGATTCGCTGATATCTCTGTTTCAATTTAAAGCAGCCTTAAAGGTTATGAATGAATAATAAGCATATGAAATCTATCTGTCAGGAATTACATTAGGTATATTGCTGCACAGGAACGATAAGAAAAATACTCACAGTAAAATATAGCCTAATGTAAATATCGGTAGTCTACATAACCATAGAATACACATTATAATATCAATATTCAACGGCTAGTTGTTATAAATCGTTTATTTAAATTATTATTTAGCCACACTGAAATCGTTATGAAGATACAAATCAATCAAGGTTGCTAACAATATGAATAAACGATTGGCAATTTGTTAAGTTTTTTTAATACATTGTGGGCCTTGAAAGAATATTGATTACAAAATTAATATTGATATACTCGTTACTTCGGTACCGGTCAACCGATTTGGCCCTAATTCAATAGGCTTGTACCTAAAAACGTCATAAATTCGTATACCAAGTTTCAAGAAAATCCGATAAAGCGTATTTGAGTTATCCACGCCTTTGTGATATATTACCATAAAAAGGCACTAAATTGGGCATTATTCCGGTACCGCCCAACCGATCTGGTCCAATATCAATAGACATCTTCCCATGGACATTATAAATAGGTATTCCAAGTTTCATGAAAATCCGATAAAGCGTATGTGAGTTATGGCGCCTTTAAAATATACACTAAATTGGGTTTTACTCCGGTACCGGTGAACCGATTTGGTCCAATTTCCATAGGGTTCTTCCCATGGACATTGTAAACGCGTATACCAAGTTTCATTAAAATTCGATAAAGCGTATTTGAGTTAGAGCGCCTACAGACACACGGACGGACGGACGGACAGACGGACAGACATTTTTCGTCCCCCACACAATCTCATAAAGTACCATACTGGCACTTAACAAGATTCTAACAGTAACTGGACTTTTAGTATACAAGGCTGCTTTATTTTATTTTAACAGCAAAGATAATATATAAAAGTTCTTCACAGGCTGACAGCCGTGTCAAGGGTTTGATAAACTCCGAGCTTTCGGACTCCATAGTGATAAGTTCATCTTTAATTCAGAACTACATGAGCACAACACAAGGAGCAAAGACGCTATACATATTTATAAATATAGAACTTTTAGATAGACTAAATCGCCAGTTGACATTGTTAGTCAAGTTATAAATAACTTACCAGCTAGTATTTTAATGTGAAAAATCTCAGGTGTGTTTAACTTAAACTGAAAGAGTATTTGTATGAGAAGATATTTTATTATTTTAAGGATTTTTTACATAATTGATTTTGCAGTTACTGTAACCATATTTGTTCTAAATAATATTGACAATGTCTATCTATACAATATATAGCTACAGATGCAATAAATTATTATTATTATTATTATTATTATTATGAGAATCTGCAATTTAAAACAAGTTATGTAGTGCTAAAACCATCTAAGTAATTTACAACACGATATATTTCAAGGATCTGTTATTCGCTTACGGAGAAAGTAATGAGCGAGAGTATTATTTCTTACCACCCTGTGAGTATAATTGCCGTGACCCAACTGACCCTCCCCTCTCCAAGACCGCAACCCTTACCAAATAAAAACCACCACGAGTGAAAAGAAATATTGAAATGTTCTATGCAAATAAAGCTCTCTGAAAGCCCAGGGCCCATTCAGATGGAAGTATTATTTTTTTAATTTCCATATTTCGCTGTAATCCACTTCAACTCTGTTATATTAATCCTCTCTTGTGCGGTCGCCGGGCTGGAAACCTCCGACCTCCTCCTCCTCCTCCTCCTCTTCCTCGCTAACCACAACAATTGCAAGGCTAGAGAGGCCGGCAATGAGGCTAGCTGCATTGCCACTTTAGGCACCTTATACTTTATAAAGTCATGAATAGGACAAGGAAAAATCATACTGTTAATGAAGCGTTCTATTACATGCTAGTGTTAAAGTGTGTATAAGCTATGAAAGAAATGACAGAAAACTGATGGTTTAATTTTCTTATTGTTGCATATTAAAAACATTTGTTGTGAAATATGTATCATATTTCCTTTACATTAAAAACTGTGCACATTTCATTAATTTTGTCATATCTCTGACATATTTTAATTTTTCTGTCACTTCAGCTGTATTTATACTCCTTTTAGCTACGAGACCATAACAGGAGGTCAGGATCTGTGTCTAAACAGTAGGGTAGGCCATGGAACTAATGCTTGTCAATTGTTTCTATTATTGGTGTATTTTATGGAGTAAATTTCAACTGATATTAAATTAAATGGATATGATACAGGATTAAATGGTGAGGATGATATGTAAATATTCAATTCGGATTTGCCTTCACGACTTGGGAAACCATGAAAAAACGCACGTCAAATTGGCCGGCCACCAGATCTGAACCTGGGAGAGTCCAAGACGGTACCATCTCGGCTACGTCGCTCGGTATTTTAAATATTTTACATAGTCCTATCTCTGCTAACTCAAACATTTAGGCCTAATATAAAGCATAGGGTAATTGGCTAAGTGAATATTTTAAGAACAGACAGTAAAATAATTGACAGTACATAGCCAAATTTTTTCGGAACTGACTGTATAATATTAAAGCGACGTTTCACTTCATTAGTTTTTAATTTATTAAATTTTTTTGGCACTGGCCTGTTATTTTTATACAGCTACTACTATTTTTGTAATTTATAATGTAATTCAGCTAAGAAGGGAACGTAAAATATTAAATTATTTAAATGATAGAGCATACTTCATAGTTTCCGGAGCGTATTTTACATATTTGCATGCATAGGCCCATTTCAACTTCTGAAAGAGCATTCACTTCCGGAACTTAGTCACGACAAGGTATTTTGACTTAAGAATCCTTCAATAATGCCCTAAAATCATTTTAAAATTACAAAAAAAAATTATATTATATAAATTTGCGTAAGGTAGGCCTCATGGAAAAAAAGAGGGTTTGAACTTTTTTATTATTTAGAGAAACCATTCCACTCACTGTTTGATATTGACCAATAACGTTTAGCAATTCTTCGGATATAGACCAATCACGATCGTTTATCTTATCCTTCCGCGGATCGCAAGGATGCAATTTTATCTGATAAAACTTACGCTCGTTCCTGAACACGTAAGGCATAAACGTGTGGTGATTAATAATGCCATTAAGCAGAATGAAAACACATTATTAAATACAACATAACTTGTTTGGGATTTGAAATAATATAAATGTCCATCGATTAAAAACACAATTTCCATTCGGTATAAGCCAATTCGTGTGCTTTTATAGTTTTTTGATGTAAGAAACTACCACGACGCCCTCAATCTTTTGATACGGACCATTGGTAGCATTTGGGAAGTCGGATCGATTCATCGAATCGATTCGTGGACTGTGCATTCATCTAGTATGCCGTGATCTTACGGCTGACAGAAAATTGCCAAAAAAGTAAGAATTATTATTTACAAAATCCGTTACATTTTATTCAGGGAATAGTCTTAATAAATCCTACTCAAAGATTACGAGTTTCATCAGATAAACTTGCTCGAACTTCCTTCTCGCAAATATGTCGATAAACTCGTGTTGGCCCTGCTTACAGTAAAGAAATATCTGAGGGGAATATTTGATAAATTTCGGAAATTATTCTTAACAGCGGAAAGTTCAATAAACGTTTGCAGTCACTTTTTTTTCCCCCATAGCCTGCGTTTTCAGTCGCAACATTCAAAGAAAGGGCTATAAGATATTTATAGCATAATTAGCGTAAATGCTGCAAACTTTTATTTGGGCAGAGGAAGTTATGTGACTTTCACATCAGATTTTTTTTTGTACAGTAGCCAATATATTTTTTCTGTTTTTTTTTTCTTTTTCTAAATGTTGTAGACAAAGTTATTTTGTCTTGAAAAATTCGCGACATCGAATTTCTGGGTCAACACTTTAGGGTAGACCTACTTACTACACTTATGGTAGCCTTTCTAAGGTTTGGGAGAAAGTAAATAGCCTATGTTAAAATCGAATAAAATTCTACTGGTGCGCCTCTTCCCTGAAGAAATGAATACGGTGAGTCAAACATAACATTTTCATGAATGGTATCTCATATTACTGGATTTTTAAATAAGCGCTTCAACATGGTAATAAATGTACGAATAGAAGTTGCTTCTTTAGGCAGAACATACAAAAGGTTTAAAAAAAAATGAATTGAACCTGTTTGCAGACTTATACTAGAAACAAAAGACAGAGCTTGGCGTTGCCAAGGGTAACAAAGTTGTGCTATGTTGGCTCCCCTGATGTAGTGGCCACTCAACAAACCCACTCAAATTAAACTGTATATTTAGCGTCCAATTAACTCTGCTTGCTTTTCAGTGGATCACCGGGTGATCGGGATTAAGCATTCATTAGCGAACTCCCCACCGGACTCTATTGATTTGTAAGACATTTATTACAACTCTTGTACTCTGTTAACAAGTCAGATATATATTGGCTTGTTACTATAATATTCCTCCTAGGTCAGTGCATTTCTGAAAGAAGTCGCATTGGAGGAAAATCTGGGGAGTGGTATCAATGCCTACTCAACTATATAAATAAAAAGTTACAAGGGAATATGATTAGTAATATTATTAATAATTGTTATGAACAGTATTAATTATTATTAACTGTGATGACCTAAGAATACTTCAAATATAAGCTATAAAATGACTACAAAAAAAAAAGACCCGAAAACTAACAAAAATTACTCAAAAATTTGTACAAAATACTAGTCTATCCATCAGATTTTGTGTCTATTCTACATTTATGTTAACCGAATTATAGGCTTGCAATTAGTTAATTACATAGGCTAAAAGCAAACAGCAAATGCCGTCTTTCTGTATCCAAATTAAAATCAGGCCTATAACAAGATTTATTTATTAACACTTATTTATAGTTGCGATAATATTCATTGCAGTAATAAGTACCAGGAGCAATCCTGGGGGTAAAGGTGGCCGGTGCGTAAGGCTGACAACCTTACCACCACCAAAATCTGGGAGCCTCAACCTCCTGGAACCCTCTAGGCATCCATGGCCTTATAATATACATTAAGGTATATAGAATCATCAAATTTGGCATGCTTATGGAAGTTGAATTTGCCAACGTTCCTGCCAAATTGTATGATTCTAGCTGATGTATAAATGTGTCAAAAAGTACATAATGTGTGGCAAATTTTCAAAATGTACTTAAAATCATAAAAATCTAACTCTATCTCAGGCTTAACCGAAAGAGACAAAAAGTTACAGGACCAAATTTGTAGATCCCTCAAAATCCATCCCAGTTGGCGTGGTCTGGTTTTTGATACGTCTTACTTTTTAACTACTAGGCATATAAGCTTTCAATAAAGGTCTTGCACAGACTTTAAAATTGCGTACGTCATTTTGAATGTTTTTCTGGGGTAAAGAGTTCAAAATTTGAAATATTTTGTTTTTCCCCTTCAGTTACAGCCTAAAAACAAGTATGCCAAATTTCAAGTTTCTGGCTCATCTGGAAATGGGTAAACAATAATTGAGTCAGCCATGTGGCTTAAAAGCCTAGTAATGGAAATTAATTAAATAGGCCTATGTAATAGCAGGTAAAAGGCAAAGTGATCCCTGTACAGGCCGCGGGTTCCGGGAGGTTGAGACTCCCAGATTGAGAATTCGGCACATGAAGGCGATAAGGTTGTCAGCCCTACGCACCGGCCGCTAATTAAATAAACTTTAAAATATGGAGAAATATGGAAATAAAAGTAGAATTTTTCAATTATATACATTGTGCAACTTACAGATAATTAATATTGACCTTCTTAGTAAATGTGAATTTATATAGAAATCCGTTCGTGTTTATTATTGTTTTTAAAGCAAATTATAATTAATACTGTGATCGTGCGGCATTATAACAGTTTTGGCAGCGCAATTTAAAACAGTTTTGGTTGGGAATGTAAATCAGGACATGTCACAGGCAAGGCGAATGGCTACTGCGCCACTTTTTAACCAGCGGGTAATTAATTTCATCCTACTGCGCGCAAGAGTGACTCAAGCGGCATTCACTTCCTCTCAAGACCCTATGCAAATAGATTTTAATCATCAGCAAGACGTAGCAGCTATAATATGAAGATATATTGTATTCTGAAGGAAATAAAACCAACTGATACTTCATACATAATAGTCCAGTCACAAGGTACTTAAAATTGGGGTTACCTAGAGGAAGGTCCGAAGTTAATGAATTCTCTTTTAATATGTTGTATGTGGCATGGGGGGACAAGGGGGGCAACTGCCCCCCTCTGGATTGCCTTATGGATTTATTTATTTATGGTACTCTTTGCCAACCTGCAGTTGCTACATGGAGAATAACAAAAATATAATTACTTTATAATGAGTTTAGCAAGTAAGTTATTAACCAACTATAATTATAATATGTATTTATAATAATATGTCACCAAGGCCGTTGCTCAAAAGGGCGTATTCTGTTAACTTATGCGATCATAATAAAATATCATTTGTATCATTTCAATGTTGATTAACTTCAATCAGGAATTAGTTCACAGTACACTTATTTAAATTGTCGTAATAGTACTATTTGGTCATTATAGTAAATTAATTCTTGAGTAATGTATAATTTAGTCAAATAAATAAGGATCAATGTGTTAGGAATTATGTTGAGTTTGCCCCCCCCTTAATAAAATTCCTGGCGACGCTGCTGGTATGTGGGTATTCTATGGTGTAGAATAAAAGTTTTCCAATTCGAGAACCCTATGCGAACTTCAGGGAAGCCGAAAAACCTCGAAATTGTCTTTCTTTTTTCAATGTTTTCCTTATAACTCCTACACAACGCGTTTTAGCGGAAAGCACTCTATTACAAAAGTTAAAGAGCATTACATTTCCTACAATTTTCACTGGTTCATCGTTTTTTAAAACCAAATATGTACCGAGTATAGCGCTTCAAAGTATTAAAAAATTCAAATTATCGAAAAACTGCGAAAAATGCAGAATTTTCCCTAGTAACTTTCATCTTTCAACGTTTCTATATGAATAGCATTCAATAACGTATACAATAGAAACCCCCATCCTTAATGAGATGTTCATTTCAGAATAAACAACACAATAAATCGATGTATAAAAATGTATTTTTATAAAAAATTATACTACAAGTAATGATATGTGGATATATTAACTAACCAGAAAATTGCTTGCATTGGCTTAATCTTAGATCTATCAATAGCATTTATGTTATTATTCGTAAAAATTAAATTCCTAAGACACCAGAGTATTAAACAAAAATCGGCTTGCACTTTACTTAAAAAAAAAGAAGCGTTGAAAACGATAAAGAGTAAAAGTAACTTTTATAAGAGCGCAAAAATAGATTTCAACAGTCTTTATTATCGTCCACCTCTGTGACGCAGGGGTTGCTTTCGCTCCTTTCGATTCCTGATCGGGACAAGTTCCCTAGGCGGGATTTTTCCGCAGCTATAAAAGAATGCCGCGTAACTTTAAGCCCTTATGGTCCCCGGATATCAACTGGCCATCATTATCATCTTCATCTCATCCTCGCCTTGTCCAGAGTGTGAGTGTGATGTCTCGTCCTATGTGTTCGTGTTGTATCGGAGGTGACCCCGACATTAAACTGATCACTCATCCGGGGAGGCCCTCCCAAGTCTTTGTCTGCTCAATAAAGTATGTATGTGATCCAGAGATAATTCCTCTCCCGACAGGTAGAAGTCCTGTAAGGCCTGGGCGGCATGGGCCGCATAAACGACCCTACAACAGGAGAGGTTAAACTAAGGAAAATCCATGTTGCGTTAAATTTCTAAACGAACCCAAATGGTTTACTTCTCTGGTCTATCACATAGCTCTAGATTCGGTCCATGTCTGTATAATTATAAAATCACATTACATCCAGTTTTAGCCAATTAGGCCTATAGCCTAGTTAGGCCTATGGGTTCTTTGAATCCAACAAAAAAAACTCTTATAACTTAGATTTTCATCCCTTTTATAATAGGTATATCTTTTGGTACATACTTCTATTATGATAATTTACTTTTCATTATTATAATTATGTTTACATCAATTGAGTCATGCCTTTACTCTCTGCTTTAGTATTTTTCCCTTGATGCCAGCTATTTCATAGTATTTTGTCTATTCAGTTTTAAGGTAATTTTATTTTAAGTATATATTTCAATGATGTAAGACATGTAAACATAAGCATGGAACTGCCCCCGAGCACGACTTCCTGCTCTTTCAGAATTTCAGGACCTTATATCTATGTATTTATGTAATTTTAAAATACAAATAAAACAAATAAATAAATAAGAAAGTATTCAAATAAATAATTATGAAAACAGACAAATAAATAAATAAAACACAAATAAATAAATACTTCAATATAGGCCTAGATCACAAATCCTTTCTTTTTAATAAAAAAATCTCATAACTAGGGGGCGGATTTCTATGACCTAAAAAATAGGATATATGCATGCATTTATGACCTAAGAAAACATTAAAATATGACCAATAAAATTTAAAATATGACTTTACCACTTACACATTGTGTATATTTTTTAAAGTTTCAATACAATTCATTTTATTAAAATATAATGTTAATTATTTAAAAATCTGTAAATTCTCAAAAAGTATCAGTATAATTCAAAATTTACAAAATATGATATGAAACTTCAAAATTTCTTTAATATGCACACAAATATGCAAAAAATATGACCTAAATATGCTTATTCATACTAAATATGCTACAATAGTGAACATTTCCTAAATATGCAGTTATATGCACAATAAAAGCAGTTCCATTTTCACCAGGATGCTTGGAATCGGGTTTAAATTAGTCGGAAACCTGGAATAATGCAAAGGGGAAAAATATGACATGTCATAGAAATCCGCCACCTACTCATAACTTTTGTTCTAATATGCCTTTAAGATTTTGTATGTGATTTGAAAGCATTTTGGTAACACGGCGTAAAGAAAACGAGATACAGTTCAGATAGACGCCCGCTTGGGTCGCTACTGCTCTCAAGACGCCGGAGAAGTGCGTCCTGGTCCAAATAGGAACAAAAGGCAGCAGCTACATACAATGATGTGGAGCTAGTGCTGCTACACTCTTATTGCCACGCCCAAGTGTCAGTGGCGTACACAACAACGTTATCAGTGGCGTGTAGTCACCAACATTTGCTATGTTTTCAGCAGACCTCAGAATTTTAGGCAGACTTAGGCTAATTTGTGGCTGAATGTTGGTCTTAAATAATCTGATAACACCACCGAAAACTAACAAATTAATTACCGGCTTGCCTACCCTAACAAAGAAAAAGTCTTACATAAACATAAAAAATTATTTTTCCGTCGTAAAAAGAGTAAGTTCACTGAACGAATTAAAGAAGCTTTCAGAGACTTGTTTCTCCTCTTATAGGCATCTGTATGCCTACAGGTTACGAGCACTAAACCACACAGAGAAGAGAACTAGAAATGAAATTTAAGCTGTAGCCTATATTGAAGCATTCAAAACGGTTGTAGGTAAATCGCTTTAAAAACCTTAAAAATCTCTTGTTTGGGCAGGTTTAGGCACAAAAAGGAAGTAGGCACTGGCCCCCATTTTAGATAATTTTAGGCAATATAAAACTGGGCATTTGCCTAAAATTCCGAGGTCTAGATATCAGATGCTTATTAGAGCAATAACTAAAGTATCGAGTACTTATTTATTTGTAGTAAAAATGCCTTTTTAGTACACGCTCTCTAAAACAGCTGCTTATCGGACTGGTAACACGCCAAAAAGCTGCACTTTAAAGGACAAGTCCGCTAAAATTGCATAAAAGTGCATTCAAACTGCATTCAAAATGCAATTTTAGCGGCCTTGTCCTTTAAAGTCGTCATGGTAATCTATAAACAAAACCCAGACGGCATTGACCAGTCACACCAACTTTAACATGGATTTACGCATATAATTGGTCATAAAACAACAAATTTAAGCCAACACGTTTATTTATGATAATCAGAAACTTTACCAGGATTTTTCGCGAAACACGGTAGCCCACTTCATCACATGACAACAAATATAAGCCAACAACTTTTCACATTTTGGTTCACATGAAAACCATTCCTTACCATGGACGAACAGCATTTAAATGCCGTAATATATCCCTTCCCATAGCCTATTTCTGCCGTGAAGTTGCTGGTAGTAGCTCCAATTCAATGTTTCTGGCTTGGATTGAAATTCCTCGGTATTATCATTTATATTTTCACAAGCTTTTCATAAATACTAGTTAGTATGCAATATTGTTTACAAACAAGGGACTCATATATTATGCATCTATACTACCACATTTGTTATTGGTACCTACGGTCATTGTTGTTTTATGATCTAGATGGCCATGACAATATAACTTAAAGAAATGACTGATTGCCTTTCATTATAATTAATTATACGGTATTTTTTGTTTCATTTCATATAATGTATATAACTTTTACTAAAGAATATTGTATGCACCACGTACGCAAAAACTTTAGCGGACGAATCTAGTATAGCGGCCGAGGCGAAAGCCGAGGCTGAAATACTGGATGAGTCCGCTAAAGCGTTATTTTGCGTACTTGATACATAAATAGCTATTATTGGATTCCATTCTATTAAAAATTAAATATTAATTTTTCTGTCATTTTCTCCCATGTGTTATGTTGAGCTGCCCAAAAATATAAGTAGGCTTGTAGTGAATTAAAGAGTGGTGTTATTTTATGAAAACTATTGCAGTCTGTTATATTTACTTTTTAAAAATGTGGAACTCAAAAAGAAAGTCACGAAATTGTGATTATTTATTTAATAAAAATATTATTGAATACAAAATGTTTAATTTTTACGCCTTTAAGCAATTCAATATTTAATAAGTTTAGTCATATAATACGATAATTGTTTATAAATACAACGATACAACAAAATTATTTCACATAACAATCTCAACCAAACATTCATGAACAGTACACCAATCCTTATTCAACAGCAAACCGTTTAGTTTTCTTCTGAAAGTAGTCGATGTTATTACAGTAGAACTCCATTTATTTGGATTAATTGGGACCAGACCATACTTCAAAATTGTGGAAATTAATGATTATCTAGTATATGAAACTGAAAAAATCTTTAAAGGGTATGCGTAACTTATCCCCGCGTACTACCAGAAAAAAAAAAACTAGGCCTGGATATATACATATCTGTGTTAGATTCATACATCTTTTTAAACATATAAATTAAAAAGTAAACCTAAATCTATTTGTATAGTCTTCTCTTCCTCTTTACCAGGATTCCAAAAACTTAAATTACTATAACAAATTACAAGGAAATGAAGCTATTTTTAATAATAAATATAATAATAATAATCATAATCATAATAATAATAATATACAATTACACAGTTCTCGTGACTGAAGTTATGGCAGGAAATTTAAAATCCGTTCGCCATATTTCATAATTATACAGAATTTAACACTATTATTGTAGAGAATTAAACAGAAATGTATTATTTATAGCTATGGTTAACTATATAATGATACAACTAAATATGTAATTTACTAAGAATATAGTAACAAAAATAATTATATTGGTTCACTAATTTACAAGTTGGGACTTTAAGCTGGGGGGGGGGGTGCACGTGTCATAGATTTACGGAACGTAAAAGAACTCCAAGCCTAAATTAGTGCCTCTGGGCAAAATTTCTCGGTCCTATCACGTCCAAGTAATACCTTAGTTTCCGGAGGGGGGGGGGGTTAAGGGGCGATGGGCTTACCACCTGTCCCTCTGCCCTCTCTAGGAAAATAAGCGTAACAAAATTCACATCGGTAAACAGAAACCTCCACTTGGAGGCCCTTCGCCCAATCATGGGAGCATAGGATTCGAGAGAGAATTTACAAGTTCTGTTCACCGATGTGAATTTTGTTACGCTTATTTTCCTAGAGAGGGCAGAGGGACAGGGGGTAAGTCCATTGCCCCTTAACCCTCCTCCGGAAACTAAGGTATTACTTGGACGTGAAAGGACCGAGAATTTTATAAATTATTTAAATTGAATTTTGTATAAATGATATTTATAAACAAATTGGAATATTGAAAAGATATTTTGTTTGAAAGTATAATTTTAACAATACATTTACTTCATAAAAATTCCAATATTGATATAATAAAAATTTCTGCAAAACACAATACTCCGGATGACAAGGGTTGTGGGAGTGGCAAGGTGTTGTGTACGGATTAATCTGTGAACCGTGAAATTAATTTCTAGCATTTAGCAACGTCTGTGTATATATTCACCCCCATGCAGTTGACGACTATTTAATTGCATGCTACAATAAGCTAGAAGCCTGTCTTGCCCTTACTCTTGTAGTTTATACATTATGTATGACTGGCGAAGTTATGAACAGTGTACGAAGCCGAGGAGGCGCAAGATTAGTGGGAAAGGAAGACGACATTTCTAGTTATATATGCATTGCTGGCCCTGACATCAGCAGGAGGATGGAAACTATAGCGTGCTCTGCAATATTACCAAGCATCTCAATTGTTCTCCACCGCTACTAAAATTTATGTTCCTCAATCAGTGGCGGATTTCACAAACAGTGGCGTGAAATAAATACAGCTCTGCAGTAGGGATGAGCATCGATAGTCATAGGCGTCCCCAGAAATTTTGTCAAGTGGGGGCAAATGGACAAGTTACCACCATCACCACAATGCTACTATTACAACTGTTTTTGAAGTGAAACTTCTTTAGCGGCAGTAGGGGTAAATCGGGAACTTGTGTAATTTTTCCTTTCGATTAGGCCAGCTTAGGACCACGTGAAACAGTAGTCTTCTTCTTGTCTTCCCAAAACTTCTTCATTCTTTCGCGATGTTGCTGTTTCCGTTCTTCCGTCCATTTACTTCCCGTTTTCTTCTTGGGTTTCTCTGGAAATTCTCCATGAAATATTGCTTTCATAAACTTTTCTCTGTTTGCAATATCCTCCTTTTTGATATTGAGTAATTTCAAATCTTCTTCAACTTCCTTGAAAAATGCTGGTTTAGTTTTTTTACTTACATAGTGATTACAACTGCTTTATTATAACTGCAATATTTCAACTGCTTTATTATTATATTATTATTATTATAATTATTATTTATTGTTGTTCCTCGGGCTTCCAACCGGGTGAGTTGGAGGTTTGGTTCCAAGCTTTCGGCAGCAATCCCTGCTGCCATCTTCTGGGAGAAGTGAGCTGGATGGGAAAAAGCTGTTCTTATATAGGAAAAGACTGGATATATTAGAATGGGTGGTGGGCCAATAGGAAAATTAGAGAGTGGATTCATTGAATGGAGATTTCTGATTGGTCGGGGGGGGGGGGTGGGGAAGAATTTAATAATGTTGAATGTGGAATAGGTCCTCCCAATAAATTATTGGTCCTCATATACTACAAAGAGATGACAATCACTCAAATTTGAAAATTTTTGGCTTAGCTCACTCTCTCACTGGATGCCACAATTATTTTTATATTTTAAAGTTTAATATTGGAAATGGTGTAGTAATGGCAAAAGTGAGAAAATAAAAGTAATTATATAAAATTTATAATTTTAGACTTGAGGAGCGTCGATTCAAAACGCGTTTAGTCCACAAATAATGATTTTTCAGGAATGACGAAAAACTGTTTGTGGCCAAACTATCAAACGAATTTGCAATATTTTTTTATGATCAGAATCAGTAATTAATAAAAAAGTTAAATGTATTGGGTGTGTCAAATCATTCTTTTCGTTTACATCTTTTATTGATAGTTAAAGTTTCGAAAGTAATGGACTTAACGCGTTTTGACCCAACACTATAATAATAAAAAGATGAAAGTCAGTATTTTATTTAAGAATTACAATCATATATTTTTGCGCTAATACAAAGTGAACTATTGCCGAAGCACCAAATTGTCAAAATTTAAACAATTTCTGTTTTTTAAGCATTTTAAATAATGGAAAATCCATGCTTCTCTTCTTTTAATATTGACCGCTAATGACATCTGTTTCAGTGTCTGGTGAATACCGCTTTCATTAGAAGAACACCTGCAAAAAAATAGACATCGTAAAGTTCAACGCACCACCTGTTTCGCACGTGATCGCGTCTAAAATGTGGACTCAACGTAATTTGCACCGAACCAAGTTCTGGACTGAATGCGTTTTGCATCGAACCTCATATTTCAGGCTCAATTTTAACGGGGAAAGGTTGCGATTTGAAATAAAAACGTTATGTAGTATCATGCAGAACACATCAGAGAATGCGAATCGGCAAAAAACTACATTACGATCGGAGGTGGACTTAACGCGTTTTGAACCGACACTCCTCACTTACTCTTTTGAATTTTCTATGAAAAGGTAGTAAATATCTGCCTAAAAGTCACGAGATTCATGTAATGTGGAAATGTAGAAAGTGACTGGAAGACAGGCCTAAGTACAACAGAGTGACTGAACTCGAAACGGAACAGAGTCATAAACCAGATTTGTGCATTGTGTGAGCGACGTTGTGTGTTGGGGGGGGGGGGGGTGATATAATAAGTGACAAGTGAGTTATGTGCAAAAATGGGAAGGTATAAAGCAGCGTTTAATTGTTGATATTCATGGGCTGTTAGTGACGCAAGCTTCACCCTTTCTTTTGTCTCTCGCGCATGACACATTGCTGTCTCCGCCTACACACATACTGTATCTGCATCGGCGCCTTCGCTAAAAGCCAGTGTGTCTATTCCCATTCTATAAAATAGCAGTAAAAATGATGTGAAACACTCTCATAACTTCCTCTACCATTAATATCCCAGTATAAAGTACACGGCTGCATTGCAGTAGTGCGCATTCAACTGACTCTCACGAAAGTCGCATTATCATCATCACAGTTTTTTTTTATGTACTCTATGTCTACATCTCAGGGTGCTTAGAAAAATATTTGGGCCCAAGAGAGATGAAAATGGGGACTGGAGAAAACTGCATAACGACGAGCTTCATGACCTGTACGCTTCGCGGGATATAGTAAGGGTAATTCAATCGCGAAGGATGAAGTAAGCTGGACATGTTTCACGCATGGGGGAGGAAAGACATATCTCAAATGTATTGAATGGGAGACCCGAAGGGAAAAGACCACTTGGAAGACCTAGGTGGGAGGACAATATTAGAGGAGATTTGAGGGAAATAGGATTTGTGAGGGATGGTTGGATGGAGTTAGCATAGAATAGGGTTGAATGGCGGACTCAGGTAAGCGTACAGAATGGTCATTGCTGGTAAAATATGGACTAATGTTTTTTAATGTATATTATCAACGTTGCGTAGTTATAAAACAAGTACAATTAAAGATTTATTGCTTAAACATGAAAGCCACAGAAAATAATAGAATACATGCCACATAACAATAAAAAGTACTACGCTCTCGAAAATCTAAAATCCCTTTAGGCAGGCCTACAGGCTGAGGTAGATTTCGAAGTGCTTTTGGTTTAATTTATTGTCGCTGCGCAGCACTCTTCTTCTTTAGCCTTGGCATGACAAACCCGCAATAATAACTGCAAAAAAGAGGAAAGAGCACTTTTTCAAGCATTCAAATCTCGCCTTATATAAGAACTATCGTGAAACTAGTTATTGATTTGTAGAGTACTCATGAAGAGCTTTTCAACGATACCCCCCAAGACGTGGTTTCAAAAATTTCGAATTTCCATCCCCCCACCCCCACTCGTACCCCCAAAACCCCCGAATCGTTGGTGTCACTGTGAACTCCATAGGGAATACTCTAATTTATTCCAACAAAGTTTCACTCTATACTTCATAAGGGCCGAGATATAAATTTTTAAAAATTTCAACCCCCTCCCCCGACCCGCCCATGGGCCAATTTTGCTCATTAACGAATTTGTCCGAACTATTGGGCCCGGAAATAACATAATAAAATTTAGTTCAAATATCTTCAAAATTACGGCCCCTAGCGTGTAAAGATATATATAAATATATATATCACAATTTTTTTTTTCTTAACGGGCGGTGGTTTCGTACTTAGGAAAGCATGAAACGTAAAGATATGAAAGATTTTTCGAAAGCCATGAAATTGTATCGATTGCAATAGGTAGCTTTTTTTTTAACAGCTTTAACTCACACAATATGTATATACCTGACTTCACTCCTTGCCGTTTCAGGTACATTCCAAGTTGTCATGTTAGCTTTAAATTTCTACATAAAACACCTGGTTAATGCGGCAACTACTTTGCCGTAGAAGTACTGCGTGCAGTCTAGTCATTCTTCTGCAGGGGCGCTGCATTGAAATCAATTCCAAGAATTTGGGTTGTAATGCATTTGCCATAACTAACAAAGGATTTAGATGATAATGATGATGATGATGATGATAATAATAGTAGATCATAATGATTATAGATAATAATAATAATAATTGTTATCTATATCCTCTGCTCGTTACGACAAGTGCGTACAAGCCCAATTGGTTGTGATTTATTTTTATGCAGCACCCCTGCAGAAAAATGATTAGACTACACGCAGTACTTCTATGCTAAAGTAGTTGCCGCATCAACCAGGCGTTTTAACTTGTGTTACTTATCAATAGGGCTCGGAAGTTGATGAAATATATTTTTTCTGAGAATCACAGACAATGCAGGATGTTGTATACATTCGTCTCGCCTCAAAACGAACAAAAATAGCTTACTTTTATTTTGAATTTTTCGTAATTTTATTCTTTAGTGGTCATTCTTTAGGAAATTTTCATACTTTCGTTGCACGTTTGCCTATTTTGTCTTTAGAATGGGCTTTTCCAACATTACAGACAAAGCTATCTCATAATTCTTACCTCCAGATAGTTAAATGCGTGTTGATTTGGCATTCTTATCGTCAGACAAAAAAATATAAAAATGATTTTCTATATTAATAAAATCAGGTGCCAGAATGTTTTTGTTGAATCAATTATAATTGCAATTATGATATGCAGAAAATAAGTTTTTTTATCACATTAAAATCAACCAGCGTAAGCAGAACTACAGATTTGTGATATCTCGACAATCGCGCACTCACATAAAAAAAAAAAAAAAATCCATGTCAAATCGGCAGGCTCCGGGATTTGATCCAGGGACCTCCAGAATACGAGGCCAACTCAGTCAGTTTGACGGTCTAGTTTGATAAGCATATGTGAAAGAATAGTGTTATTTATCAAATCTAAAATGTATTCCAACTTGAAATTCAGTGGAAAATAACTCCGCTAACTATTTCACAGTAATGTACCTTCTGTATATAACAGTATTCATGTAGTACTAAATTACAACTAGAACAACGAAGTAAACAAACATTGCATTGCATCAAAGCCCCCAATGATAAACAAAATGCGGCATTGTATCTCAACTGTTTGTTTAGAGATAAATATGATATGAATTTGAATTGATAAATTCAAGTAATTTTCAGAAATGATGTAATTTTTCAAGGGAAGGAATGGTTTGTTTGGATTTTTAATGTTCGCGATATTTCCAGGATTAAATTATCAATATTTTATAGCTGGTGCCCGCGGCTTCGCCCGCCGTTATTAATCGACTCCAGGATTTTTAAGAAATTTACACTGGCGGTTTATTAAAATGTTTGTGGTTCAGAGCTATGAAAATTGTAAGTAAAAATAAAATTAGAATATTTGTTCATTTTGTTCATTTCACTTAGGCCTTATATAGTAAAGAAACTGTTTACCTAATTTTGTACAATTCGTGAAAGTTTCGCTGATTGGTTGGCCTCGAGCCAATCAAAATGCTTCGAACTGTCGGAGAACGAAGATTACATTATAATAGATGTGACTGTTAATTACTCGTTATTTCGATATCGGTCAACCGATTTGGTCCAAATTCAGTAGGCTTCTTCCCACGTACGTCATAAATGCATATACCAAGTTTCATGTAACTCCGATAAAGCGTATTTGAGTTATCGCACCTTTTTTATATATTTCCATTAAAATAGGCACTAAATTGGCCATTACTCTGATACCGGTCAACCGATGTGGTCCAATATCAATAGGGTTCTTCCCATGGACGTTATAAATGCGTATATCAATTTTCATAAAAATCCGATAAAGCTTATGTTAGTTATGGCGCGTACAGACACACGGGCAGACAGACAGACGGACAGACATTTTCCGTCCCCCACACAATCTCATAAAGAACCATTCTGGCACTTAATAATCGCTATATTAACAAAGATAGAGTAAACCTTACTAAAATTATTATTACAGAGAGTTCAGAAACTACTTACATTTATGTAGGTGCCATCAAGCTTCTGGAACCTGGAAGAAGAAACAAATGAGGATTAGTATTAGCCTATCTCAGCTTGATGTATGCTGATGATACCGTGTTTTTTAATAAACATAGAAGTCTTAATAATGTAAATATAGATCCTGATAATACCAGCTAGTGCGTCTGCATAGTTCAGCCCGAAAACTTCGTTTTTTAGTCAGTACAAAACTTTCTCTATAGGCAAACTGCTTACTTTTTAAGCCCATGTTAGGTAATACATTTTAGATGGCTTAAATTATTAAATGTCTTTATATTAGTCTGGATTATCAAGTCAAATTGAATTCACATTTTGGTTACATATGAAAGCTGTATTCCTTTCTTTAAAAAGAAATGTAGGAAGAGTGTTGGTGATCGGCATTTTACTCGTATATAGCCTATATATCTTTACACGCTAGCGGCCGTAATTTTGAAGATACTAGAACCAAATTTTATTATGTTATTTCTAGGCTCAATAGTTCGGTCAAGTTCGTAAATGAGCAAAATTGGCCCAAGAGGGGTCGGGGGAGGGGGTTGAAATGTTGAAAAATGTATATCTTGGCCCCTATGAAGTATAGAGGGAAACTTTGTTGGAATAAATTAGAGTACTCCCTATGGCGTTCACAGTGACACCAACGATTCGGGGGTTTGGGGGGCACAATTAGGGGTGGGGAGATGGAAATATTAATTTTTTTTAAACAACGTCTTGTGGGGTATCGTTGAAAAGCTCTTGATGAGTACTCTACAAACCAATAACTAATTTCCATATAGCTCTCATACAAGGCGAGATTTGAATGTTTGAAAAAGCGCTTTTTCCTCTTTTTTGGATTTATTATTGCGGGTTAGTCATGCCAAGGCTAAAGAAGAAGAGTGCTGCGCAGCGACAATAAATTAAACCAAAAGCACTTCGAAATCTACCTCAGCCTATAGGCCTGCCTAAAGGGATTTTTATTCATGGAATAGTCCCAGTGAATCCTACCCGAGGTTACGAGTTTCGTCAGAGAAATTTGCTCGTACTTTGTTCTCTCAAATACATCGATTCAATTGCAATGCATAAAGTCTTATCAGTAGCTACTGTGTGGCCGTAGTAAGGTTTGAAACATGGAGAAATATAATATGGAAACGTTATTATTGCCATTGTATTTATTATTATTGCCATTATTATTACTACTATTATCATCATGACGTGTGCATTGATTTTCTTCACTTCATTTAATTCATTCCTAGAATATGAATAAACCGTAGTGATAGTTGATCTCAAGAAGGAGTAGAAGAAGAAGAAATATGAAAATAAAAAAGCAAACCAAAATATGAGGGTGTTAAAGCCAAAGTGGTGTAAGTCATGTTTTAAAATTTTTTAACCTAAATGTTGCAATGCAACGTTGCAGTATAATATGTTAGCAGGAAGAGTCGTGTAAGTCCTATTATGTTCATACACTATATATGTATATATGTATATATATATATATATATATATACGTAGGTGGGAGGACAATATTAGGGGAGATTATTGTAATGCATCTAGCAAAACCTTCTGTTTCTCTAAATGCATAAAATATGACTTGTACCACTTTGGCTTTAACCTCCTAATATATGAAAACTACAGATCCAGAAAGATTGTAATTAATTTAAGAACATTCGTATTTTATCGAGAAAAGTAAAGTAAAGTAAAGTAAAGTAAAGTGATCCCTATTACAGGCCATGGTGGCCCAGAGGGTTCCAGGGGGTTGAGGCTCCCAGATTTTTAGACATTCGGAACACGAAGGTGGGAAGGTTGTCAACCTTACGCACCGGCCACCTTTACCCCCAGTATTGCTCCTGGTACTCATTTCTGTTGGAGGCTGAGATTTTATCGAGTAGATAATAATCCATTCAGACGCAAATGATCTTAATGAACGGAATCTTAAGACGGAGGAAGCGTCTCCTATCATCCATATTTTCACTTCCCTTAAAACAAACAGACAGAATGGAAGAACTTATTTTTCTGCCCTTTGATCTTTCATAATGGTCTACATCTAATAATATTAGGCTGTTATTAGCAGCTATCGTCTCTAAAATCCAACGGATTCTCATCCTAAAACTCGACTGGTATTTGCCAACGTCTCCTTGTGAGACAGCGACCGGCATACTTGGAAAGAGCGGGCACAATGGATACAATGGGTGATGATGGTGTGTAGGGGCCTCGCATATCGTGGAATGCCACAGCGCGGTTATTGAGAAATTCCAGGCTGTAGCAGTCGCGCAATAACCAGACCCTAGTCTCACTTTAACTGTATCACACCCACACCCCCCCACCAATTAGACTCGGCGCCATCATCATTTCTTTTTAATAACAACTGTTAATATATCATCCCTCCATTCTTCTATCTGTATATTCGCTCGGATCCAGTTATGTAAGTATCATGCTATATTCTCAGTTTATTATCCTATATTCATCGTGATATTAAAATATTATACTCTATCTTATAAACGGTATGGGCCTAAAGCATAATAATAGCTAATAAAATTAGGTAAACTGATGTAACAAACTGCCAGAATGCATTTGTTCAATTAGTGATAATTGCAATTACGAACTATAGAAAACAAGTTATTTTTGTAATTGATTTCAAAGTTAAGCTCCAGATCGATTCATTAAGCAGGGCTTACGGAAGAACAAAGTCTAAAGTTTGATAAGCATTATGTGAAGGAATATGTGGGTAGTGTTATTTGTTAAAGCTACCTGTATTGCAACTTCCAAAGCCGTATAGGCCTATGAATACTGTAAAACAATATTTTGCCATGAAAAATTATTTGCATTTGATAAATTCCTTCTAATATACTACCATATAAAATAGGCGATAAATTGAACATTACTCCGGTACCAGTCAACCAATTTGGACCAAAATCAATAGGCTTCTTCCCATGGACGTTATAATTATTTAATACGAAGTTTCATAAAATTCCGATACAACGTTTTTGAGCTATCGCGCGCACAGACACACGGACAGACGGACCGACATAAAAGTTAATTGCTTAACGGACAAAATATTTCATCCAATGAACAGGATAATAGAAAACCATATATTAAAATGAGAAATGAACTCTATCTCTGGAAGCTGAAATTACGCGCGTGAAAGAACATGCCAGTGTTGTGTAGATGCAAGGGAAGGACATTTCCAACATCTCTTGTGATGAAGTGAGTGGTTATTTTCATTGTAATTTTAACTGTAATCGTGAGAACCTGAACTATTAGGCCTACACCGTTAGCGGCTTTATTTGCGTAGATATTCCACCCGATCGCTCGGGATTTAGAGCTGTGGCCGCCGCGACGCAGAAACCCGAATGACTGGCCAACTCTTACGTGAAACACACTGTATAGTAAAAAAAAAAAAAAAATCCCTCGAAGCTGCACCAAACAACAGACCACGTACCACTTGCCAGTTATATTAGATATGTTGTAGAGATGACTTAGGCAGGGGACAAACGGTTTGTATAAAGGTCTAATTCATTTTTCCAAATCGATCTCATTTGCCTGAGCACAGTCAACTTCATATCGGATGAAATCCATATTTTCCTTTGGATTGATGGCTATAATGTCGGTTCGTCTATTGGATCCACATTCATCTATTGGACTTCTCATACACTCCATTTCTTACAACGCAATGAGGGAGCCAATGCACTTCGTCCTTTATGATCCTCTGAAGTTCTCTCTTGGCACAAATATTCCAATACTTGCAAGATGAATAGACTATGTAGTAGAAATTTCGTCACCCTATGATCATCGTTGAAGTTAACCCTTAAATGCGTGAGACTCTATTTGCAAAACGAATTATAAATCCCTCCCGGACTGCGAAGAAAACAGTTATCACAATGATAGGCTCGTACTGTATTTCTTGTACCTTGCTCTTTAAATTTGACATGAATTTCAAACTTTCTTTGGAGTTATTTTCCGTCATTATAATTACGAATTGTGGTAGGATACATCAGGAACTTCTGAGAACAATTGATGCCATTGCAAAATAATCTAAGATCTGCTCTTTATCGCAGTCTTTCAAGGATTAGCTAATGTGAAGAAAACATTCTTGCATGCAAAATTTCACTGCAATATGTCAATAAATGTTTGAGATATGTGGGAAACGGCACTTTCAGTGCACAAAATTTGGCTGCCATTTTGTAATGATAATTACCCATAACTGTAATAGTTAAATTAATTCTGAAAATGGTATGCAATTGCAGAACTAGTCAATATAGAGCGTGCCAGATTACAAGGCTACAGAACAATTCATTGCTGAGAAAAAAATAATGAACTTCAACTATTTTTCAGCATCGAAAGCTGTATGTCCCCCCTTAAGGTGGCAGCTGGAAGAGGCAGTTCCTGGGGGGGAAAAAGTCTTTAAGAAGTGACACCGACTGTTTGTTACAGGTGCAAAGAGGGCGAGGATATCAGTAGATGACCAGGACTCCGGTGGAGACGAAGATGATGAGGATGACGAAGAAGACGATGTCATCAGTGCACGAGGATCTCCATCAACCAACTCCAATACCGTAACAGACAATAAGCATCCACCTCAGTCGTCCCCCTCCCCGCCGCCTCCCGTGCTGCCCCTATCTGTGTCCACCACCCCAAGTCCGGAGCCCTCGGTGGCGCCCCCGTCCGGGATAGAGCACCCCGACAGCAGCGCTGTGGAAGGTGAGGGAGAGGCTGCTTTGCCAGAGAATCTGTCGCTCCCGAAGAAGTGTCCCGGGTTATCAGACAGTCCCCGGCACCACGCCACCCCCACACAACCGCCCCCGTATCTCCTCTACCACCAGCAGTACCAGCAGTTTCAACACCAGCAACAGCAACAACACTTTCAGCATCAACAGTATCAACAACAGCAACAACAGCAGAGATCACCTGTTGACATCTTACTTCGTGTCTTCCCAGGTAATTCAATTATCAAATGTACATTTCCAGAAATTTTTACATTAAAGCGATGGGAACGAAAAAAATGAAAACTATGCTGCAAGAGAGCCCGGATGCATAATAACTAGAGATTCTATTTTGCGGTGAATAAAAATGTTAAATATCGGTTTAAAAATTGGGTCAATTACGGTGTTATTTCGCACAAAAAAAATCTAAATTTCGGTGTTATTTCGCATAAAAACTAAATACATTTTTAGCCTTTGTGGTGCAAATAAATGTGTATTTCTGCACATGAGCATGATCAAGAAAACCTGAATGGAAAATGTGCACCATTACCCATAAAAATCAAGTTTAGAGTACTTCTATAGGCCTATTTTATTCTAAATTGCACCCATCCCCAAAATACAAACTTAAAGTAGTCTCCACATTTTAAGGAAGAAGTGTTGTCCTCTTATGGGTTAGAATGTCTGAATATCCTGAGAAAGCTCTCTCAGCATCTACATTCTTCACCGGAATAAAAATACTTTTATATTCGGAACATAGATAGGCCTACATGTTTAAAAACTGTTATTAACATTGATTATTGAATTTTTTGTTGTATTAATGAGCACAAATTATTTAGTTATTTTTCTAAAACCCGAGATTTCCCTTGAAAGTAAAAAAAAAAATCGTTAAAAAAAGAGGAAATTCGCGCAAAAAACGATAATTTGGCATAAACACAAAATTTCGCGTTTTTTCGCGGTTAAAAACCGACAATAATTGCACGTAGGAATGTTTGAAACACAAGATTCCTTCTTAATCAATAGTAATAACAACAATTCGTGAATCTGTCAATCGCGAAAACTAGGTATCTGTAATAATAACAGATATATTAATTGTAACAGCTGATTTTACCATCTGCCAATGATAGATGATTCAGCGATAAGACGGTAGACTTAGTCCCTCCAGGGATGTAGCGCCATGGAGTTTAGTTTAGTTTAATAGCTGATTTTATATACGAGGCACGTCCATAAAGTAATTTTCCCTGGGGCCTTTTACAGAAACAAAACACAATTTCGTGAACTTATATATTCCAACGGATACAGCAAGTTTCAGGTATTATTCTACATATTCGCACCGGAATTGAAACATTTGTCATATCATGAAACTAACTTTTGAATATTAAGGAGTTAGTGGGCAATATATCGCCTTATACGCTCAAAATTATATCGATAAACCAAGATCAGCAGTAGCCTCAGATATTTATTGTTAATATAGTATAACCAATTCTGAGTTGTGATTCATCTAAAATATTTGAAAACAATATTTTAAAATCCTAATGACATAGTTAAATTGCTAAAAATACACATATTTACATAATCAATAAAAATACCTATTTACATTGTTTTAGAATCAAATATTTTATAAATTCGTTAAAATATCTATTTACATTGTTTTTGAGGAAAATTTTAAAACATACACTTTTTTCTTGTTGATGTATATTGCAATTACTAATCAGCTACTGCTGAACTTGGTTTGTCGACATCATTTTGAGGGTAAGTTATAAGGCGAAATTTGAGGGTATAAGGCGAAATATTGCCCACTAACTCCTTAATTACTACATCCCTCAAAAAAGAAAAATGAAATGTATTAATCCTAACTTTTAAATACCTGTGTCGTAGAAAACTGCCGCCAGGGATTTGAACCACTCTGTGACAAACATCTCCACTCTGTCGTTCCCTGTCATTTCTCGAGGTGTAGGAAAAGATGGAAATCACTGGGAGTGATGTCCGGGCTGTAGGATGGATGTTTAAACATTTCCTAGCAAGTCTCATGCAGAAGCTCGGCTGGGAGGTGTTTAAACATCCACCCAAAAGCCCGGACCACACTCCCAGTGATTTCCATCTTTTCCTAGACCTCATGAAATGACAGGGAATGACAGAGAGGAGATTTTTTCACACAGTGGTTCACATCCCTGGTGGCAGACTTCTACGACACAGGTATTCAAAAGTTGGTTCCACGGTATGACAAATGTTTCAATTCCGGTGGCGAATATGTTGAATAATACCTGAATAATTGCTGTATCTGTTAGAATATATATGTCCAGGAAATTGTGTTTTGTTTCTGTAAACGGGCCCAGGGAAACTTACTTTATGGAAGCGCCTCGTACTTCCTCCGCGAACTTCGATGAGTAATCTTTTCACAGGTCTACTTTAAGGTAAGGAATGCATTTGCGAAAATGGAAAGATCTACAATTCTGAATTATACTGAAGCCACCGGGCTTCTACCGTGCATACCGTGCGGCCTTTACCGGAAATCGGGTGTCCAACCGCCGCGACAGATTTAGCTACCCCACCGCTACTTCAATCTCGCGCCGAAGATTCAAGCAAAATAATGCTCAAATGAAAAGAATAATTTCAGTATTTAACTCACGTATATTTAAGTAGATGTTGAAAATTCTGCACATATCTATCAATGTCGTATGAAATTCTGGAATCCTTTTTGAGGCTCCACTTCGCGGATTTTCTTTGTTTTCAGACTAGGCTTACAACCAACTGTGCTATATGCATGACAAAGTAGTCTGGAGATATCTATTTGTAGAGGGAATCTTAACAAAGTAGGCCTACTAGGTACACAGGTATCTTGAGACCGGAATAAGAAGTGAAGGAATAAAGGAGTCCTGGGAGGCAGAGTATAGATTGGTCAAAAGGGCTTCGTTCTTCCTAATCCATATTTGGCCAAAATCTGTTATAAATATCACTAGTCTATCTTTGATTGGAAATCATTGTGGTAAACAGTAGCCTATATTATAATACCAACGACATTGTTAAAACCTTTAGAGAAATTATTTTTTGAAACATTCGTTAAATATGTGATAAAGGTCATGCCATTCATAAATGCGCAAGACTAAATTTTTCAAGCAAATTATAAATCCTAGCCGGACTGCAAAGAAAACTGCAAAAACAATGATTAGGACTAATCTATAGTTTATTTCTTGTACCCTTTTCCGTAAATTTTATATGCATTTAACATTTTCTTTAGGGAGCATTCACACCGAAGTAGCATGCCACTTGCGACTTGCTACCTGGATGCACGCTGCACGTTACTCATTTTAAATCCCAAATAAACAAGTTCAAGTCTTCACACCGAAGTAGCGTGGCAATAATGAATCTCGCAGAGTGCGACATTCATTTCTTCAGATAGATTTGGATTTATTTCATGCGACGCTACTCGGAATGACGCATGCGTACAGTTGCCTTTTCAGCTGTTTTCTAATTGTTAAGAAAATTCAACACATATTCGCTTGTGTGGAGGTAGATTGTGGCAAATATGTCATGAAAACTGCTGGAAAGAGAGCTATTTAACATACAATTTGAACTTGCGTAGACTATACGATAATTATGGCAATCGATACTAGTAGGAAGAAAACCTGGATTAAAATTGCTGAAACTATATCCTCTTTAGGTAAATTACATTACTTTAAATGGGTTTCTCAATTGTTCAAGTGAAAATAATATAATGTACGTTAAACTGCAGATCGCATTTGCTATTTCGGTATGAATGCAAAACTGTGAACCATGCTATTATGCTCACACTTTATCTTGAGCCAAAAAAATGCGGGGGTGAGGGGAGCTGATATTGCAGGCAGTATAAGAGATTGACTATTGCAGAAGGCGGTGAGTTGAAATTGACGTTGTTTCTGAAGGGTTGCCAATTACCAGAAAATATAACGAGTGTAGTTTTATGCTGGGTCACAATGGAACTAACTGTAATCTGTAGCACTTCCAACTCTCGCTACCAAACTAAAGATTTTATATTGATTCAGATACTATAGTAGAATATATCGCTGGAGAAATGAATAAAGTAATATATTTAGGCCTATTTAGACAATTTCTCTCCCGGTCTTCAGAATATAGAAAATTGTTTAAAAGTCCTAGCATTTTACATGTAGGCCTACTTGAATACGCACTTTCACATGCCTGAATTGATGTAATTTAACTAAATGCCTTTCGCGAAAGTTTGTAGGTAATTAATACAACACAATTCATACAACGAAATAATAAAACTTGACTTGTTCTTTTCTCCAACGACAGATTCAGCTTGAAACACATTAAATTGCTTTTCCTTCCATTTCATTTATTTGGTTCATTATTTCGCTGATTTCCGATACTTCTTGGTTTAAAGAATCTTTATTTTTAACTTCGTTGTCACTTATATCGACCATTTCCACAACACCAGTACTGTTCTTCTAATATCCCTGGATTTATTCTGTCATTTTCAGAATAATATGATGTAAACAAATAAAAAAAATTGACGGTAGCTCAAGAATGCCTCAACGGGAAGTTTTTGGGTATGGCAATACTGGGGACGGGTCGCGATCTTCATTTTTCGAGCGAGGCCTTCTTTATATGGACGGTTTTCAGCATTATGGAGTGTGAGGCTCAAGATAAAGTGTGCGAATAATACTCGATGTGCAGCTTGCTTCCACGTAGTGCGATTCGCATGCTTCGCTACTTCGGTGTGAATGCTCACGAGTTAATTTCCGTTAATAAGCTATGTAAGCTAACTGTATCATATAGAGTGCATTTATAACGTATTTTCAAAAAAATAAATGTTCCAATTTAGAACGTTTAAAGACACTAAATTCTTATATCACACGAATTCAATCAGATAACTTTTTAACAATTTTGTTGATTTACAGTTGTGCTTGTAATGAACTTCTACTTGTAAAGAATTTTCTCCTGTTTTCTCGCTTAATCAGCTCCAAATACTCCTAATATTTTGTAGACCTTGCGTGTCCCTATAAAATATGAACAATTGCATTGATTTTAAAATTCAATTTCTCTATTAATTTGGCATAAAGATTATATATTTCAAATTTAATTCGTCCACGTATTACATACACTGTAAAATTATGCTCCTTTACCAAATTTATAACTGAAATATGACGTTAAATTACAAATATGGCCAAAATATGAACAAGACCACAAAAATGACCAAAATACGACATTATATGCAAAATAAAAACGGTCCTATTAGGATAACATGCTTGTAATTTGTGTTTAATTTGTGTTTGGGGGCGAGAACGGAGGTCAGGAAAAAATTTGACATGTCATAAACATCATAACCCTACTGATAATTCTAGACTGATGGGGAAAAAGCAAATAAGTCAAAATATCAGAGTTTCAGGAAAGAGAAAAAAACAATTGATTTCCACAGCATTGTTACAATAATTAGATCAGCCCATCCATATCTATCTACTCTTATACAATTCAACGGCCCTAAATAGCGTGCTTGCTCGCCCGCTTCGTGAGACATCGGGTATACTCGGCGAAGTTCGTCTCTCGCAGTGTAAACTTTCATGACGACTACAAAATTAGGAAGGAAAACCATTTCTTTATTATATAAGGCCTAAGTGAAATGAACACAATGAACAAATATTCTAATTTTATTTTTACTTACAATTTTCATACCTCTGAACCACAAACATTTTTAATAATCTACCAGTGTGATTTTCTTAAAAATCCTGGAGTCAATGAATAATGGCGGGCGAAGCCGGGGGCAACAGCTGTAAAATATTGATGGTTTTATCTTTTGAAATATCGCTGATAATAATAATCCAAACAAACCATTCCTTCCCTTGAAACATTATATAATTTCTGAAAATTACACTGAATTGATAAAATAAAATTCACATCAGCTGAGAAACAATACGTATTATGTGTTCACAGGTTCTTTGGAACTGCATAATCGATTCTGATATAGTTTTCCCAGGGGGCGCTTTCATGTCGTGGAATGTACTCTAAAGCAGGAATTTTAGCTGTTTCATTAATTATTCATGGCTTAGTTTATGAATGATTCGCGTGCAAGTGTTAATAAATATAATGCTTTAATAATTATTATACTCTTAATTTTTAATTTTTAAAAGAATTATCGTGGCGAAGCCACGGGCACCTCCTAGTATTTTTACATAGCACAAGATACTGTGTAAAAATATGTAGGGGACTGAACTAAATCTACTCTTATACAATTCAACGGCTCTAAATAGCGTGCTTGCTCGCTCGCCCGCTTCGTGAGACATCGGGTATACTCGGCGATATTCGTCTCTCGCAGTGTAAACGTTCATGACGACTAAAATATTAGGAAAACCGTTTCTTTATTATATAAGGCCTAAGTGAAATGAACACAATGAACAAATATTCTAATTTTATTTTTACTTACAATTTCATATCTCTGAACCACAAACATTTTTAATAGACTGCCAGTGTAAATTTCTTTAGAATCCTGGAGTCAATTAATAATGGCGGGTGAAGCCGCGGGCATCAGCTTTAATATATTGATAGTTTAATCTACGAAGTATCGCGGACAGAAAAAATCCAAATCAATCACTCCTTCCCTTGAAAAATTATATAATTTCTGAAAATTACACTGAATTTATCAAATAAAATTCACATCATATTCATCTGTCAACAAACAGTTGAGAAATGATACGTATTATCCACCGCCGTCTCGAGAATTACGCACGAGAAACATACAGTTTAGAAGGCAGTGGTTTACAGTTATCTTTGGAACTGCATAATCGAATCTGAGATCGTTTTTCCAGGTGGCGATTTCTAATCGTGGAATGTACTCTTGAAGCCGAAATTTTAGCTGTTTAATTAATTATTAATGGTTTAGTTTAAGAATGATTCGCGTGCAAGTGTTAATAAATATACTGCTTTAATACTTATTATAGGCTACTATTAATTTTTAATTTTTCAATTAATTATCGTGGGCGAAGCCGCGGGCACCTGCTAGTATTTTTACATAGCACAAGATACTGTGTAAAAATATCTAGTGGACTGAACTAAATATTGTAACAATGCTGTGGAAATAAATCGTTATTTGTCTCTCCTAAAACTTTGGTATTTTGACTTATTCGCTTTTTTCCCTATCACTCTAGAATTTATCACATTTTTGTGTAAAAAGATTACAAATAAAAAGAGTGCGTGGAACGCCACGCGACAGAAGTAAAACTTTATTTTATTTTTTTATTTTTTCAATTTTTGATTATTGGATTTTATTCAATTTTGCATTATTAGACTTTTTTAATTCTGGATTTTGGACTTTTTTATTTTGAATCTTTGAATTTTTAATTTTGGGTTTTTTAAATTTTCGATCTTTGAAATGTTTAGGCCCCTACTTTTTTATTTTTAAAATTTTTGACTTTTGGATTTTTAAATTTTTAATTTAATTATTTATTAAATTTTTTATTTTTGGATGTTATAATTTTTAATTTTTTTTTTTTTTTTTTTTTAATTTTGGAAATTTGGATTCTTTAATTTTGTATTTTAGTTTTTTAATTTTGGATTTTTAGATTTTTTCAGTTTTGGTATTTTTTATTTTTTTATTTTTAAATTTTGTAATTTATTATTTATTACATTTTGGATTTTTGGATGTTTTAATTTTTAATTTTGTTTTTTAAATTTTGAAAATTTGTATTTTTTAATTATGGATTTTTAATTTTGGATTTGCGCGGTAATGAACCTCCGGGTTCCATAAAATAGATAATATACCTTTAGATTGCTTAGGAATTGTCTATTGCCATTGATGGAGTAAGGTCTGAAAAATTTCCTTTGATTACTCCTAATCATTGAGTTCATTGTTTTCTGTGCAGTCAGCACCGAAACAAGTCGGTTTTGAGTGTGACTGATTGTGACTGATTTCATGACGGTTTTAGTGTGACTGATTTTCTCGATTTACCCTCTACCGCCACTAAAGACGTTTTACTTCAAAAATAAAAATTTGTGTTTCAGGTAGGAGAAGAAGTGACGTAGAATCACTTCTACAACGTTGCAAAGGAGACATTCTGCACGCTATTGAACTTCTAGTGTGTACAAATGGCAGCAACAGTGGCCCACCAACACCTCAGCATGAAGATTCTCCCCTCAGCTCTCCACCTCTCATCCCAAAGTCCGCGTTCTCTCCACTTGGACCTCTCGGACCTCCGTCACACCAGTTCCATCACCGGTACAGTCCGCAGTCGCACCGTCGGTTTCTGGCAGCTCCGTACGCCGGCACGGGATACTTGCCTACAGTGATCAGGCCACCACCAGAGTACGGTATTCCACTTGTTGGGCACCCTCAGGATATCTACAGCAGTTCAGGCAGTGGCTGCACCGATAAGGCCACGGCTTCATCTCCAGGGTCAGGTACAGGTTCTGATAAGACTTGTTACTCCGAGTGACCGATAGCTGTACTCCGGCCTTCCCCCGAATATGCCCGGGTCAGCTACTACAGCCCGTGTGTAGAGAAAGTCATTGAATCGTCTGACGGTTCGGATAAGAGCGATGTTGATGTCCAGGGGCAAGGAATGTCTTAACCGAAGAGAGGACGCTATGCTACCGTATCTTCTCTCATACTCATGTCAAAGTACCTTCCATGAGACAAAGTGTGTTATAGCTTCAAAGAATTGATTAATTTCGTGATTGTTCTTTGAGGGAATTTAATAATAATGTAGTATAAGAGGTTTTTAGGGTTACAGTGACGTAGGGAATGGGGGTCCAGGGGGGTCCGGACGCCCCGAAACCAAAACCTAAAATTCTATTTTTGTATCAGATTGGTGCTGTAGATAGTTAAGCTTCATTTTCTCAAATATTTAATTATTTTATTAATAATAAAGTACTGAATTTGTAAATGTAGGCCTATTATTTCCACTGTTCCATAGTCTATTTTATTTAACTTTTCTTATAAATAGCAATAAGTTTTGTAACTTGGGTAACGATTTCTTGTTTAAGTTGGCATTTGCTAACTGGTTTTACAGCGCTAAAATAGCGTAAAATGTGATTTTCGGAACCTCTTTACCCCCTTTCTTGGGGGTATTCCATACCCCTCAAACCCCCAGCACTTTCGACCTTCCCCGAAATTATTTTTCTGGCTACCCTCAAAAATCATAAATAAACCAAGAAAGACTTCAACATATGGCCCTATTTTTTTTTATATTCGCAGGATTGCTTGAGTAATATTATATTATATTATATTATATTACATTATACAATATTATATAATATTATATTATATTAAAATATTATATTATTGAAATGTTGATACTTGTTAATTTAAAAAATATTTACAGAATTACAATGCTAAAAACACATATTTTCAAAATTACGATGAAATACATTTACAAATTTTGTTAAAACTAATATTTAATATACAATATCTACATTTAAAACAGTGTCTAAATCTATATAGGTTATTAAGTGCGAGAATGGTACTTTATAAGATTGTGTGGGGAACTGGAAAATGTTTGTCCGTCTGTCTGTGTGTCTGTACCCACGGTAACTCAAATACGCTTGATCGGATTTTCATGAAACTTGGTATTCGCATTTATAACGTCCATGGGAAGAAGCGCTTATTGATTTTGGACCAAATTGATTGACCGGTACCTGATTAATACCCAATTTAATGCCAAATTTATGGTAATATATTAGAATGAATTTATCAAATGCAAATCAGTTCTCATGACAACATATTGTTTTAGTCTGTAAATTTGTAAATTAGTCTGTAAATTTAGCAGATTATGGAAACACTAAATTAAGATAGGCCTATAGCTGTTGATGAATGCTTAAGAATCAGGTTTTTATCGATCAGTAAGAAGGCATGAAGTCAACTGAATGAAAATTTTACCCTATTTCTCTTCATTATTGACTGAAGAGCGCCAAATTGTAATGACTTTAATGCCCATAGCATAGGCCTACACAATTTACGTCATAGAGCTCCTAATAAAAGTGGCTTGTCTGTGTACCGTTTATACACAGGTAAAATATTTCGTTGTTATTCATTAACACACTGTATAGGTATCCCATTCATTGCAGGAGTAGGCTACTATTTTTATTTATTAGTAAATGAAGTATTAGTAAATCTATTTTAATACCTAATCAATACGAACATGGATCCCTGTGTATATCATATTATCTGTGCTTTTTGGGCGTACAAGTCGTAAAAACCTCTTATACTACATTTGCTTCAAAGAGTTATATCATCAAGGGTAGTCATGAATAAAGTAGATGTTTAACAGTCGCAATTGCTATATTCTGCTACCACCAGTAATCCTCGATTCATGCCAAAGAGATTTCCTTATGACATTCTTAAGCCAGAGCATGGTGTGGAACTATGCTAACAAAATGAAATCAACTCAACAAGAATAACTCGTGTGTTTTGATAAAAACTTCCGACGCCAGCCTACTAGACTAACAACTGACCATGTGTTTTAACGTCATATTTATGGGAGTTCATCTTTTTGGCAACATATACGGGTAGCTGCAGCTTAAATATTCCCCTCAAGTGAAAAAAACTCATTTTTTGCATTATTAAAGGAACAATAAAAAATAACAAGTTGTACTGGGGCTAATGAAAACAATCCTGGGGATATTTTGTAAATATATGTGTCGAAAATAGGAAAGAGAAGATAACTTCAGTGTTATAAAAGACTTTACTGTGGTGCTGTTTAATTTTCAGAAGCAAATTCCTTGGCAAACGAGCTCTCATTATAGCCTACAAGAGTTGGTTCGACAGAAATTCCTGCGGTCTTTTCTCTAGGAGTGATGTTTATATGGAAGTGGTCACAAAAAATGTTACTTGTGACGAAGATCGTTACAGTGTGGTGGTCTGTTAGAAGTAGCCTATTTCTTAATAATTAGAGAACGAAATGAGTCATAAGTTTCCTTTAGGAATGACTGACTGATTTCTGATATAAATCTCATTTTTTAAATATAATTTTTAAACTAAAGATTTTGACATTCCATGAATTCTACGATGGATGAGAAATAAGTCGTGGCAACTATTTTTTTTAATTTTAAAATACACAAATAGACTTATAAGGAATATATTTAAGTTATAATGCAGATTATGGGTAGTAGATGTAGGATAGGGTAGGGACCAGACACCCACAAACACAAATAGTCTAATTATTAGGGCAAGGCGTGAAAAAATTCAAAATAAAAAAACAACTTAAAAATAGCGAAAAGTGACACGAAATATAAAAAGGACCAATAAATTTACCATTATTACTTGTAATTAGTTTCTTGGAGTAATGAGTTGCTAAAAGCAATTTAATGTTTGACAGTGCATTATATATATGAATTTACAATATAAAACACACTTATTTTGTTACTAAAGAAGTAAGTAAATTTATACTACTTGGACACTTAGCGAAAAGAAATTCTTTCTGAACTGGCATGCTCATAAAATTGCCCCTAGCAAATATGTGTCATTTAATTAAAGAAAGAAAAAAAATCTTAGTTGCTAGAAGACAAACTGCTATGATGTTTACAATAAACTTAAATCAAAATGAACTATGAACACTAAAAACGATTTGTCTGTTGTCTGAAAGTAACGATTTGTACATGGAAAAGCTTCTCTCTACCTCCACTGAAACATGACCTAAAATGCCGAAAATGACCTAAAAATTGCCAAAAAATTACCCAACTCTTGAAAATGACAAACATTTAAAAATGCAATTATTTAATCAATTATTTCATGATACACGTTTATGTATATGGGAGCTAACTTTTAACTTTCATATATAAAAGATGCAAAATCACTAAATGCCTTGCCCTACTAATTACCGATACACGACGCCATTTTACCGCTGTAATTCATTGTGGTAGTTGGAAGCATGAAAGCACACATATCCATCCTATAAACCTTCAAAATTCAGTATGGAAGGGCATTATTCCCAAAATCTTCCCAGTGGCATTATCTAGCATTTCTGCCTCGAATAACGGCAAATTCGGCGTGAGAATGCTTTTCACATTTTGTTGCCATCCATTCTGCACGGTGATAGCCTCACACTCCATGTGTATAACCGTATATTTTACTGCCATCCTATGACGTGTCTACATACTAAAAATGCTCGTTCTCCAGTGACATACAACATTTCTTGGTACCATAGCCTTAAGCTATGGTTTGTCTACGACGTACATCGCCGGCGATCACCGTCGGCATCAGCGGTCATTGTCGTAGAGGTGGTTTCTTTTCCGGCGATCATCGTTCCTTGACACTATTGCTATCCACAGTTTATAGTTGGCCATGTGGTGTGGGAGGGGGGCATTGGGAAATTTGTTAGCTTCCATAACCTCAACATAGCCTACAATATTATAGTCACCCAAGAAAAAACGCTGACAGGAACAAAGGAAAATCACTTTTGGTGAACCCTAAATATTAAATGGATAGTAAAATATTATGTTTCATAAATTGTAATTACAGAAAACAGTATTTTCTAACAATTTATCTACCATTTGCCAAATATTTTCGTTTGTATAGCTAACTTTTTGGTCCTTTAAGCTCATGTCATACAGAGAAATGTGTTCAGACACGAAATCTATTAATATTTCATATGCAACTTGGGAAAAATTATGATTAAGTGCAAAATGGCTGTCTTCTGCTTTTCTTGATCTACTATAGGCCAATACATGATAATCTGTGGCGTTCATCGCCCTGAATTTGCCTCAAAAGCAACTACCGGCGATCACCGTCGACCCCGGCGTTCATCGTCGTAGACAAACCAGCTGCATTGATTTTTATTGAGAGCAACAGGCAGCGATGATCGCCAGCGGTCATCGCCGGCGATAAACGCCAAACCATAGCTTTACTTTGAAAAAAAAATAGTTGCAATGACTTATGCCTCGTTCTTCGTACTGAAAAAAATCCAATACACAAAATATCATAATGTCTGGTACTTTTGTGCCTAAGACCAACGGGGGTAGATGCATCCTTAAGCGTCTTATACCGAGGAGGCTGTATGCCTTTAAGTCCTCAGGAATATGTCCTTGTTTCCTCCAGATTAAGCTATGAGAAAATATTCTTTGGGTAGCAAGGCATAGCAAGAAACAATCTTGAGCTCTCCGGTTCGATTCTTGATTTGACGGGAGCATGGAACAATATATTTATGATCTATGGATGCTCTGAGCACAAGTACTTCTCCCTGACAAATGAGGTTAGGTTAAGACTAATCTGGTGCTGTAAAGATATAAACCATGCTTAAGTTCAGTGTACTTATATCATTACAACTGTGTAAAATAAACATCATATCACATAGAAACCATAGAGCGCCTGTCCCAAAATAATTCCAAATATTCCAATTCAAAGAGTTCTTTTAAATTTCCGTACCAAAACGGTAAAGCATTGAAGAAATTTAAATGTGTTTTTTTTTTCAGTTGACAACTAAAAGCTTCCAATTATGTTATTAAGTTCGATCTCACATAGGCCTACCTAAAGCCTAAGTAGAGTGTTATAAAATTACATGATGGACTGTCTACTGCTTATCACTTTTAATATTAAAATCAGCATTATGTATTCGATATATTTAACCCTTAAATGCATAATTTATTACAATATTTTGCTTCAAATTTGTAACAAAATAGTGGAAAATAACTCGAAAATAGCTATTTATGTATCAAGTACGCAAAATAATGCTTTAGCGGACGAATCTAGTATAGCGGCCGAGGCGCAAGCCGAGGCTGAAATACTGGATGAGTCCGCTAAAGTTTTTGCGTACGTGGTGCATACAATATTTTTTAGTGATAGCTCTCTAAATTATATGAAATGAAACAAAAATACCGTAATTAATTATAATGAGAGGCAGTCTACCATATTCTCACGGCCCTCTCAAACGCAAGACAACAATGAACCGTACGCACCAATACGAAATGCGGTAGGCTATAGATGAGTTATATGAGTCGCTGATTTGTAAACAATAGTAAATACGAAGTAGTATTTATGAAAAGCTTGTGAAAATATGAATTATAATCCCGAGGAAATTTCTCTCCAAGTCAAAAACATTGAATTGGAGCTGGTGCCAGCAACATCACGGCAGAAGGAATAGGGAATATATTGCAATTAAATGCTGGTGCATCCATGTAAGCTATGTGAACGAAGATGTGAAAAGTTGTTGACTTATATTTGCTGTCAGGTGATGAAGTGGGCTACCGTGTTTTGCGAAAAATCCTGGTAAAGTTTCTGATTATCATAAAGAAACGTGTTGGCTTAAATTTGTTGTTTTATGACCAATTATATGCGTAAATCCATGTTAAAGTTGGTGTGACTGGTCAATGCCGTCTGGGTTTTGTTTATAGATTGGCATGACGACTTTAAAGGACAAGGCCGCTAAAAGTGCATTTTGAATGCATTTTGGATGCACTTTTATGCAATTTTAGCGGCCTTGGTCGCTAAAATGCAATTTTTCGGCGTGCTACCAGTCCGATAAGCAGCTGTTTTAGAGAGCGTGTACTAAAAAAGAATTTAGATGCATGTAAAGTTTCCGAATAAGGCGAAAAAAATAATCTAAGAGCCTAATCATTGTGTAAACTGTTTTCTATGCAGTCCGGCACGAATTTATAAGTTGCGTGAGAAATTGATCTCGCACATAAAAGGGTGAACTTAGTCTGTTTTGATTATTGCCGTCTTCTTCTTATTGCTTTCAGGGTTTAGGTCAATGCTACCTATTCCGGTCTCAAGTCCATCGTTTTCTTGGACGTCCTGGCGTTTTTTTCCCGTATAGCTTATAACAAGAAATGATTATTTTAGGTAATCTCGTTTTTTCCATCCTGTCCAAATGTTCTTTCCACCAGTTTTTATATTCCTCTATTTTAAACCTATCTTATTTCCGTCAGTAGCATATTAGTAGGCTATTAACAGTAGGCCTATTCCATAATAGTATTTTATGCAACGAGCCTATAATGACATTTATTAAGACACTAGTTTGTTAATGAAAATCGCGTTGTTCGTTTCATAATATTGTCATACGAGTATCTTTAATACCACTATAAGCAAGTTGCATTTGACTGTTTTTGTTCGACCATAATTAAATATAGGCCTATATATAAGTATGGAAGGGCATTATTCCCAAAAGCTTCCCAGTGGCATTCTCTGGCATTTCCTCCTCGAATAACGGCAATTTCGACGTATTTCAGAATAAGATGGAAGAAATAAGGTGTGAGTCTAATCACTGTGTAAACTGTTTTCTCTGTAGTCCGGCACGAATTTATAAGTTGCGTGAGAAACTGATCTCGCACATAAAAGGTTGAACTTTAGTTTATTATGCTCACGGTCAAATTTTTCGTTATATTTATTGCACAACTAGCACTTTTCAACAAATGGGTATTGCTAACGGTCAAATTCGCCTTTGGGCAAACGTTTGGTTATTCGCATCGGCATATAGGACGTGTTCTAATTCCAGCAAATCATTTGTCGAACCTGCCAATCAGCGCAACGAACGTGAACTGTCCGCGCCCCCGGCGGTAATGTGGAGAACTTGTTGCCTGCAAGCTACAAGATTGCAAGTGCAGCCATTTTCCTTTCCCACATATTCTTCATTTCCTAGCATTGCAACTCCATCCAAATAGCATTTGTATATGACTGTGTAGATACCGTTATTCCGAACGGATTAGTATAAAAAACATGACGAGAACACGACTCGTTGACATACAAAAACGAAATGAAAATTCGAAGCGGGATGACATAGGAGCCGTACTTGTATATGCACGATTCACGCTTGCTTCCATCATTCCTTGATAGCCTCGTGGTAGCAAGCTAGACTGTGGTGCTAGAGGTCTCGGGTTCGATTCTTGGTATATCATAACACTGAAATAAATTACTTATAAGTTTTGTAAATTATCTTAATAATGTGATCTTGTCCCATCCTAATTAATCTGGATAATTGTTGTCTTTTAATGTAAACGATACAACAAACTACCATTAGCAGCAGAGTATGAGTAGCTGAAACTACAGGAGTCTACCACTAGGTGGCAGGGTAATACTACGATGTTGCGAAATTTAGTACACAGAGGGAGAATCTTTTGCTAGTATGGATTTGATGACTCATTTGGCCGTTAACAAGAGGCATTTGGCTACGCGTTTGGTTAAATTAGTTGTACAATAAATTTAACGAAACAATTTGACCGTGAGCAACAGGCATTAGGCATTATGGGTTTCGAAGAAAAGTCTACCTATTGCAATCGATACCATGTCATGACTTTCGAAAAATTCTTTCATATCTTTACGTTTCATGCCTCCCTAAGTATGAAACCACCGCCCGTTCAAATTTTTCTTGTAAAATAAATATATGTATATATCCTTTACACGCTAGCGGCCGTAATTTTGAAGATATTTGAACCAAATTTAATCATGTTATTTCTAGGCCCGATAGTTCGGACAAGTTCGTTAATGAACAAAATTGGCCCAAGAGGCGGGTCGGGGGAGGGGGTTGAAATTTTGAAAAATTTAAATCTCGGCCCCTATGAAGTATAGAGGGAAACTTTGTTTGAATAAATTAGAGTACTCCCTATGGAGTTCACAGTGACACCAACGATTCAAATTGTACAATAAACTATCTGTATTTAAATGAAATAAATTCTGTTCGTATTAAATTAAATATTATTCTAAATTGAGTTCATTTATTGTGTTTTAATGAGCGTTACTTTGAGATTAAAAGAAGCCTTGGGTTCCCTGCACACCGTCACTTGCCATCTATCGCCGCAAAAGACGAGAACCTACTAAAAGCTGATCGCTAGGGGCCGTATTTTTTGGTAACAACGATAAGCGCGAAATTTTATAAAATAACCTCCCTTAGCTATACTTAGCTTTTATATGCTTAAAATACCAATATGAATCAAATTGAATCCACGAAATATCGCGAAATTTACTCGATTCCGCGAAATGTGTCTATAAGCGCGAAATATGCCACTTCTGTCCGTAAAGTGAGAAATGAGCACGAAAATGTGCCTTAAAATCACAATATTGTGTTTTGATGTACTGTATTTTTTTATTTCTTAGCAGCAAGCTTTTTTCTGCTGTTCTGTGGCTGTCGAAGATTTACCGATATATCGATATTAGTGATCGATTACAAAGATTGCAGAATTTACGCAAAGATTGTCTGTGACCTGGTTTGTACTGTTGAGTACTCTCCTTTCCTGCTATCTCTTTGCCAAGTTAGCGATCCATTAAAGCAGATCTCTTTGCCAAGTTACCGATGCCTATGATCGATTACAGCAGAAGAGTGTAGAATGTTTGTTACTTGTATTCAGCAGATTTCGTCTTTTATCCACAGTGGTATGGTTGGCACTTCCGTTTGCAAATGGCTATCTGATGGTGTTTAGTAGAAATTACGATGATATTTCTCGTAATTATATTTGAACATTAACTCTAATCATGTCTAAATCGGAAGTTACTTCAGTTCATAAAAGGGCAGAAGAATATAGAAATGAGGGGGGGGGGGTGTTAGTTCATGTAAATAAAGTAGCAAAGTTTATCATTGCGCAGTGTTCCCAATGTAGTATAAAGTAATTTATTTCACGAAATACTCACCGAAATAGAAGGAAGTTAACACCGAAATCAGTCATTTTATTTCACCAATAAATCAGGGCCCTACTGATCGCCTAGGTTAGCCGAGTCGTTTGTGAGATGAATTAGTATTCTAAAGCTCAAAACTTCGACATTTAATTATGATCGAACAAAAACAGTCAAATGCAACTTGCCTATGGTGGTATTTAAGATACTCGTAAGAAAAGTATGAAACGAGCGCATACTAGTGCCATAATAAATGTCATTATAGACTCTTTGCATAAAATACTATTACGGAACACTATTAATAGCCTACCAATAGGCTATAGATGGAAATATAGACGGCCCTTATATGTAATCAATTAGGGCAAGGCATTTAATGACCATAAAAAAAATGCATTTATGACCTAAAAATAGTGAAAAATGAAACAAAATTTTAAAAAAATGGCCAATAAATTCACCACTATTACTTGTAATTAGTAATTTTTAAGTAATGAATTGCTAAAAGCAATTTAATGGATGACAGTCCGTTATTTATGAAATTACATTATAAAACAAACTTATTTTATTACTACTTAGACACCTTTAGCGAAGAAAAAAATTATTTCCGAACTGGCATGCCCACCAAATTGCCCCTAGCATATATGTGCCATTTAAAAAGAAAGAAAAAAGATTATTTATTGCTGCAAGACAAACTGCTATGGTGGTTACAATAAACCCGAATTAAAATTAACTATGAACATTTGATGGAGATTTTCAAATAAAAATGATTGTCTGTTGTATGAAAGCAACAATTTGTAGGCCTACATGGAAAAACTCCTCTCTACCTCCACTGAAACGTGACCTAAAATGCCGAAAAAGGCCTAAAAATGCCGAAAATGACCTAATAATGCAAAAAATGAGCTAAAAATTGCCAAAAATGATCTATCTCTTGAAATTGACAAAAAATGCAAAAGCAAATTGCCCTTAGCCTATTTAATCAATTATTTCACGGTACGCATTTATATTGGCCTATATTCGAGCTATCTTTTAACCTTCATATAAAAAAGATGCAACATCATCAAATGCCTTGTCCAAGTAATCATTAATATAAAATCCACTATGGTCTTAAAGAAGGTAGGGACAGGCGTAGGACAGCTGAGTCACTGTACAAAACAGAAAGGTCGAGGTTCAGTCCCCGATGAAGCCCTTGGGATTTTTAATTGATCTAATCCTTCTGTAGGACTATGGTTCTGGAATTGACTCATCTCTATGAGAAATGAGTAGGCTACCTTAAAAGTTGGCCTGTACAGAGGCTGACATTCTTACCACTTTCCTGTGTCGACTGTCTAAAGAAATACGAGAGCTTTTATTTTTAGTTAGAAATTGGATATCACTAGATCTATGCCTGTTTAAAATTTGTCTGCAATAATAACAACATTCTTTGCTGAGAGCATAAGCCAAATGCTGAATACTGATTATGATGAAAACAATAGGCCAATGCCTATATTTAAGCCTACCTTTAACAACTTCTTATTAATTTTTTAAATAATTAATTATACAAGCAAGACTATTTCAGGACGTATAATGTATTTGAAATGAGATTTATCTAAGAAGAAGAAGGAAGATTTTAAGACGGTCATGAAAACTGGCATATTTTTAAAAATGCTTTTGATTTTTTTCCTTTTATATTGGGACAGGCATTCATTTTTATAAATAATTATTATAAAGGTTTTGAGTTTATTGAAAGGTATAAAGATTATTTGATACTAGGCTAAATGGATTACAAATTGCTGTAATATATGTATGTTATAGTGGCTTTCTCCGTCTGTAAATAAGATCTGTGCTGAACTAGAAAATATAATTCTAATATGTATTACATTCTACATATCTATGAAAAATAAAAGTGTGAAGTGTATAAAAATATATTAATTTTTATTGCTAACCTTCTTCTCATCCGTGAATCATTTATGATGAAAAGCTGATAGTATTGCAGGAATTTTCGTCCAATGTAAATAGCAATTGAGGACCGTTTTGACAAAACTCAACATCTCCATTTTTTGCCAAATTCGTTTTTTGATGGTTTTAGATGTTTTGAAATGAGATCTTTAAGTTGGTGAAAAAAGAACATAAGAAAAGTCAACACAACCAATTCATTTTGAAGCCTTAATATGAAAGGTTTCTATCTTCTGTATGTTAATAAAAACTAAAGAAATCTTCTTCTGAACAATTTATGTTTCGGCACATGTGGAGTTTTGTCAAAACGGTCCTCAATTGTCGAATATTGTCTTCACAACAGTTATGTCCAATAGGCCGAAAATTTAGGATCCAGAAAACACAATCGTCCGTTGAATGTTTCATCCACAGCACTCAAATCTATGAATCTAGGCCCAAATATTTGTTGTCCACAAAGTATTTTCGTTCGATAGAAATTTGATAAATAATAGGCCTATGCAATACATTGTAAATTTATGATTGTTTACGTACCAATTGATATATTTAAAAATATATATACTTAATTCAGCTGTATTTACACTCCTTTTAGCTACGAGGTCATATCAGGAGTTCGGGATCTGTGTCTATACAGTAGGGTAGGCCATGGAACTATTGCTTGTCAATTGTTTCTACTGACGTATATAATGTAGTAAATTTTCAACTGATATTAAATTACAAGATGAAATGGTGAGGATGATTCATGTTGTGTAAATATCCAATTCGGCATTTGGCTTTACTAGGGAAACCATGAAAAAAAACCCATGTCATATTGGCCGGCCATGGGTTTTGAACCTGGGATCTCTTCGTCCGGTATAAAAAAAATAATTATCTAACAACAAAATAATTAAAACAATACATATATTAACATTTACACGCAAATCATTCCTAATCAAAACTATTAATAAATAAAAAGCAACAAATCCGGCTTCGAGGTGTATTTCACGATTGGAGTGGAATCTACATCTTGGAATTCCTTGCTCCCTGGCTCAAAAATCCCAGCACAATGGCTTCGTACAAATTGTTTTCCCATTTAGGCCTACATTCGTGATCCTTCTTCTGTCTACCTATGTAAAAATGCAGATCTCTGCGTGCCATTACATTACAACCAACTGAATCAAGCAGAGCGGGCTAACAAAATAGAAGGGGTCGACAATTTCTGCATTACGTTGAAAAAAATTGAAGCGTTTACTTTTTTAAGGGTGTAAGTGCCAAAATCATGATTGTGTAGAAAACAAGATATAGACCCACATATGTCGTCCACATATCTTCTGTATAGTTTTATATTGTGTTTCTTAATAATTGACTCAATAACCTTATCCTCTAGATTTTGTAGGAAAAGTTCTGATATTAGCCTATTCCGGATAAAGGGGAGCCCATAGCTACTCCTTCGCTTTGTACGTATATTTCATTATTAAACATGAAGTAGATAGACCCAGCGTTATATCTTGGAATTTATTGCTACTAACGTGGCTTTCCCTGGACCTTGGACCCTTCTGAAATGCATTGGTCTGGGTAGGCCTATATAGATCCATTTAAAATTATCACCTGAAAAATCATGATTTTGGAACTTAGACCCTTATATAACTAAACGCTTCAATTATTATAGGCTGTAAGTGGCGTATTCTTCTTTTTAGAAGAGTACACGTGTTATACAAAGATAAAAGGAAAAGAACGAGTGGTAAATGTGGAATCTGAGCTGTGACTTCATTGTCAAGCCAGAGGATAATGTTTGGTGCTAATATTGACACTGGCTAAGTTATTGATTTTCAAGTCCGATATGTTTACCTGTTCTACAGGTGTACAGTACAATATTGTCACCAACCATTCACACGCGTTTACTAATAATTACCTCATGAATCAGTGACCAATCTAGAATAGCAATATGTGGAATTCAACCAATCATAATCGTCATAATTTTATCGTTTTATTTTTACCACTTTCATTTTATTGCACCTAGTAGTAGTAGTAAATTATTTATTTTGCCTTTAAGGCCATAAGGCCTTCTCTTCCACTCAACCAGGTTAAAAAAATATAGGCCTATACAATCAGTGGCGGACGCAGAATTTTTCTGGGGGGTTTGAATAGGTAGAAAGAATACTGAAAAAAATTAATCAACTTACATATAAAATCAGTTTATAAAACTGGCCACTTAGAGGCTTTTTTTTTTTTTTACAAATTCCGGCATCCCCCCCTGGGTCCGCCACTCTATACAATGTAGAATTACACTAATGAACAAAGCAATGGATAAGAGACTAATACTAATATTATGGTTAAGGCTAATCATAATAAATAATGGATTAAGGAAAGAGCGTAAGTTTCATAAAATGCACAGGTTTCATCAAAAATAATATATGTATGTATATATATATATATTTTTTTTTTTACAAGCAAAACAAGGAAAATGTCGAATTGTTATATTGAAACTTTAAGCTTGTAAAATAAGCTTATAGACAGTTATAAGTTACAAGAAGATTAAGCAATGCTATGTTCAATGAGAGACATAGGCGTAACCAGGCCGACCTTATGGGGGGGGGTTATAACATCCGCGGGGTCTGGGGGGTATGGAATACCCCCAAGGGAAAGGGGGGTCCGGGGGTCCTCCCCCGGAAAATTAAAAAAATTAAGATGCAAAATAACGAGTTTTAAGCTTCCGGGGGTTCTCCCGGAATTATACAATTTTCCTTTTTTAATCAATGGGGGGTTCAAAACCCAACCCCTCGGTACGCCTATGATGAGAGATGGAGTGACTACAAAAAGCAAGTTCTGTTCAGTGGGATTGTTTATTGAGCACAGTTTTGAAAGAGTTTAAGCTCCGACTACCCCTGATATCTTGTGACAAGGAATTCCAAGAACGGACTGTGGCTATGGTGAATGAGTGAGAGTGTGAGGTTGTATGATGACTAGACTTCGGACTTTTAGGTCGCTAAGAATGCTGTTTTAGGTACTAAAATAGGCTCTAAAAATTGGAAAATAGGTTCTAAAAATCGTAAAATAGTCTCTTATAAAATCGTTAAGTTACCAATTTTCTGAAATATCTCAATTGCAATGCAGAATATTATATTTATTGGTCACCATTATTCAATAATCATGATGGTACACAGAATTATATAGACTTATTACTAGAGCCTATATTACTACCATAGCAGTGAAAAGCTAATTCCTGCGCCCAGAAGCTACGCACGCTAGCATATTCAACCCCATGTATATCCCTCAGTGATTCTGAGAGCTACTTCCCCCCTGGATGTGGGAGTCGGGAGAAAAACACTACATTTTCTTGGGAATTCCAAAGAATTTTTCTTCTAAAGACGAAACATTCCTTACTATTTAACCACGTCACAAATGTGTCATGTACTGCACATTCCGAGCTTAAAATTTAGTACGAACTGAAAATAAATGCTAGAATTTATAACAAAAAAACTTATTTTGAACTTTAGAGGAAATACAAGCAAAAAGGCAATATTATGCTCTAACGTAAAAAATTGGCTGTTTTAGGTCCTATAAAAGTAACTTATCAGTTTTAAGGCATAGTCACTTATGAAACATGCACATACAAGTTTTGGTCCATATATCACTTAAGGATTAAAATAGGTTTTTACCTAAAATCCGAAGTCTACTTATCATAGGTAATCCCATGAGAGTTGGATTTATTAAGACTATTCCATGAATAAACATATGGCGGATTATACAAACAATAATTACTTTCGCGCTTTGTTGTATAAAAACAAAACTAACAGCTGCGAAATCACGGCATACTATGAATCAACCATTCATGAATCGATTCGAGTTACCATGCTGTGAACAGTGCTACGATTCGAGTTACCATGTCCATGCTATGACCAATGCTACCAATGGTGCATATAAGGCATAGTTAACTTAATTTAGGTAAGCTAATAGCAGATCAGAATAAAAACACACGAACTGGCTTGCACCGAATTGAAATTGTGAAGATTCTATGGACAGGGAATTATGGAGGCAAAAGATTGCTGTGGGATGAAGGAAAACCATTCTATTGTGGAATATTCCTTAATAAATATTATTACTATTATTATTATTATTATTATTATTATTATTATTATTATTATTATTATTATTATTATTATTATTATTATTATTATTATCATCAGGGCAGGGATTCTAATGACATGTCATCTTTTTATTGATGCTGCATAGACATTGCCAACTTGTAGATAAATCCTAATCATGGCCTCTAGATTATAGAAATGCATTTTTATTAGGCCTAGGTAATTTTTGTCATTTTATGCATTTTTATATTTTTAGGGCATTTATTTCAATTTTAGGTCATTATTTTGTCATTTTCGTGTCATTTGCTTTCTTATTTTGTCATTTTCATGTATTTACATTGAGTGTATTAACTTTTTTTCGTCGCTAGCGGTGCTATCTTTGAAGAGTAGTTTGTTTAATGCAAGAAGGAAAAATTCGGCGTTAAAGTGTTGACATGTCTCGGAAATGAGAATCAAAGAAACGCCAAAATTTTGTATTATAATCCGGCAGACCACAAAAGGAAATGCCGAATTTTGGCTCGCCAGTGCCTCAGAGGCAGTATAAATATCCGTGAGAAAAGAACATTCACAACATTACAGTTATTTACAGTTTTTACATTTATGTACAAACTAGTCTATAACTTTGTGTGTACAATAATAATTTTTTATAAATAAAATGTCAGTTTTTAGGTCTTTTTTTATAATTATTAAGTCATTTTCTTTAAAATTTAGGGTCATTTTATAGGTCATTTTTCAAACAATTTTTGGTCATCAGAATTCGGGCCCTGTTTATTATTATTATTGGTGAAGAAGAATGGTGATGTGGCCTGTCCGTCCTGGGCACCCCTGCGTTTGGACACACATCAGCAAACTAGAATCAAGTAAGTTACTCATGCTTTGCTTATTAAGGGGACGACACACCTATGACCCCGATCAGGGAGACATTAATAACAGAGGCTGATTTGCACAGTGAAACCTTCCTCAGCTCCAGAAGAATAGCAGTCTGTTTAATCCAGGCTGGTATCCTAGCAACGGTGCTCCAGTAACTGTATACTCTATTGTTGAATCCTTACATATAGCTCAAATTGACAGAAAGAATCCAGAGAAGTTCTTTTTTTTATTCTTTTCTCTCTTGTTCTTTCATCACTGGCTGGGTGGGGATGGTTCCATGTAAACTAAACCCACCCTGGAGGGAGGGGGGGGGGGCAGAAGCGGCATGCTTTTGTTTCAATTGAATCGCTGCAATCCAACACCAGAAGCTCCACCTTGTGTTAGATGTTGGAAATTGTATAGTGTGCGTAGTAGAGGCCACGACTGGTGTTCTACACAAAGTCGATTCGGTTCACCGTATATTGGATTGTTTAAGAAAATGAATCAAGATTATAGGTGTACACAGGATTTCCGTAGTAGGGGTGCCAGATTACGCCTGATTATCCAGGTCCAGGGCCGTAGCTAGGCAGTGGTGAGATGGGCCACCGCCAAGGGCGCAGGTATAAAGAGGGCGCAGGTATAAAGAGGGCGCAAAATTAACCATGTAAAATATCACCTTTTTTAGACTGGTGCAATTTATCAAGCAATAAAAATTCTAGATTTTATGAATTAATTATTTTTTAAGTAGTTCAATCGTCTGAAAATAAGGTTTTAGTACCTTGAAAGTCCAACACTTAGTTCATTTTCAAATTGGGGTTTAGGTCTTCTTTGATAATAACAGTGTTTTTATATTAAAATAATAAACAATTTTACAGAAATTAAAAAACATTGTTCAGACCCCCCAGTATTGGAGGGCGCAGAAGGACATTTCTACGGCCCTGTCCAGGTCACCCCTCTTCCTTAAATATCTGATCAAGATTTACCTGCATCATACACAAGACAATTTTAAAACAAGATAAATATATGCATATGCATTCACGAATAGAGATCATAATCTCTATTGGACATTACATCATAATAGTATAGGAGAAAAATTCCTCCGTCACTGGGATTTGAACCTAGGACCTTTGGCTATCCATGTCAATGCTCTACCAACTGAGCTAAGCCAGAGTCCACTTCACAGCGCCAGATAGAACCTTTCTCCTGGTCTTGGCCAAAGGTCCTGGGATCAAATCCCAGTGTCAGAGAATTTTTTCTCTTATAATATTATCAATTTTTAAACTAGAGTGCCCATTTCATGGTTACAAGCGCCACATGCTAAAGAAGCATATAACTAAATGTAATAAGGTTTTGGGTTATCCAATGATTGACTTCTTAAAAACCAATGCTGTTTCACAGAATTTAAAACATTTGTTAACAAAGTTTTTAAAACACTGTGATCAATTCTCACAACTATTTCTATGAAATAACTTTGTAATGTTTTGTGTTTATGTTCACTTTTGTTTATTGTTTACCGCCACATTTTAAAATTTTCTGCATGTCATAATTATAACATACTTATTCTGAAACTATAGCCCTAGCATACCTAGGTAAAATAGGGCTCTTGTACTTGGAGATTTAATAAATAAATATGAGTGTATTTTTTATCTTTTCAAATTATTATTTTTTAGTTCAGCTTTATTTATACTCCTTTGAGAGTCGAGGTCATATCAGGAGTTCAGGTTTTGTGTGTATATCAGTAGGCCACGCGACTATTGAAGCTCAACTATTTTCTACTGTTGGTGTGTTTATGGAGTCAGTAAATTTCAACTGATATTAATTACAATTAATATGACGCAGGGTGAAATAGCGAGGGTGAGTCATGGTAAGTAAATATCCAATTCGGTATTTGCCTTTACGACTGGGGAAACCACGAAACACTTATAGAAAAACACCTAACGTTACCAGTAAACTTTACTAGTTCTGCAGTCTATGAAACGGTTTACTAATAATATTAGCAATATTTACTAATAATTAATTTAGAGCCGTGAATTCATTACTAATATTATTAGAAACTATTCTAATGAAACAGAAGACCAATATTAATAATTAATATTATTATGTATTTAATAATAATATGAGAGTAAAAGTTCTATGAAACAGGGCCCAGGAGGGCCCATTAAATATAGATATATTTGGGATGAATCTTAAACAATTTAATTCTGCTGCAAGCCAACTGTTAAAACTTGTCCAAAATGTTAATTCATAGGAATCAGTGTGTGAATAGTAACACCGTATATGATATTTTCAACTAACATATTTTTCATTGTTTTATTAAACTTGTTTTATTCTTATTTTATTTTTTCTCTACATTCTTCATGCTTGCTTTCTTCTTATCTCTCTTATTCTCTTTACTCTCTTCTATTCTCTTTACTTCTTACCTTACATTGGTCATCATAGGCGTAGCGAGGGGGGGTTTTGGGGGTTTGAACCCCCCCCCCCCATTGATTAAAAAAAAGGAAAATTGTATAATTTTTTAAAGTGTGCACATTAATTACTTAATACAAGTATAAAGCGTGGGAAGCTTAAAACTCGTTATTTTGAGTCTTGATTTTTAAAATTTTCGGGGGAAGGACCCCGGAAGCTAAAAATTCGTTATTTTGCGTCTTAATTTGTAAAAATTTCCGGGGGTGATCCCCGGAAGCTTAAAACTCGTTATTTTGCATCTTAATTTTTAAAATTTTCCGGGGGAGGACCCCCGGACCCCCCTCTCCCTGGATGTTATAACCCCCCCATATGGTCGGCCTGGTTACGCCTATGTTGGTCATTATCCTAACTTTCCTACTTTTTATTATATCTACTTCATATTTGTGTTATTGTAAGTTCATGATGTAGCCTATTGATAGTATAGTCATGAACATTGTAATTGGTTGTATAGGCCTACCTTTAATGTTCATTCTTGATTAAATAAATAAATAATTTATTCTTGATTAAATAAATAAATAAATAAATGTCCTGACGAATACTTAAGTGACCTGTCCTAGCAACAGATCGCGGCCGAGGTCAGACAATTGAAAGATTTCACTGTACCGTAGTTATGAACCCAGACGCCACGGGTAGTCAAATAATTGACTTGACCTAGCCTCAGATAGTAGCCAAGGTCGGACAATTGAACTAAGTTTCACCCCTTCACAGCTGTGAAGTGTTGACGGATTCCTTTCGCATGATCGTAATGAAATACAATCTCGTGCGGAGGAATAAAAGTGGAGAATATAGGTAGCTTGGTGGGTGGCTCTAAGTTTAATATTGCGAACCCCTGCGATCCGAGGGTGTGATCTGCCGGGGTGAGAGGCGGCACAACTATCGACGCTGTTTCCAATTAACTCTGTTCCGGAGCAACAGTCGCCTAAGTCCCTATCTCACTTCTCAAAGTGAATATCAATAGCCTAACTTATATGAGAAGCTAAGCAAATATGAGAGGAATAGGTGAAATTCTTTATCTTGTACAGGGATTCGTCCCGGGAATTATTTTTTACTCTAATAATAATAATAATAATAATAATAATAATAATAATAATAATAATAATAATAATAATAATAATAATAATAATAATAATAATTGACGACGTAGAAGTAACGATGGTTAATGTGACATAAAAGGGCCGAGGAATTTTGTCCACAAACTAGATGATTTTTTATAAAGCAAAATCGTAAGTTAACACAATAGACTAGGCTATAAGTTATAGTTTCGCTCAAAACATTGCTTACGGCCTTCATTTCTCCCCATTCATCAACAAGTACCCTATACAATTCCTTATCATAGCGAAGAATTTGTCAATATTAGCCTATTTCTTTAGTGCCTTTTCTATAACTTTAAGATAAATTTACATTTCTTTACAAATAGGTCAATATTTTAAGCAGTTTTTTCCGCAGTTTTCAACTGTTTCCGCAGTTTTCAACTGTTTCAAACAGTCTTACATCGTAAATAACTACTAGGCCTACCCTATTCATTAATTTCTTTTTTAAATTAGAAGTTAATTTCCATCATTTCATTACAAATTGCTGAATCCTATAGGCTACATTATACATTTAAGGGTTAAAATTACTTGAAATTTTCCAAATCTATTAAATTATCCTACTTGTAGTTCGGACTATTCTCCCTCTATCATTTTTTAATGATTTCGCACCCTGGACAGATTCTTTACCTCAGCGACTTTCTTTCTGAACACTCTATTTTCTATATCTTCAATAAAAATTAACATTTAAAAAAAAATCGTGATGGACATAGGCTATTGTTAATCGTTGTTTGTCACTGTTTATTACTATTATTATTGTTATTATTAGGGTTCGGATGTTTATGACCTAAAAAAGAGGAAAATATGACTGCAAATATGTCGTTAAAAATTACTAAATATGACCCAAAAATTCTAAATATGACCTCATAAAAGGATGTATTTTCTTAAAATGAATGTTCCAATTTGAAATGTTTAATGGCACTAAATTATTAAATCTCATTAATTCAATCAGATAATAAGTTTAACAATTTTACAGGTGATTTACAGTTTTACTTGTAAAAAACGTCTAATCTGTTAATGTTTCCAGATACCACTGCAAATATGTTAAAAACATGTCTATTGGAAGTTGTTAACAACAAGGAGGAAGAGGTAGGCCTAATTGTGCTATTACTTGTTATTGTCCCTTCACATTTCAGTTAGTAAAATGAAAATATTCGTGACTCTTTTTCCGAAAAATTCAAGTCTACAATTTAGTGCACATATGCCTACTGCATAATTGGGCTCTTTTACCGAATTCATAACTGAAATATGACGTAAAATTACAAATAAGTTATGACCGAAATATGACCAAGACCATGAAAATGACCAAAATATGACTTTATATGGAAAATAAAAATGGTCCGATTAGAATAAAAATGTGCAATTCATGTTTAATTTGTGTTTGCGGCGAAAATGGAGGTCATGATAAAAAATATGTCGGGTCAAAAACATCCGAACCCTAGATATTATTGTTATTCTTACCGTCATCAACAGCTTCATCAATGATAATACGATACTTAGAGTACTCCCGACAGCGATAGCGCATTCAGGCCCATTTACAGTTACTAAAAATCTAATCTAAGTTGAGAGTAAGTGTATTCCAATCCGACATTCGCCTCTACAAATGTGGAACTCCCGAAATCCTTTCACAGAGTGGCAGACAATAGGACTCCAACGTGTGACTTCCCGAACGTGAATCTTCGACGGTAACCCCTCACTCGGCATTGAAGACGATGATGATGATAATGATGATGATGGTGATGTAGGTGGTGGCTATGGTATGAATAAGAATGGGTTTTAATTACCATGGATATGCTAAGTGGCAACAAAGCTGTGTGGAGAGAGAGCATCTTGGTTCTCAGACCAGCAAGACATATTGATCTGACAGATCTATTTAGCATCTCCGCGACGCTTGATTTCCAACCGTGATGAATTTGTGCCCCGTCTCTCTCGAGCCCTGGCTTCCCTCATCAAATAGACCCAGTCATACTAGCCCCAAGTCTTATAAACAACGGACATACTGAAAAAATAGGTAAACATTGATATCAGATATTTAAATATAATGGAACAACCTCAGCTAAGATAACACAAAGTACAGTGTTTTTTTACCCCTCACACTTGTCCGACGCGAATGAGGGGAAAGCCTTTCAGAGGTGGGAGTTGAATTCAAAGACACAAGCTCATTCCCCTTCCGCCAGTCATGACCCATAGCCATAGTCAGTGCGATGTGGCTCCAATGAAGCCTGAAGGCATAAGATGAAATATTTCCCCTTCAAATGACAATATCTCGACAATTGACGTAGGTGGGAGGACAATATTAGGATAGATTTAAGAGAAGTAGGATATGCGAGGGATTGTTGGATGGAGTTAGGACAGAATAGGGTTGAATGGCGGGCTCAGGTAAGCGCGGCAATGAACCTTCGGGTACCATAAAATAGATAATATTCCTTTAGCTTGCTGAGAAATTGACTATTGGCAGTAAGTAAGTGATCTGACATCACTGCGAGAAAGTCAAACTTGCGCCACTTAAATCTGAAGCAAGTACACAGTCCTAACATGTCATAAACACCACATATCCAATAAGGGTGAAAAATGGGCGACCCTACGTAGGCCTACACACGTCAAACAAATGGTTACCAAAATTTGGTTTGACCGGAGGTAATCAACTTCATTGTTGGGCACTCCGGGGGTAACGGTGTGCACACACACACACAGAAAAGTGTGCGTGGAACGCCACGCGGCAGAAGTGAAACTTGTTTTAATTTTTGGATTTTTCAATTTTGGATTATTGGATTTTTTTCAATTTTGGATTGTTGGACTTTTCAATATTGAGTTTTTGGACTTTTTTAATTTTAGATTTTGGATTTTTAAAATTTTTTGTCTTTAAATTTTTAAATTTTGGAATTTTGTATTTTTTAAATTTTAGATCTTTAAATTTTTTATTGTTTGGATTTTGGGTTTTTAAATTTTTTATTTTGGATTTTTGGATTTTTTAATTTTAGATTTTTCGATTTTTTAAATTTTAGATTTTAGATTTTTTATTTTTGGATTTTTTGAATTTTGGATAAGCCTAATCATTGAGTTGATTGTTTTCTGTGCAGTCCGTTCTGTCACACCTCACTAATTTCGTGACGATTTTGAGCGTTACACTAATTTCGTGACGATTTTAAAGCTCTCGATTTACCCCTACCGCGGCTAAAGAAGTTTCACTTCAAAAAGTAAGTATTATTTAATTGAAACTACCGTACATAAAAACCTAGCCCTAGGTATTACTGTTGAATTAATTAACTTTGACGCCTTTTCCCCTTCATCTTGTTACAATGCACACTTGTGTTGCAATATTACTTATAAAATTAATTACATCAATTGATGGGAACTATTAATATAGTGAGGTCAGAGCCTCGCTGGTGTGGAGGGTGCGTGAGGGGTGAGAGCCAGTCATCTGGATAACCTCGACTAAACAGTAATCAATTGTCCTGGCTCGGCACAAGGAAATGGACTCGGTGATGTAGCCTGTTTGATACCCAATCCACTCAATATTGTGTACATTTTAATTAGAAAAGCCTCCCCTGACACGTCTTGCACGGCCAAGACAGGCATAACAGCACAATTACAACACCATGATGCGAGTCTTGCTTTCTATGATGTAATGTGCAGCTTTGTATAGCAAGATTTTTTATTAGAATTTAGTGCTATGTTTGAATGTAATTGGAGTACCGCAAGGGTCAATTTTAGGTCCTATTTTATTTTTAACATATATAAATAACTTATTGCAGATTAATCTTAAGAACTATAGGCCTAATTGCTCTATTTACTCATATGCAGATGATACAGGTAATCATTTTAAAATTTTGGAATGATACTTTTAGCCTAATGGGGGTACACCGTAGCGTAGTGGTTGAGGCGCTGCGCTACTAACTGGAAGGTCGCGGGTTCGATCTCCGATGAGGTCATTGGAGTTTTTCAATTGGCCTAATCCTTCTGGTGGCACTATGGCCCTGGGGTCAACTCAGCCTCTAACAGAAATGAGTACCGGGAGCATTCCTGGGGGTAAAGGCGGCCGGTGCGTAAGGCTGACAACCTTACCACCTTCACGTGCCGATTGTCTAAAAATCTTGGACCCTCATCCTCCTAGAACCCTCTGGGCCTCCATGGCCTGTGATAGGGAAAACTTTACTTTTTACTTTTACTTTTAGCCTAATAGTGAAAATTTAGATAATTAAATGGTTCATGCATGGTTACATTGAAATTTTTATCTTTCTTAACATTAATAAAATCAGGTAAACTGATGTAATAAAGTGCCAGATTGTTTTTTGTTTAATCAGTCATAATTGCAATTATGATATGCAGAAAATAAGTTATTTTGTAACCGAGCTAAGCTCCAGATCGAATCATTAATCAGGGCTAACTGAAGACCAAAGGTCTAAAGTTTGATATGCATATGTGAAGGAATATGTGGGTAGTGCTATTTGTCAAAGCTGCCTATATTACAACTTCCAAAGCCGTATACGAACATTTTAAAACAATATATTACCTTGAGAACTGATTTGCATTTGATAAATTCTGTTTAATATAATTTAATACTGATTAAAACTCACCTATTAGGCCTATTATTGATTAAGTTGTTTTTGTGACTCGATGTGAGATTACCGTCCAAATGCTGCTCTACAGAGTAGTGACACGTCTCTGTAAGAAATCTTTTATGTTCTTCTTGAATAATTTTAACGGTAGTTTTTTGAAGGGTTTTGGTAACTTATTAATTTGTTTGTTTTATTTTATTTTTGTTCTTATTTGTGTTGATAATTGGCATTCGTCATTCACTTTTCTTATTAAGTGACTGTGTGATACCGCTGCAAACACAACCAAACCAATGAAATAAAATAGGGATGGGTCCTCGATACTTTCGATACCTCGATACTCTCGATACTTGCATGGTATCGGCATCGAACGATACTTCAGAAAACTCGCTCGATACTTTTTCGATACCATTGTAATTCTGCAATTCTGCAATTAAGTGAGAATACTAGTATTTTTTAACAAAAACTTGTAAATAGACTGTTTAAAAACTAATTTTGGTTTTAATGTAGAGTTCAAAAATAATTATAGGCTACTGGTAATATTAAATTTTATCTCATTAAATATGTAGACGTAATTAATTTAGTTGGTATTACACAGTTCTCTCAAATTTTAATTTTTAATGTATCTATTTATTGAAACTGGAAATGTTGAAGGTATCGAGTATCGAAGTATCGAGTATCGAGGAAAAAATCATGTATCGGTATCGAGTATCGAGTATCGAGAAAATCTGGTATCGACCCATCCCTAAAATAAAAGTAACTACATGCTGAAACTACCGTAAGGGAGAAAAACGAAACCAATAAATCCTTGACAGAAGTCTCTTATTCTTGGAAATGGGAGCTGAAAACTTGATACCCACTTGGAGATAATTTCAGAGCGCCATGATGTAATGCTGGACATTGTATTTTCTGGATCTGCCCCACCCCCACTTGTTACGCTGCGCACAACTCAAACACCGGCATTGTTTCGTGCAACAGTGAAATAAAGACAGCAGACTTTCAACTAGAGATCAACGTCTTCGTTTCCAATTTTGTAATGCTTGGTATTATAATCTCTATATATATAAAAGGCTTTGTCCTGACTGACTGAATGAATGACTGACTGACTGACTGATTGACTGAATGACAGGAATCAACGTACAGCCTAAACTATAACAGGTAGAGATTTGGAATTTTGACAGTACCTTCGTTTCATAATGTAGGTGCTCAATAAGAAAGGATTTTGAAAAATTATGATTCTAAATGCCAAAAATTAAATGTTTTTGAAGATACTTAATCCCTTTTTACATAGAATTATCCATTCCAAATCACAGAATATATTGTTGCCAAATGGTATCAGGTGGGCTTGGAAAAAACAAATGAAATGCACTTTTGACAAATAAGAGAAGTTATCAAAATAATTCATATTATAAATAAATATTACAGAATGAAATCCACTAAAATAATGGAATCACATAACTTTCTCTACCCTGGACATAGAGAAAACAAAACGAGGTATGGTAATGTGTATATTATTATATTATATCGCAGGTTTTTGGAGAGAAAAGTATGAAAGTGATAATGCTTTCTGTTTAATTTCATCCCCAAAACAGTTTTATGGTAACATGAGAGTGGGAAATTTCCCGCCTCGATATTACAATTTTATGTTACAGGAATTTCTGTTTCTTCTTATTTAAACCTCTACCAGGCTTGCTGTACACTGTAAGTTACAAGCGATGGGATGCAAAATTCTAGATCCTCTATTTGCCATAAAAAACTATATCAAACGTTTTCTGAGGGAATAGTTTGAGTGTAATAAGTCGTTCTTCCTATTTCAAATTATAAATGCCTATATAAGGACCTAGAATTTAAAATTGAAAATCCTTCATAAGCTAATTTCCAATTACAAAATACAAAACCCGGGCGACGCCGGGTCTTTTAAGCTAGTATATATAAAAGGCTTTGTCCTGACTGACAGGAATCAACGTAGAGCCTAAACTATAACAGGTAGAGACTTGGAATATTGACAGTACCTTCGTTTCATAATGTAGGTGCTCACTAAGAAGGGATTTTGAAAAATTCTGATACTAAATGCCAAAAATTAAATGTTTTTGAAAATACTTAATCCCTTTTTGCATAGAATTATCGAAACAAATTCACAGAACATATTGTTGCCAATGGTATAGGTGGGTTTCGATTAAATTAAATGGATGTTTGACAAATTAGAGAAGGTATCATTATAATTCATATTATCTATATTAATAAAAGGAACTGTCCTCGATGTCCAGGGAAATCTACTGAACGCAGAGATCTGAAATTTTAAACATAGGTGGGCTGAAGGGTCGGAAAATGCACCGCGAAGCCGGAATTTTAATTTTAGTTTTCGTTCGTGAGTTATGAGTGAAAAACGGGCAAAAAACGTGCATTTTTTGCGTTTTCAAAACATAAGTTTTCAGTTATACATTTCAATGTCAAATCAATTACAGTTGGCTTTGTCTATTTTTGTCACACCTTGAAAATAAAACTTTCGCGATCGCTTGAATGTTGTAAGCCCTAAATATGGTCAAACGTTGTTTTATTTGGACGAATCTCACTATACAGAAGTTTTCTGGGCCAAGAAACTAGAATCTGAGGTCGCTTTTACCAGACGATGCTATCTAATCGTGTTATGTAGTCCACGTGATTTAGGAGTTAATAAATATAATGATTTAACTATTATGCTCTTAATTTTTAATTTTTGAAATAATTATCGCGGGCGAAGCCGCGGGCACATGCTAGTATAATATGTGAAAATGACTCAAAGTTGATAATGCAATATTTTTTTTCAAATCAAATTAAAAAATCTCTCCCAACCCTGCTAGAAATATTGTTAAGCCCGCAATTAACAATAAACAATCAATCAGTCAATCATTAAATCCTACGCTAAAGCCGGTATGCTGTATACAAAAGACGCACATGGAACAAAATTGCCGTTTCCACTGAGTCGGAGTTTTGAAGGGTGCACACCACCTTTTGGCTCCCGGTTGAAACTTTTATTGTCATGCCGTATATTTCTGCAGATAAGACGATAGTTGAATTATGAAAAAAGGACCCGAAAATCCGGGGTCGTCTTTTAGGACAGATACAAAGAAATTAGACTGAAATTTATGTGAATTAAAACCATTATAAAATTATATAAGCGCGGCAATGAACCTTCGGGTTCCATAAAAAAGATGATATTCCTTTAGCTTGCTGAGGAATTGTCTATTGCCATTGAGTAAGTATATAAGTAAGTATAAGCTGATGTGAAGATTATATTATCTTGATATAGGCCTATTAAGATGTTAGATACCATGGTGCAAATGTAAGCCCCAAAATGACGCGAGTTTCCTAAATAAAATCATAATCCGCGAAATAAAACCTATTTTTGGTATTTTTAAACTTCATCTTAATATATACCGGTACGTGTATCACAATGGTTCACGCACAATGCGCGTATCGTTGTGTTCCATTGTGGTGCGACTGCTCGATGAAGCTTTCTTCCGGTAGGCTAAGGGTAGCCAACAGTCTTCTTAACTAGCTGTAGGCCTAGTTATTTTGTCCTAACTACCCACACTTTGGATTATAATAGTGCGATGGTTGACAACATTTTTGCAATCAAGCTGAAACTTTTTGAAGTTGTTTCGTAAAGATAAATTCATAGCCGTTGATTGTTTGGAAGTCGTCTTATAGGACAGACATAGCCTACGCTAAGACTGTAACACTTTTCTGAAGGTCGTCATATCTGCGGAAATATATGATAAACACTGATAAAATTAAAATATATTTTCTTATAATAACTTTTTATTTGATTGACTTGTGCCATTGCTGCAGGCAGAACAGCGGTGTCTGTGGGCGTCCAGCTAATGGCCTGGCAAACACGAGGCGCTACAGTAAAAACACGCCGCACCTGCCGAAGAGCCAGTGTTCCGATGCACTGCTATCGCCACCCTTCTAAGTTTGGTGGCCTTATAGGTGTGTCTGTCTGGACTTGTATCCCAATTTAAGGATACATATTTCCTTAGAAGTAGGCTAAATTTTGCAGGGACTATTCCATTCATACGCCGCGTGTTTGATATTGACCAATAACGTTTAGCAATTCCTTCGGATATAGACCAATCACTTCTTGTGTCTTGTGCTAGAAGTTCAAATTTTAATTCAAGTTGTCCAAAAAGAACCTTCCATTCACATTATAGGCAAAACAATAATATTTATTTTACAAGTGAAATGAAATTTCTTAGAAATCAAACATCATCTTTGTTATTTAAAGTTGATATACTTAAATTTTGGGATATTGCCATTCTAAAACTGAACTCATTTATAAATCAGAGAATCAGTTAAAGACCCAGACAATCCATATAAGTTATTTCGACTTGATAATAAAATCAGTTTGATAAGCGTATGTGAAGGAATAGTGTTCTTTGTCATAGCTAACTGTATTGCAACTTCCAAAGCCGTATATGAACACTGTAAAACATAGGCGTACCGAGGGGGGGTTTGGGGGTTTGAACCCCCCCCCATTGATTAAAAAAAGGAAAATTGTATAATTTTTTTAAGTCTGCCCATAAATTACTTAATACAAGTATAAAGCTTGGGAAGCTTAAAACTCGTTATTTTGAATCTTAATTTTTAAAATTTTTCCGAGGGAGGACCCCCGGAAGCTTAAAACTCGTTATTTTGCGTCTTCATTTTTAAAATTTTCCGGGGGAGGACCCCCGGAAAGCTTAAAATTCGTTATTATGCGTCTTAATTTTTAAAATTTTCCGGGGAGGACCCCCGGAAGCTTAAAATTCGTTATTTTGCGTCTTAATTTTTAAAATTCTCCGGGGGCGGACCCCCGGAAGCTTAAAACTCGTTATTTTGCGTCTTAATTTTTAAAATTTTCCGGGGCAGACCCCGGAAGCTTAAAACTCGTTATTTTGCATTTTACTTTTTAAAATTTTCCGGGGGAGGACCCCCGGACCCCCCTCTCCCTAGGGGGTATTCCATACCCCCCAGGCCCCGCGGATGTTATAACCCCCCCATATGGTCGGCCTGGTTACGCCTATGCTGTAAAACAATATGATGTCGTGAGAACTGATTTGCATTTTATTTTATTCTTTCTAATATATTACCATAAAATAGGCACTACATTGGGCATTACTCCGGTACCGGTCAACCAATATCAATAGGCTTCTTCCCATGGACGTTATAAATCCGTACATCAAATTTTATGAAAATCCGATAAAGCATATTTGAGTTTTCGCGCGTACAGACACGCGGACGGACGGACAGACATTTTCCCGTCCCGCACACAATCTCATAAAGTAGGCACTTAATAAATTGAGCATCAATTTTGAATGGGTGTTGAAATATTGTCTTTAGACTTTTTGGAGTTACGGCATGAATGAGACGAACGATTTTCTGTTACTCTTGTATTTGAAGGTCTTATTTTTTAACAATCTTCTTGAAAATAGTTTTATGGCCGGTTTCTATAAACTCGCGAATTACCTATGGGTAAATTATCTAATGCACAGAATTTACACAATTTACACAAGAATAACACCACACAAACACAAATAATTTAAAGATAGCAATCACTTACACTTGTGGCGAGTTTCTAGATAAATGTCCTCTAGGTAAATATGAAAATGACAGAAAAAATGTTCCTACAAACTCGGGCTAGATCTTTCCAAGGGTAAATCGTCGGGTTAATTTATCCTTTCATGGATGGCTGGATAAAATTTAACCTCTTTGTAGGATTAATAATAATTTAAACAATGAGAATCAAAGCCTTCTGAATTAAATTAACTGTACAACTCCAAGGCCTTGCTCATTATACCATTGTAGGTTAAATGGAACTAATTTGTCCATGGGTAATTTACCCATAGGTAATTCACAAGTTTGTAGAAACCGGGCATTAATGATTCTTTTTAAATTCTGTACTGTAACCGCCCGTTTAAAACCAAGCATTCTACACTACAGAAATCATATAGAATAGCTGAGTATAACGTAACCTGCTGCACACTACAGCCCACGGCCGTGTTGATTCAACATGCCTGCTCATAAATCCCAGCTCTCTCTCATTTGATATTTAGTTAGCTTTGTTTGACTCTGGGAAATCATTTTAAGTAAGAAAACAAAAGACAGCTTTAAGTAGGTAGATACAACAAACCTTCTTCTCTTTTTTTGTAAAATAACTTCCGTAAATGGATACGATATTTCCACAGAAATGTCCCACTAAGGTAAAAAAGAGCCGGAGTTTACTTTTCCTGCCTCGCACACAGACACACAGACACTATCGTAACCTGAACCCATACGAGTTTTAGTTTACTCAAGTCTTCACTTTGTTTCCCCAAAGAGAAAGTAATACCATCAGAATTCTACAATGAGGCAATGGACATGAGAAACATACAAAGTAGACTGGTCATTAGGGTGGGCATACATGACAAGAATGTAATTTCTTTACCCATCAGCATTTCAGCATTATTTATTTATTTACTTATATCCATTGAATATTGGAAAATTTATTGTAAAACTAACTTTTCTCTCTGATATATTAGGGTTACATTTTAACATTTACGTCTATGTTAGAGTCATACATCTGTATTTTGAATACATATATATATATAATGTAGGCCTAAGTGCTTACTAAGAAAGGATTTTGAAAAATTTTGATTTGAAATGTCAAAAATCAAAAGTTTTTGAGAATACTTAATCCCTATTTACACAGAATTATCAAATCCAACAGTGCATTGTTGTCAGTGGTCTCAGATAGGTTTGGAAATAAATGATACGAGACTTTGACAAATTAGAGAAGCTATCGATATAATTCATTGCTGTAAATAAATATTGAAGATGAAATCCACGAAAGTATTGCACAATTTGGTGCAGTCACATAACTTTCTCTACCCTGGACATAGAGAATACCGTACGAGGTATATGTATATTATTAAATCGCGGGTTTTGGGGGAGGGAAGTATGAAAGTGATTACTCTTTAATTTCATCCCCGAAACGGTTGTATGGTAACATGAGAGTGAGAAATAAATATTCCGCAAAGACAATACAATTTTATGTTACCGGAATTTCTGTTTCTTCTTATTTGAACCCTTGCCAGGCTTGGTGTGTAGAACCGATGGGATGCAAAATTCTACATCCTCTGTGAACCACAAAAAGCTATAACAAGCGTTTTCTGAGGGAATAGTTTGAGTGTGATAAGTCATTCTTCTTCATTTCATATTTTTAATACCCATATAAGGACGTAGAATTTGAAAATCGAAAGTCCTTCATAAGTTAATTTTGAATTACAAAATACAAAACCCGGGCAACGCCGTGTCTTTTAAGCTAGTCTAATATAATATTTGAGTTGGTGTTTCCATGAAGTCCGTATTCAATATTGTGAAATTAATTGAATCTGGCCTTCAAGGGGGAAAAAAATAGCATCCCTGAAATTGATTTTTTTATATATATATATATATATATATTTTTTTTTTTTTTTTTTTTTTTTTTTTTTTTTTTTTGCAATACAAGACATCAATTTTGTCGATCACTCCTGCAGAAGTTCGGCTGGGAGGTGTTTAAACATTCACCCTAAAGCCCGGACCTCGCTCCCTAACTATTAATGTTAAATGAATGAGTGTAGATAATGTTGTTCATATGATATTAACAAATACACACAAAAATAAGCAAGCAGTAATATTAATATTTGTGGAAGTTATCAAGGTAACGGCATTTCAGTGCACGAAACGTTGCTGCCGTTTTGTAACGATAATTACCCGTAACTGTAGCAATTTGAATAGTTTTGAAAATAGTAAGCAATTGTATAAATACTCTATAAAGAGTACGTCAGATTGCAAGGTTGTAGAGCAATTCATTGCTGAGAAGAAAAAATGAATTTCACCTATTTGTCACCTGAGAGTTTCACGGAAAGCTGTATGTGTCCCTTAATATCTTTTTTACTTGGAATTTAAGAAGTACAGAAATCATATGTATATGTATATGTATATGTATATGTATATGTATAATCTATTAATGTTAAATGAATGACTGTAGATAGTTTTGTTCATATGATATTAACAAATACACAGAAAAATAATAACTCAGAAATATTGATATTTGTGGAAGTTATCAAGAAAACGACAATATTCAGCGCATGAAACGTTACTGCCATTTTGAAACGATAATTACCCGTAACTGTAACAGTTTGATTATTTTTGGAAATAGTATGCAATTGTACAAGTAGTTAATAAAGACTATATCAGATTGCAGATCAGATCAGCAATTCATTGCTGAGGAAAACACCTATTTCTCACCTATGAATTTCACCGATAGCTGTATAGCTGTATAAATATAGACTATCTGAACATGAACCAGACAGCAAAAAAGTTTTAAATTACAGCATACATCAGTTATAAATTCGGGCATGTGGGAACTGTGAAAGATATTATCGAAACAAGATGTTCAATGAAAAAAACACAGCCAGTGTATATAGAAAGTATTAATACAAATTTAAAAAAAAAGCAATGTAAGAGAAATCATGGTTCGATGAGAAACAAATAGAATATGTTGTTTGTACAACTGTATTTCCACTTGCATGGAGGTTGTTAATGAAATATGTCAAGGCAATGTTAATCCAAGCAGGGGATTTGAGTATCTTTAATAATCTCATCAAACACACATACTCTTCCTCTCCTTTGTTAATATATCCCCCTTCTATGCTGTGGAATACACGTGGTGATTCAAAAGAAAGAAGATATTAATATTCATCTGATATTAAAATACAATATAGACTACTCGATGCAATCTCATATTTTACTACTGTCATAAGAATTTAATACACTCGTCGTATATGTGGGTCATATTGAAGTTACAATAGATAAAGGTTATGAGATTTTCATGCATGGAGTGACGTAACTAATTAGGCTTAAACCGGAATGTATGTGATATATGAGTATAATTAAGCTAATTAGGCTAAATTTTTACTTCCTATTACAGATAGGCTTCTATAATTGCATCAAGACAAGACATTATAGTATTGGGAAGCAAGAAAGAAATAACTTTATGGTTGAAGCAAGAACATAAAAACAGCATCGTATGTCCAAACACTCTAGCCATTTTTTCGAATCGTTTTCATACTACGTACGCCTACATATGTTCTAAAATATTTAATTCACTTTCCTCTAAAATCATAACTTATTACCAGGGCCCGGATTCTGATGACCTAAGATTGTTTGAAAAATGACCTATAAAATGACCCTAAAATTTAAATAAAATGACTTAATAATGATAAGGAATGACCTAAAACTGATATTTTATTTATAAAAATTATTATTGTACACACAAAATTATAGACAAATTCATGCATAATTGTAAAAACTGTAAATGCAGAAAGGATGTTGTAGGTTTAAAAACTTTGATTGGAGCATCTGTGAAGAAAATGAGAAAAATGTTTTTAAAGTAGATCCTACAAAAATATTGCATTATTTTAACCTAGTAATTTATTTAAATATAAGAATACACTCGATATATATTCATGAAAATGACAAAATAAGGAAGGAAACGACACGAAAATGACAAAATAATGACGTAAAACTGAAATAAATGCCCTAATAATATAAAATGGCATAAAATGACAAAAAATGACCTAATAAAAATGTATTTCTACAATCTAGAGGCCATGATTGGGATTTATCTACAAATTGGCAATGTTAATGCAGCATCAATAAAAAGATGACATGTCATTAGAATCCGGGCCCTGCTTATTACAAACAAAAAAAAATCATTTAAGATTATGCTGAAACCCTTTCTTTTGGAAAACTATTTTTACGATATGAACAATGCTTACAGTATTAAGAGCCAGAATGATAAATATTTTATGAGATTGTGTGAGGGCCGTCTGTCTGTCCGTGTGTCTGTATGCGCTATAACTTAAATACGTTTTATCGGATTTTCATGAAACTTGATTTACGCAGGATTTCATTAATAATTGGTTATCACTAGGGACCGGATTCTTAGGTTTTTACCTATTTTTTTCCTTACTTCCAAAACAAAAAGCGCTCATACACTTTTTCGAATCTTGTCCATAGGATTCACCCACATTAATTCTATGGCACCTAAAAATACCTAAATGGTGTATAAAAACCTAAATACACCTAAACGGGATATAGCCTAAAGCCTAAAATAGGCTATATAATTTAGGCTACTTTTTTTTTCTTCTTTTTTGTTTTTCAGTTGAGAAATCGATATTTTGAGGAGAGACAATAATTTTTGTCGGGTTGAAATTACCACCAGCGTTTCGTTTAACCCATTGTCGTCTAGGATGGATATCTAAAGAGGAAGTGTAAGAGTACCGGCGTATTCCTTTTAAAATAATCGTACGAACAACCATTGTTGCCGTGTATGAACAAGGATATAGATTTCTGTGTTTTAAAGCACTTGTTTGCCTTTATTACTTCCCTGTTATTCATACTTAGTGGTCACACTGTGAATTTTAATAAGACGTGTTAATTATGCCGAAACAAATGAAATCGAGTTTATTACGGCAGTGGGTAGCACATTCAAATTCATTAAACCAATTATTCTACCCGAAAACGATATTTTGGGGGAAAAACCTAAAAAAAACTATTTCACCTAATGAAAAACCTAAAACAGTGTTTTTAAAAACCTAAAAATCCGGTCCCTAGTTATCACATTATTAATGCCTATTAATGGTAAATATTTATATAATTGAGGCACCAGGTTCCAAAAACCGTCTTATCCACTTTTGGTGATCAATGGGCAGATTATGAAAGCCTGTCATATTATAAAGACATCTGGTGTGACAAGAACCAAGTCACTGGTGGATTTTCTGAAAGTGAGGAAGATGTTCATGAAGCAGAAGAAGATGAAGTGAGGATTTAAAGAACAGAACCGTCCGTTCCTTTGTTACATACTGGACATTATATTCAATTTAAATGTTTATTTCTTGAAGTTGGTTTTTCATTCTGGCTTTTTTTTTGCCAGCAGCTAAGAACGTATGAATATTTTAATAATATAAATTATAACCACACCATGAAATCTTTTATGAAAATTAATTAGATTTTCTTGAAGATAGAAGGTAGGTTATACGTTTTGGTGCCAAATACCCTCTAATCCCTGCGTTGCAGTTCCAAAACCCGCCTTGTTCAGTGTACAGTTCCAAATAACTTCTTATCCAAAATATTATTCCTTATTTTGACACAACACTTAAAGTTTGAAAGATTAAACTTTGCAGACTGATTCTTTGTGTTGTTAGCTATTGTTTGAACTTTAGGTTTAATCAGAATATTTAAGAAAACCTTATATAAACGTTTTTCGTGGTTTGTGAAAAATCATACAAAATGGATAAGAAGCTTTTTGGATCCTGACGCCTCAATGAACCGCACCTACACACAAGTAATGCTAATCTGTGTGTTACCTTTATTTTGTGTCTTATGTGTCTTAAATCTGATTTGAATAAATTTGTATTTGATAAAAATAAATTAAAAAAAAAAAAAAAAAAGAAGAAGAAGAAGAAGAAGGCAATTTTGTTTGGGTGGTGAAATTACATAACAGAAACATCAGTTAAATTTCAGATTGCTAACTAGTACTTCAGGACTTGTCAATTGCATTTCAGAATTTTACTCCGAATACTGTTTTTAGGTGCTTAGATAAAACAGATGTGAAATCAATCTGGTATTGGTGAAAGTTGTCATTGAGTGGGTGAGAAAGAAGCACATTAACGCGTCATTGTTGGGGGTGCTAATGGTGGCTGGGGGCGCGGCTTGGCGATTATATTATCCACTGACATTTTTGTACGTGTTATTTACTTCGGCCGACCTCTTTTGTTTGTTTCAATGGGCAGGCAGCAACAATGCAACATACATAGCTGTCTGCAAGAAGGAGCTAAACCTCAAACGTAGGCCTATATAGGAAAATAATTTTTGAACCTATTTCCATGTCCTTAATGGTATAAACCATTTCCCATTGTGTGCGGGAAAGCTATGGAGCACAGATTCCAACTCCCATAGTGTGCACAGTACAGCTAACAGTAGACCTAGTATTTTCGATTTCTACAGGCCTACAGGACGACTTGCTTATATGAATTTAAAATTAATAACCACATATTTAATGCAAATAATCAACTGATAAATCATATTTCTAAAAAAACATGAAAATTCAGGTATACCGCAGGGCTCAATCTTAAGCCCTTTATTATTTATTATATATATATATATATATATATATATATATATATATATATATATATATATATATATATAAGAGATCTTTCAGGGTGTATCAAACATTCTGAAATATTATTTGCTTAAGATGTTAAAACGTTTAAGCCAATTAATGACACTAATGAGTAATGACTAAGTTTAAGTAAATATTCAATAAGACCTAAATGCAATTAATATAAGGAGTAAATTACCTTTTAATATTAAGAAATGTAAACAAATGAGTTTCACCCGTTTAAAAAGTAAGTATATGGTGCAAAATATGTTGCACAAACTTTCTCGCAGATACGTGTTAAAAGCTAGCATAGAAGAAAAGTAAATTACAGAGACAATTAAATTTTACTTGACACATTTTTTATAACACTAACATGTATCTAGAACGGAAGACATCAGGGCCAATCTTTATGCACAATGCTTTTACCGTGAAATAATAATAATAATAATAATAATAATAATAATTTAATAATAACAATAATAATACATCAATGGCTGAAGGGGGATATTTTGAGTGGGTGTACACATCAGTTAATAAATTTTCTTTGTCTAAGTAAATCATGCATTTGACAAAATGTATTACCCGCCCATACCGAAATAACTCTATTTGAGCAAAGAATGTACACAAGAAAAGCTTAAATATTGCAAAGTGGACATCGGTTGAAATGGAGTTTCTATCTAACTTGGAGGTAGTGCATTCTTTTTTGAATGACAACCTTAAAATCTCAATATTACAAATTTTAACACGTAGCCTATATGTGAAAAAGTTTGTGCGACATATTTTGCACCTTTTATTTGGGTATGCTACAGCGTTTTGAATTTTATTTTGGAAATTTTAAAAAAGAAAAATGTTCAAATAACTAAAAGAAATCAGAAAATCTGGTCAACACATGTGGATTTTACTTCCAAACGTAGGCCTATGTACATTCATTAATGAATGCATGAGGTTTGAGCACAATGAAAAATCTAACTATAACCTGGGAGTGGTGATTGTGGGCGAGATTACCATTAGCGGTATTAACAAAAGTGCTACTCTATATTCTGCTTTTTGACAGCGCCCATGCTACTGTGTGGATTATCCAGCCTCTTCAAACTTTAGCACTGTACAAGCACCCAATTTGTTCTGCATTACCTCAATGCAACACCGACTCATAAACAGCTAATGTTTTACATCAGCAATTTACCATGGACATACCGTATTTATCATACGTAATCCCACGAAAGTTTACGAGTTTGTCGATAGATTCGCGATCGTTTATCTTGCAATACCCTTCCTAGAATCGCAAGGATGTAATTTTATCTGATAAAACGTCAGCTCGTTACTGACACGTAAGGCATCAACGTGCGGTGATTAATACGTCACATACTGCCAGAGAGCATAATGAAAACACATTATTTTATACAAAATAGCGAATTTATCTGATGAAACTCCCCAACTCGAGTTGGATTTATGAAGACTATTCCATGAATAAAAATGTAACGGATTATACAAATAATAATTATTACTTTCGTGCTTTGTTATGTACAAAAAAAAACTAACAGCTTCGAGATCACGGCATACTATGATTCAACCATCCATGAATCGATTCGAGTTACCATGTTGTGATTAGTGCTATCAATTGTGCATATAAGACATAGTTAACTTAATTCAGGTAGCCTAACAGCAGAACAGAATAAAAGAACACGAACTGGCTTGTGTCTAATCGAAATTGTGTTTTAACCAATGAACATTTATATTATTTCAATTTCCAAACAAGTTATGTTGTATAAAATAATCTGTTTTCGTGCTGCTTAATGACAACACGTGGCGTATTAATCACGGCACACTGATGCTTACGCTCTTTGCACACTACACGATTTCGGTCGTACGATTAAAAGTCGCACGGGCAATTTTCTTTAGTGGACTGATGAAAAGAATGAGACCTTTCACATTGGACGGTTACGACACGACAACGATTTTTAGTCGTGTAGCAGTCGTCCAGTGCCACTGGAGCCAGACGACTGTCGTGTCGTCTCTCTGCTCAGTGGCCTATGTAATCAAATACACGCTTTCACACTAGACGATTTAAATCGTACGACAGCTGTCTCCATTGGTTCAGTTTGTTTGTTCTATTGGCTAAACATTCTGCCAATCAAAGCACTATTCCTAGCATTGTAAGTATGTACATCCTTCCTGCAATAATAATCCTGTAATCTGTTTTTATTGTGGACAATAACATGATACATATATAAGTTAATTACTGTTATGTACCCAAACCTAATAAATAATGGCTTACAGTGTTCTAGTTTTTCTGAATCTGTAATAATCCTATCAACTTTCTTTCGTAACACGAGAATATACTGAGTTTAATTTTTTAGTAGTTCTTCGTAAATATACTTAGCAGTTTATCTTTCATATTTGTTTATGTAGGGTGCTATAAGTAAACAAATCATGAAAAAATTAAGAGTGTTTAAAATGTAATAGAAATTCAGCAGTAAAACCTTACAATTTATTAAAACACCAGCAATAACAAAGCAGTGTTCAAACACTTACCTTAAAGTCATAGCCAGCATTTCAACAGGTTTTATACAATTTGTGAATTGCGTGTTTTGCCGTTGAAGAACATTCTTCAGTTTCCCGTGCAATTCATCAAAGGAGCCAAGTGACATACGAAAATAGTTTTAAAAAAAGCTTTCGATCATCATTTCTCAGGTCTTCAAATAATGTGTAAAACATCCCAACTTCCTCACTTCTCTGATTAATTGGATGAACCCAGTAAAGGTGATTGCGCCTTTGTCTTTTTCCGACGACGATAAAACATGATTTGTTCGCGATCCATAATAACAAACTTACCAGGCTGTACTTTCAACACAACTGGTAAAAATAAAATCTTAGAGTGAAAAGCAACCCGACAAGATTTAAAGTCGTCCGGGCGAAATCGTGTAGTGTGCAAAGAGCGTCAAAAGCAAGTCGTACGATTAAAAGTCGTCCGACTTTTAGTCGTCCGGGCGAAATCGCGCAGTGTGCAAAGAGCGTAATTATTATTATATTTAAAAATAATATTATTATTATTATGATTATCATTGTTGTATAAATGCCTTGAAGCGTCCTGTTAGTTAATTCAATCCGCAGTGCATCAGCCCTCTATTTATAATTTTAGTTGAACACGCCTGCACCAGATCGCGCCACAATCGCATTCAATTCAGAGAGAATACACAAAACAATTTTTATTGAAACGAAAACAAAAAACTAGGAATGTTTTCCAAAAACAAATAAGTGCTATTTGAGTCATTGTTGCATGAACAGCAGTTAACAATTGGAATCGAAACCAGCAGATTATTATTAATACACGGCAAAACAAATGCGAAAAGAGGGGGTGAGAATACAAAACGGAAGAATAGACAAATAAAAGCCGTGTTTTTGCGTAATGTATGAGAGTTGCCGCATGATGGCTCTGTGTCCGACTGTATACGCCGTCATTTGTTCGCGACCTCGCTTGGTCGCCGGAAACAATTGAAAAGCGTACGATGCGGTCGGACGCTTTTGCCTCGCTCAGATTGGTTATTCAATTAATGCGATAGGGTGGGTAGGGTGGGGAGGGGGCTGCATTTTATTATATTCATTTCAATTGTATATAAATCATATGTCAATAGTATATCGAGATAGCTTCCCAGGTATTATCCAGCGAGCGCATTGCTTTCTGGTCTTTCCATATTTAATTCTAAACATGGATATTTTGTTCTGTTAAGCTTCCCCCCACATATTAATTCGGTATAAATGCATGGCTTTATTGTTTTTCAATTCCAATATCTATTGAACACTTAAACCCACGCCTGGAGTTGTCATTATTTCCAACTTTGGCGGAATTCAAATGCGGTGATCCTTCCCCGAAAAAATAAATGCTGGCTATTTACAGATTAAACGAAATAAATAATAAAAAAACCCAGATTTGATGTCTGATTAAATTCAGATATTAGTCTATATGATTGCTGTGATTTTATGATGACTCTGTATAATCGGAAATAATCTGTCTAGGCTTGAAATAAATTCTCGTGGGAGATTAGCAATAATAGTCTTTTAATTATTCCTACAAAACTACTCGAACTGTTCGTTTATTCGCGAATTAATGGGGCTCTCAGAGGACAGTTAACGCATATGCCGCGAGACAGCGCCAGGGGTCAATGTGGTCTAAGATGGCTGACTTATGCCCGGTTTCTATAAACTCGCGAAATACCTATGGGTAAATTATCCAATGGACAGAATTTACACAAGAATAACTTTTACAAACTCAAATAATTTAAAGGTAACAATCACATACCCTTGTGGCAAGTTTCTAGATAAATGACCTCTGGGTAAATATGAAAATGACAAAAAAAAAATGTTCCTACAAACTCGTGCTAGATCTTCCCAAGGGTAAATCGTCGGGTTAATTTATCCTTTCATGGATGGCTGGATAAAATTTAACCTCTCATAGGATAAATAATAATTTAAACAATGAGAATCAAAGCCTTCTGAATTAAATTAACTGTACAACTCCAAGGCCTTCCTCATTATATCATTGTGGGTGATTAGGAACTAATTTGCCCATGGGTAATTTACCCATAGGTATTTCACGAGTTATAGAAACCGGGCAATATTTACACTTCATTTGAATAATTGAGGCCCTGTCTTAGGTTTTGAAATCTATTGGCCCCTATTAGCCCCTGCTACCATCTGGCGGCAACATATTACAGTGGAGTTATAGAGGCTGTATTATTTTTTTTGGAGGGGTGTTATTATTTGAGATGGAATCACTCTATTTTTTTACAATAAATATCTAATTATTTGACTTTCTCTATGTATGGGCATGTATGAAAAGTAAATTCTACTCACTTTAAAGAAGGAGACAAAACTTCGAAGGAAGACGTAAGCCTACTTACCTGTAAAAGAAAACAAAACACATTTAATAAACCAATAACAGAAACAATTGACAATCAATAGTTCCATGGCCTAACCTACTGTGTAAACACAGATCCCGAACTCCTGATATGGCCTCGAAGCTAAAAGGAGTAAAAACGCAACTGAATTTTAAAAAATAATAATAAAATAACACATTTAAAGTTATATGTTGATATTTTTAACTTTAAAAACTTTACTGCATAACATGTTCCATTACAACATTTTTGCACGACGTAACTAATTACTTTCTCTTACTTTTAACGCCACTTAACATTTATTATTATTATTAACTTATTATTATTATTATTATTATTATTATTATTATTATTATTATTTTTATTATTATTATTATTACTATTATTATTTATTTTATTAATTTGTTTAGTTCTCGCGATTTTTACGAAAACTGCTCAAGCGATTTTGTTTAAATTCTGTACACGAGGTGCTTAGTAAGAACCAAAGGTTTTATTTGGATAATTTTTTGGTAAAATTCTTTGAAAGGTAGTTATAAGCCAGCCATCGCTTTTTACAAACTTAAGACGCTGTGCAGTGTGCATGAGGCTGAAAAAACGAGATAGACCTAAAACGAAATAGACATTATGCTCTTTGTAATATGGCTTCTCGTTCTGAATCAGAATTTTCAAGTGCCAAAATGGTACTTTATGAGATTTTGCGGGGGACGGGAAAATATCTGTCCGTGTGTCTGTACGCGCGATAACTTAAATAGCCTACGCTTCATCGGATTTTCAAGGAACTTGGTACACGCATTTATAACGTTCATGGGAAGAAGCCTAATGATATTGGACCAAATCGGTTGACCGGTACCGGAGTAATACCCAATTTAATGCCTATTTTAATTGGTAATATGTTAGAAAGAATTTATCAAATGCAAATCAGATCTCATGACAACGTATTGTTTTACAGTGTTCATATAAGGCTTTGGAAGTTTCAATACAGTTAGCTTTAACAAATAACACTACCCACATATTCCTTCATATATGCTTATCAAACTAGATCTTTTTTCTTCCGTAAGCCCTGCTTAATGAATCCATCTGGAGCTTAACATCACCAGGCTAAACGTAGTTACAATCAATTATTGTAGTTAGTGTATTGGTTTAATGTATCATGCCAAACATTCTCCTCACTCTTTCTTTCTTTCTTTCTTATCTTAATTCTCAAAGGCATTATGTACTGTGATTATAACCTGGCAACTGCTGGAACCCAGAAGTAGCTAGGAATTTATTTTTCTGCTTGTAATGTTTTTTTTGTGTGTACTTTTTACTTTTATCTTTTGTGTAGTCTTATCTTTTGTATCTCATGTTTTAATTATTTTGTATGTATGCATTGTATTTTTGGCATGGACATTGTAATTGGGTTTTATACCTGTAATGTTCGTTATTATTAAATAAATAAATAAATAAATCGGTTAAAAAATTAACTTATTTTCTGGATATCATAATTGCAATTATCACCGATTATACACAAGCATTTTGGAACTTCGATACATCAGTAGTAGTAGTAGTAGTAGTCGTAAATGATTTATTTTGCCTGGCAGAGTTAAGGCCATAAGGCCTTCTCTTCCACTCAACCAGGTTACAGAAAATATATACAATGTAGGTTTACATAAATAGCAAATTAGTGAATAAGAGACTTATGATTAATACTAAGACTAAGGTTAAGGCTAATCATAATAATAAATTAAATAAGTAAAAAGCATAGATTTCATAAAAAAAGCATAGGCTTCATAGAGAGCGCAAGTGTCATCAAAGAAAATAGTAATAATGTTACAAGTAAAACAAGGAATATGTAAAATTATCTTATAATGGAAATTTAAGTCTAGCTGTAGATAGGTTATAAGGAGACTGATGGCCGGTTTCTATAAACTCGCGAATTACCTATGGGTAAATTATCTAATGCACAGAATTTACACAATTTACACAAGAATAACACCACACAAACACAAATAATTTAAAGATAGCAATCACTTACACTTGTGGCGAGTTTCTAGATAAATGTCCTCTAGGTAAATATGAAAATGACAGAAAAAATGTTCCTACAAACTCGGGCTAGATCTGTCCAAGGGTAAATCTTTGGGTTAATTTGTCCTTTCATGGATGGCTGGATAAAATTTAACCTTTCATAGGATCAATAACAATGAGAATCAAAGCCTTCTGAATTAAATTAACTGTACAACTCCAAGGCCTTGCTCATTATACCATTGTAGGTTAAATGGAACTAATTTGTCCATGGGTAATTTACCCATAGGTAACTCGCAAGTTTGTAGAAACCGGGCATAAGTAATGTTATGTTCAGTGAGAGATGGAGTGATCAGTTGACGTGATTTTATTTAAAGTGAAAAAATTGTATTGCCCATTATTTATGGAACAGGAAGCTGCATCATTGTAGCACACTGGATTTCTCCTTAATAGTTGCAAGGAGGAGTGTAACACTGGAGATATGTCTGTGTTGCAGGCTGCATTTGCAGTGGTGTCAGGCGCACGACAGTTAATCTTCACATTGGAGTGGCTCGCTCCTCTTACAAACATATTGATTCCCACAAACATGAAAACTACAAATTCTCAGATCACTTTCCAGGAGGCGAGGGAAGTTTACAGTATTGAACTTCAGGGGTGACACTCCACAGCGAAAGGAAAAGCCGAAATTCAGCTGCAGAAAAACTCAAAACTTACTACCTCCAAAAAAATCGTAAGAGTTCGCGACTGTGTTCCTTGATTTTTTTACTTTCTCTGCCCGTACCATAAGTACGAGTGTAACACAAAGTAAGTTTCCTTGGGGCCGTTTACAGAAACAAAACACAATTTCATGGACATATTATATTCCAACAGATACAGCAAGTGTTCAGCTATTTTTCAATATATCGCCACCGGAACTGAAACATTTGTCGTACTGTGGAACCAACTTTTGAACACCTGTGTCGTAGAAGTCTGCCGCCTGGGATTTGAACCACTGTGTGAGAAACATCTCTGTCATTCCCTGTCATTTCTTTAGGTGTATGAAAATACGGAAATCGCTGGGACGAAGTCCGGGCTGTAGGGTGGATGTTTAAACTCTTCCCAGCCGAACTTCAGCGGGAGACTTGCTGGGAGGTGTTTAAAAATCCACTCTACAGCCCGAATCTCGTTCCCAGTGATTTTAATCTTTTCCTACACCTCAAGAAAATATGGCAGAGAATGAAAGAGGCAGTGATGCTTGTCACACAGTGGTTCAAATCTCAGGCGGCAGACTTCTAAGACACAAGCATTAAAAAGTTGGTCACAAGGTATGGCAAATGTCTCAATTCCGGAGGCGAATATGTTGAAAAATAGCTGAACACTTGCTGTATCTGTTGCAGAAAATATTTCTATGAAATTGTGTTTTGTTTCTGTAAATGGTCCAAGAGAAACCTACTTTTTGGACACGTCTCGCATTTATTATAGGTAGGCCTATACTAAGAGGTAAAACTTTTCTTTAGTAGAAGTTATGTTTCACATCAGATATTTTTTGAAGTGAAACTTCTTTAGCCGCGCTAGGAGTAAATCGAGAGCTAACCTAAAGTTGCGTTACGACGAAAATCGTCACGAAAGGAGCGGGGCTGTGACGTACTGCACAGAAAACAATCAACTCAACAAAATTTTAAAAATTCAAAAATCCAAAATGTTTAATCTAAAATTAAAAACCGAAATCCAAAATTTTAAAAATCTAAAAATCCAGAATTAAAAAATCCAAAATTAAAAAATCCAAAAAATAAAAAGTTCAAAGATCCAAAGTTTGAAAAATCCAAAATTTAAATAGTCCATAAAAAAGTCCAACAATCCAAAATTGAAAAAATCCAATAATCCAAAATTGAAAAGATCGAAAAATTAAAAAAAAAATCCAAGTTTCACTTCTGTCGCTTGGCTTTCCACGCACACTTTTTTAAATACAGAAATAAGAAAACGCCAATCACGTTATTAGAATCTTGGAGATCAATTTGCAATATTGTATGCAGAAGTGTGAATTGCAGTTTGGATTGAATCAGAACCAAGGGTAGAGTTTAGACTCCCCTGTACCGCGTCCAAGGACAATAGTATCGCATGTACGGACACAACAATAGCCTAAGCCGCTTCACACCTCAAAGAAAACCTCTGGCGGTGACAGTCTTTCTTTTTAATCTTTCATTTCTGGAATTAAATTGAGAAAGGGCGCATTAATAAGAATTTAATAATCGCACAATAGAGATGGAGCCTCTCGACAGAAGACGGCACCAGTGCTCATGACACGGGCTTGGCTTTGCATAAATACAACAAGGATTAAAACTTCAATGTGCTTGTGTCCAACGCCTTTCTATCCCAGATTGCCAAGTTCAATCTCGCAAGGCTTTTGTGTGTGAAGATTCTAACTTCGAACATGTGGAACGAGTCTAGCTAATTTCATTCAAAAAGAATCGTATTCTGATGACGTAAAATTGTTTGAAAAATGGCCTACTTGTCCACGACAAACAAACATCTATAGAAACCACTCTTTTCATGTAAATATTCTGAAACTCATAAGTAAAATGTATTTTATTAACCTTCCCAAGTTTTAATAGCAAGTTAGGCTACAGCTTTTGGTGTGTCATGTATAGACCGCGGATCTTTAGGTTTTTACCTATTTTATTCCTTGACAGATATCTGAAAATAATTAAGTTTATTTATGTTTCAGACTTATCTACGTCTATTAAACACAATTTTATAGCACCTAAAAATGCCTATTTCAACGTTACGGACTATTTTGACCTAATTAACACAAAATCCCGAAAACCTTAGTTTTTTTATTTCATATTAAATGGAACGTAAATATAATTTGTGCTATAATTGTATGGAAAATTATAAACGAAGACATTTTAGATCAATATACTGTATTTCGATTTTAGGGACACACAGTGGTCCAAGCACGTTGCACTCTCCCTACAGTTGCAGCTGTCAAGGACAAGTCTTATTGTTTAAAGGGTGACGAACCAATGCCTAACGGTACTTCCTGACCACGAGCCTCCAAAAATGGTTTTCGCTTGTTCTACACCAGTTTGGTGGAAGATTCCAAGGTGTGAATGTGTGAACTGTGAAGTGAAGAAAAATGCCGAAAATCGGGACTTCAAAGTCAAGTTTGATTCGTCAGTGGTTGAACGAGTTTCCGTGTTTTACATCGGATGGGAAAGTAATTTTCTGTCAAGCTTGTAATAAAGAGGTATGTAGTCTAAATATTTAACAACTTTGTATTATTTTTATTAAATTCAGTAGGCCTACAATGAACGTCACACTGCTAGAAGTGAACTTACTTTCTTCCCTTTTTTAACTTTCAAATTAATTTAGTCTGGTGGCATATTTAAATAAATCAAATCTCTTTGTCCAAAGTGCTAGGGTTAGACATTTCTTTGCTCCGTAAATCAGAGTTACCGGTAAACTGACGTGTATAGAACTCTTCGAACCCAGTCTAAATTGCATTTAGCTGTTTTTGTTGTTGTGCATTTTATGGAAACAATGAAAATCGCCTGAAGTTTATCATACATTAATATTAATATAAAATATTACATTAAAGTAGAAGTAAAAAACCACCTTACAAATTTTATATTTTGTTTTAGGTTTCAAGTGACAAAAAGTCCCATCTATCACAGCATGTCCAGGGGGCATTACACAAGGCCAATGAGGAGCGCAAATCAAAATCTAAACAGTTACTCTTAAGTCAATCCTTGGAGAAGACGAGCAACAAAAACAACTTCTATGCAGAATTGTGTCATGCAATGATAGCGGCCAATATTCCATTCAGAACAATTGAAAATGAAGCATTTAGGAAGTTCTTGGAGAAGTATTGCAATCGATCAGTTCCTTCCGAATCAACAATAAGGAAAAATTACGTGCAGCAATCTTACGATGACGCAATGAGTAAGATACGGGAGGATATAGGGGAATCGTATGTTTGGATCTCAGTCGACGAAACCACCGATGTTCGTGGTCGATACGTAGCAAACCTGATTGTTGGAAAATTAGACCCAAATTCATCCTCTAGGGCATATCTCATCTGCACGAAGCAACTTGAGAAAACTAACAAACAAACTGTAGCGAACTTCGTGAACAATGTTCTGAAAGTGTTGTATCCAAATAGCATAGACGAAAACAGGGTACTTCTTGCATACACAGATGCGGCAGCTTACATGGTAGCAGCTATGCAGCTCCTGAAAGTTTTTTATCCTGCACTAGTACACGTGACTTGCCTTGCGCATGGTATCAACCGCATAGCAGAGGAAGTCAGGTCACAATTTCCAATGGTCAACAAATTGATTTCCACCATAAAGAAGGTATTTCTAAAAGCTCCAACTAGAGTTCAGGCCTTCCAGAAACAACTACCTGATGTCTCTTTACCCCCTGAACCTGTACTTACTCGTTGGGGTACGTGGCTGAAAGCTGCTGAATACTACAATTGTCATCTTCACGAGATAAAAAGTGTTGTAATGCAGCTAGAAGATGGTGCATCGACCTACATTACAACAGCAAAGAAGCTGTTGGAAGATTCATCTATTCCGCATGACTTGGCATATATCAGGGCTCACTTCACATTCCTTGTGGAGATTATTTCAAAATTGGAAAGAAGAGGGACCCCCTTATATGAAAACATTGATTTAATTCAAGAAGTTAAAGACAACATTAAGAATGCACCAGGTGAAGTTGGGGAGAAAGTCAGGACAAAAATAGACAATGTGCTTAAAAAAAACACAGGTCTGCAAATTCTCTATGCAGCGGCAGATATACTCAGTGGAAAGGGCAGTGACGTAGATCATCCACTTGTAATGCAACATACTGCCAGGCTCAAATTTGCTCCTGTTACGTCAGTGGATGTGGAACGTTCATTCTCGGCCTATAAACTGATTTTAAGTGACAAACGACAGAGTTTCACAATGGAAAATATAGAAAAGGTACTTGTAGTCTATTGTGCGGCTAACTATGGTGTATGAGAATTAATCTAAGTGAATCAAAATACTGAAAAATGTGGATTAAACTTGAAGTGAATTTAATTATTTGGTTAGTAGGCTATTATAAAACACAATAATGTGAGTTATATTAAATTTTAGATATGATTGGCCTATTCATATTTTAATAAAATTTACGCTGTCACTCTATTTCAAAGTCGTTTTAGAGCCTATTTTGTAACCTATACAACCTGAACAAGGTATAATAAACGCCTAATTTAGGTGCCTAAAGCTCAAGTTTTTAGTACCTAAAAATCCGCGGTCTAGACTCATGTATAATTTGACCTATGCCCTTTCTGAAATAAGCGATTCAATTTATAACACATTACTAAACATTTTAAATTTCTAACTTGCATATTTAAAAAAAAAAAATAAAAAAAATAATAATAATAATAATAAATAAATAAAAAATGTAAGATTTGAGGCTTTCCTGGCGAATCTTATGCAGAAAATCTTCTCGGGTTTGCAGCCAGGTGAGAAGTTTGTTGTGGTCCAACGTTTCCGAGGCTGACGCTGCCTCCATCCTCAGGGAATCTGAAGTGTCGAGTTTTGACATGTAGGGGAAATATATACCAACCCGAGTTGGGCGGAGTCCCCTACATGTCAAAACTCGACACTTCAGATTCCCTGAGGATGGAGGCAGCGTCAGCCTCGGAAACGTTGGACCACAACAAACTTCTCACCTGGCTGCAAACCCGAGAAGATTTTCTAAATAAAAAATGTTCGCTCAGCTGGAACTGCATATTAACAGAAAGGTTAATTTAAAGGAGAAAATTAATAAAATAAGGTAATCTGATGTAAGTGGCAGAATGCTTTAGTTTAATCAGAGATAATTGGAATTATGTGTAGAAAATAAGTTATTTTTGAAATCGATTTTCGAGTTAAGATCCTGATCGATCCAATAAGCAGGGTTTACTGAAGAACAAGGATCTAAAGTTTTTTTTTTTTTTTTTAATAACTTATATATTTTGACCGATCAGTAAACACTATACAGGCCATTGTTAAACTCTATATCATCACCAGGCTTTAAAACTTAGTGCCCGAACCCACAGAGGGAGTTGATTCCGGTTACCAACAACCTGAGTATAGGGGGTGGAGGGTGATTGCGTAGGCTGATAAGACAGTCATTGATAGTAGTACCGAGAAGTGAATGCTCTCGTAGTACGGTGCCTCTCAAATTGGTCAACAGTGTACCTTGTCATTGTGCGTGTTTAAATTTATAATACGTGTTCGGCATGCCGAAAGTAAAGTGTTCTAAAATGCAAACATATATTGAAACATTTGGGAGGGACTATTATACACAAATAGGAAAAAGTGTCGTTTTGCATGCTTGTAATGTGAGTTTAGATAATGAGAAGTTATTTTGTGGTCTTCCTATATCTGTATTCTGGTTTGTTTACTATCACGTGAACTAGCATATTATGGTAGCTAGGGCATACGCCGAGCAAAGTCTGTACAGTACGGTTGCTGTTAACATATTCGATCGGGCACTAAGTTTTAAAGCCTGATCATCACATAATAATAACCTGTTGAGGTAGGCCTACGCCTTAGTCAGCTCCTCTAGCTAAAACACAAATTGATAACAAAAGTTGCGTTTGTGCACATACTGTTTTCTGATATTTAACAGTTAAGATAGTGGGCTTATTTACACAGGATCTAAAGTTTGATAAGCATATGTGAAGGTATCTAACCCAGATTGCCAAGTTCAATCTCGCAAGGCTTTTGTGTGTGAAGATTCTAACTTCCAACATGTGGAACGAGTCAAGCTAATTTCGTTCAAACAGAATAGTACATAGGCTATTATCTGTTACACTTATAAAGCAAACTGTCAGGAGTTTACCTACGAGTGGGTAATATTCTTTTCATTCCGGTTTAACTAATTTGCATCCTGTTCAGCCCCATTGGTGATTCATTCAATAAACAATTATTCAAAACACCTCTTATATCACGATTAAATGCAATAGTATATTGCGATACAGGTGCCGTAAGCGGTGCATACGGATCGAGGAAAGAGTTTTTTCAATTTCCGAGATCCGTTATGCGCTTACGGTACGAGTATTGAATGCTATTTTTTGCATGATGATTATTTATATCAATTTATTTATATTAATTGAGATGTTAGCTGAAAATATTATGTATATACACTACTAGCATGTGCCCGCGGCTTCGCCCGCGATAATTATTTCAAAAATTAAAAATTAAGAGCATAATATAGTTAGTTAAATCATTATATTTATTAACACCTAATTCGCGTGGACTACATACCACGATTAGATAGCATCGCCTGGTAAAAGCGACCTCAGATTCGAGTTCCTTGGTCCAGAAAACCCCTGTATAATGAGTTTCGTCCAAATCGAGCAACGTTTGACCATATTTAGGCCTATATTGATTATCCCGCTTATAATAATAATAATAATAATAAGAAGAAGAAGAAGAATCCTCTTCGGGATTAGGTTGAAAATTTCATATGTATGCGTGCCTTGACATTAAAAACAAATGAATCGACCAGCGTGAGCTACAACATTCGAGCGATCGCGAAAGTTTCATTTCCAAGGTTTGACAAAAATAGCCAAAGCCAGCTGTAATTGATTTGACATTGAAATATATTACCCTTCGAAAACCCAAAAAATGCACGTTTTCTGCCCGTTTTTCACTCATTTTTGGCATTTAGAATCAGAATTTTTAAAAATCCTTTCTTAGTGAGCATCTACATTAGGAAACGAAGGTACTATCAAAATTCCAAGTCTCTACCTGTTATAGTTTAGGCTGTACGTTGATTCCTGTCTTTCAGTCAATCAGTCAGTCAGTCAGGACAAAGCCTTTTATATATATAGAGATTGAAGATGGATGTTATATTTCAGAAGGTTATTCGCATGTGTTGTTATGGGAACCGAATATTGTTCCTGGGGGGCCTTGTCCATAAAGGCTTGTAAGTAAATTCTTACCGCACGGAAATTCCTTTTGTTTCCATAGCAACAAGATTCCGTGCGGGAATGTCAACTTACGATCCACGGCAACAATATTCGTAAATACCACTAATTAGTTAAGTCGTGCAAAAAAAAGTTACAGGCTTAGAGCAGTGGTCTTCAACTTTTAAAAATTAATTTTTTTAACTTTATTTTTTATAGCGAAACTGCTATTTTCTTTTTGGTGAAAGACCAATCTTATTAACAAAAATAAAATAAGGTAAACTGATGTAACAAACTGCCAGAATGATTTTGTTTAATCAATGATAATTGCAATTATAAAATACACCAGAAAAAGTTATTTTTTAGTCGATTTCCCGAGTTAAGCTCCAGATCGATTCATTATACAGGGCTTACGGAAGAACAAAGGTCTAGTTTGATAAGCATATGTGAAGGAATATGTGGGAAGTGTTATTCGTCAAAGCTACCTGTATTCTATCTTCCAGAGCCGTATATGAACACTATAAAACTATATATGTTGTCATGAGAACTGATTTGCATTTCATAAATTCAGTAGAATATATTACTATAAAATAGGGACTAATTTGAGCTTAACTCCGGTACCGGTCAACCGATTTGGTCCAATATCAGTAGGCTTCTTCCCATGAATGTCCTAAATGCATATACCAAGTTTCATGAAAATCCGATAAAGCGTATTCGAGTTATCGCACGTACAGACAGACGGACTGACATTTTCCCGTCCCCCACACAATCTCAGAAAGTACAATTCTAACACTTAATATAGTATATTGCGATACAAATGCCGTAAGCGGTGCATACGGATCGAGGAAAGAGTTTTTTTTTCAATATCCGAGATCCGTTATGCGCTTACGGCACGAGTATTGCATGCTATTTTTTGCACGATGATTATTTATATCAATTTAATTATATTAATTGAGATATTACCTGAAAATATTATGCATATACATTATTAAAGATAGATGTTTATTTCAGAAAGTGATTCGCATGTGTTTGTTGTTATGGAAACCGAATATTTGTCCTGTTAAAGTCACCACAAACTGGGGGGCCTTGGTCCATAAAGGCTTGTATTATGATTTTATTTACGGCACGGAAATTTGTTTTGTTTCCATAGCAACAAGATTGCGTGCGGGAATGTCTTGTTACGATCCATAGCAACAATATCCGTAAGTAGGCCTAGCTACCACTAATCAGTTACGTCGTGCAAAAAAGATTTGAAAAGTGATGAATCTGTCAATTATTATAGTTTATGTACTCATTTTTTTATTTTTGTTAATATCAAAAACAAAAAGAAAGCGTTTATACAGTATTATGGAACAGTACATCGCAATTTCATGGATTCGGTTACTTTTCTGTCGTAAATTGCTGTGAAACAGAAATACGTAGGATGCATTGTTTCGCATTTTTGCCGTTGTAGGCGCGCACAGCGTGAAAAGATAACATTTGAAACATTATTACAGTGATAATTTAATCAGAGCGGTGTCACGGGCCTATTGTCTGCCTCATCACCATGGTTATTATTGTTTATTACACTCCGCACATGGGGGAGAACTACAGGGGGTTCAGCAACTCACGTACGCTTGCACCCTGCACAGGAAGAACTACACACTCACCAAATTTTTCCTTTTGTTAGGCAAAATAATAAAATGATTGATAAATTTCATACCCGCTAGTGGTGGGGTTTTATGGGAATAACAGTATGAATATGCACACCTTATACCACTAGGATTATATTATGGGGATCACAAGATTAACGTTACCCGACATTTGTCTCACAGGTGAGGAAAAACCCCAGAAAAAAACCCAACTAGGTAACTTGTCCCGACCAGGAATCGAACCCGGGCCCGCCACAGCGGTGGACTACAAAAAGTTTAATATAGGTAAAATTACAAACAAATGCACACATGAAGGGGCATCTTTTGTCTATTTTTCTACATAGTCGCCAAGTTTCTCAACACATTTCTCCCATCGTGATACCATTATCAAAAATACCCTGTTCATAGAAGTCCGTTCGGTTGGAGTATATCCATCTGCGGACAATGCCAAAAATCAAATGTTTTTTAGAATACTTAATCCCTTTTTACCCAGAATTATCAAATCCAAATCACAACAGTGTATTGTTGGCACTGGTCTCAGATGGGTTTGGAAATAAATGAAACGTGACTTTAACAATTTAGAAAAGATATCAATATAATAATGTTATAAATAAATATTAAAGAATTAAATCCAAGAAAATAATGCAGTCACATAACTTTCTCTAGCCTGGAAATAGAGAAAACAATACGAGGTAAGGTAATATGTTTTGGGAAGAGAAGTATGAAAGTGATATTGCATTTCTGTTTAATTTCATCCCCAAAACTTTTTTATGGTAACATGAGAGTAAGAAATAAAAATCCTCTGCTACGATAATACAATTTTATGTTACCGGAATTTCTGTTTCTTCTTATTTGAACCTCTACCAGGCTTATGGGCCATTCAGATAGAAACTTAACCGTAAACGTAAGAACGTAAACTTAAACGCACACTTTAGCACGGCACTGAGCATTCACAATGAAAACTTAAACGTAGGTAACAACCAATCACAAACGAGAACGTGAACAGCTGATAAAATGGCCGCAGCAAACGAAAATACTTTCATGTTTCTATTAAACATGCACTTATTCATTCATTTTTATTGTCATTAGATCAACATATACAGTTGTAATAGACATTGTCCAAAGAATATACAAAACTATTTGTATAATAAAAATAATACCATAATTTTAGACCCTTATATCATTCATGTAAGATATTTCATACTCGTCAATACTGTTAAAACATTTAGTTTTTAACCAATTTTGTATAACTATTTTAAAACGATTAAGTGTAGCAGTTCTAGCACTAAGTGGCAGCTTATTAAAAAGCTTAGCACTTAAATAATTAAAACTGTTTTGGGTTTTACATAACCTACCAAAATTTATATTTATATGATCCCTATACCTAGTATCATGGTCATGATGATCATGGAAATCCAGTGTGTAGGCCATTAAAAATTTACATCATACAAGCGTATGTAGACATATAAAAATTAACAGAATATTATATGTGCTGTATTTACTACTGTAGTTAATTTCTTGGGGAACTATTGTTCATATATTTTCCTTCAATGCCGCATCTTTATATAATGGATGCCATTTAAATCATATTGAAGGGTTTCTCATTTATAGACGCCATCTCTTGGCTACGTCCACTTCCGTCTCCTGTTCTGTTCTCTGATTGGTTGTATCGTTATTTTTCGCATAAACATAACACAGAAGCTTGGTGTTTGCAAGGTTCTACGTTACGTTTAAGTTTCACGTTTACGTGATGCATTGTGAATGGTCACATTGAAAAACATGGCCCCAAACTTCTATGTTTACGTTACGTTTACGGTTAATTTTCTATCTGAATGGCCCATTAGTGTGTACTGAACAAGCAAAAATGCAAAATTCTACATCCTCTATGAGCCATAAAAAGCTATATCAAGCGTTTTCTGAGGAAATAGTTTGAGTGTGAAAAGTTGTTCTGCCTATTTAAAATTATAAATACCTATATTAGGACCTAGAATTTAAAAATCTAAAGTCCTTCATAAGTTAATTTCCAATTACAAAATGAAAAACCCGGGCGTTGCCGGGCCCTTTAAGCTAGTAGTTATATATAATTTAGTTAGTGTATTAAAATTACCAAATATATTAAACATTTTTTGAAAATTTCAAATATTGAATTTATTACATATTACAAATATTTTTAGAGTTTTTAGGCAAATTGATTTTCTGTAAATGAAGTTATAATGGCAATCATACATTTTTCACCAAAACGTAGCCCTAATTAGCCTACTTTTATTTTAATCTTTTAAAAATATTTGTGAAGTCTAGGTAGTAGGCCTAATTGAATTAGGCTACTCGCAATAATAAAATGTTACCTGAATACTATTGGTTGATATTTGCGTAAAATCCAAACTTAACACTAAAACATTAGGCTAACTTTGGGGTGTGTGGGTTGGGGCAAAAGTTAAAAAAATTAAAGGGGCGGTTATATTAAGCTTTGCCCAGAGTGCAAAGTACCTAAAATCGGGGCCTGACTTTCTGGGCATTCTGTTTTGCAGACAGGGATTTATTCATAGGCCTAATTTTAAATAAAAACGGCAGTGTCTTCCAGTCTTCTTGATGATACAAGTTTCAAACGCTCTAATGTTATGGTAATTAAAACATATACCGATGCATCATACTTAGTTCCTGGGAATTTAATGGTCATATCAATATTACAAACTAAATTCTGTACCTCAGAGCCAAACGAGCGTAACTGCCAAAAACTAAATTTTACAGGAGGAGCGAAAAACAAAATTATGAACAATAAAGGGGAATGGAGTTACTACTATTTGGCTCTCAATATCTTGGTTTCTAATGAAATTATGGATTTAATATTAATTGGTTCTATAGAGGCCAAGAAGTTAGTAAAGAATATGAAAAAAACAAAAAAATATGAAATTTGGAGTTACGTTCCTTTGGCTCTGAGGTACAGAATTAATAAACGGCCTCGAGTTAAGAGTCTTGATATTTAAGTATTACGTTCTGTAGTGGTAATTATTTCATTATGTTTGGTAAACGTAGAATTTTATTTAATTAAACAATAAATTATCTGCAGAATATAATCCTAAAAAAATCGCGAACGGAATTTTCCGAATTAATGTATAAATTAGCCAATCGTTATAATATTGCCATAACAATACTGACATTCAACGCGCATTCAACGCTTCCCTTTTTGCGTCATTGAATAGATTTACCGGATCTTACCGAAATCTTCATCGCTATAGGCCTACTAGCTTAAAAGGCCCGGCGTCGCCCGGGTTTTCTACATTGTAATTGGAAATTAACTAGGAAGGACTTTCAAATTTTAAATTATAGGTCCTTATATAGGTATTTAGAATTTGAAATAGGAAGAACGACTTTTCACACTCAAAATTATTCCCTCAGAAAACGCTTGATATAACCTTTTTTGGCTCATAGAGGATGTGGAATTCTGCATCCCATCGCTTGTAGGCCTACACAGCAAGCTTGGTAGGGATTCAAATAAGAAAAAACATCGATCATTATGAACCTGAAACAAAACGACAGAACGATATTCGGCAAGCAGTGCGTCAGTGTCTACGGGCAGCTGGAACGGAATTCTATCGCAAGGGTATTTTCAAACTTGCAGAACGATGGGAAACATGTGTGCAAAAAAACGGAGACTATGTGGAAGAGTGAAAGAAAGGTCTGTAGATTGAGATGATATAGGCTACTTGGTTTCATTTCAAATAAAGATTAAGGTTGTCAAAAAAGTTGCTCACGACTTTCAGCATGCTCCTCTTAGTATTAGGCCTAAATTGAAACTTAAAAAAAAGTGCGCGTGAAACGCCACGCGACAGAAGTGAAACTCGCTTTAATTTTTAGATTTGTTCAATATTGGATTTTTTATTTTTTTATTTTGGATTTTTCGATTTTTAAATTTTTATTTTTCAATTTTGGATCTTTGAATTTTTAAATTTTCAATTTAGGATTTTTAGATTTTAAAATTTTTTATTTTCGATTTTTAAATTTTTTTTATATTTTGGATTTTTGAATTTTTTTGCTTTGTTTAATTTTGGAAGCAGCTCGAAGCAGTAATAGCCCCCCACTCAATGCCTGATACCTTTCCCCCGCGCGCTTCCGTATTTTTTTTTTAATTTCTGGATTTTTAAAATTTTGGATTTTGGATTTTTAGATTTTTTAATTTTGGACTTTTTAATTTCTAAAATTTTGGATAAGCCTAATCATTGAGTTTTAGGTGCAATACGTTCCGTCACAGCCCCACTAATTTCGTGACGACTTGTGTGTAGCAATTTCGTGACGATTTTGTGTGTAACAATTTCGTGACGATTTTGTTCGCAACGCAAGTTTGGGTTAGCTCTCGATTTACTCCTAGCACGGCTAAAGAAGTTTCACTTAAAAAAAAAACTTTTATAAAAATATTTTTTAAAAACTAAAATAAAGCTATTTTAATATGTTAATAAAAACTAATACAGGGTTTGTAAAAACCTAAAAATCCTGGCCCTATTTATAAGTTGGGTAGGGAACCACCGGATAGCATTTGGCCGGTTTTATTTCTTTAGTGATCCTGCAATAAAATGTTATATTATTAACAATTTACAGGATGTAATATGAAAGGCATGTTAGTTATGTGTTTGTGGACACAGGTTGTTCGTGTTGTGGGTGAATGGGCACCCAGGCCAGGTATTGTGTTGAACTGAGTGGCTTAATTAAACTCGGTGTAGCCATGAAGTAAGGCTGCAGAGAACAAGGAACGAGCTTCGAACCCCGGCGAGAGTGCCACTATATCTAGCAACACAATGTACTAATGAAGTGAATCAAGCTGTGATGACGGTACGACATGCCTGACATCTGCTGACGATTACAACAGTTATTGTGTACTGAGCCCTGCAATCACTTCTGCTCTTCGCAACAACCGTCTATCCGCCACTTCGTTTTAACACCAGATATTTCTATTATGGTATCTCATAACTAGGGTTTGGATTCTAATGACATGTCATCTTTTTATTGATGCTGCATAGACATTGCCAACTTGTGGATAAATCCTAATCAAGGCCTCTAGATTACAAAAATACATTTTTATTAGGCCATTTTTTTGTCATTTTATGCAATTTTATATTTTTAGGGCATTTATTTCAATTTTAGATATTTATTTTGTCATTTTCGTGTCATTTGCTTCCTTATTTAGTCATTTTCATGTATTTACATTGAGTGTATTAACTTTTTTTCGTCGTTAGCGGTGCTGTCTTTGAAGTGTTGTTTGTTTAATGCAAGAAGGAAAAATTCGGCGTTAAAGTGTTGACATGTCTCAGTCGGAAGTGAGAATAAAAGAAACGCCAAATTTTTGTATTATATTACTATTGTTATTAGATTGACTTGGCACCAGAGTCTGCCACCTGCTTGGATTTGAGAGTGCAAACTACTGTTTACCCTCAATAAACAATATAATCCGGCAGACCGCAAAAGGATGTGTCGAATTTTGACTCACCAGTGCCTCAGTGCCAGTATAAATTTCCGTGAGAAAAGAAAATTCACAACATAAGTTATTTACATTTTTACAATTATGTACAAACTGGTCTATAACTGGCACAATAATAATTCTTTTATAAATAAAATATCAGTTTTTAGGTCATTTTTTAGGTAGATTTCGAAGAAAAATCTACCTATTGCAATGGATACCACTTTATGATTTTCGAAAAATTCTTTCATATCTTTACGTTTCATGCTCCCCTAAGTACGAAACCACCGCCCGTTCAAAAAAAAAATTGTGATATTTATAAATATATATATATCTTTACACGATAGCGGCCGTAATTTTGAAGATATTTGAACCAAATTTTATTATGTTATTTCTAGGCCTAATAGTTCGGACAAGTTCGTTAATAGGCAAAATTGGCCCAAGGGGGTGGTCGGGGGAGGGGGTTGAAATTTTAAAACATTTATATCTCGGCCCCTATGAAGTATAGAGGGAAACTTTGTTTGAATAAATTAGAGTACTCCCTATGGAGTTCACAGTGACACCAACAATTCGGGGGTTCGAGTGAGGGTGGGGGTGGGGGATGAAAATTCGAAACTTTTGAAACCACGTCTTGTGGAGTATCGTTGAAAAGCTCTTGATGAGTACTCTACAAATCAATAAATAGTTTCTTGATAGCTCTCATATGACGCGAGATTTTAATGTTTGAAAATAATAACACTTAAAAGAATTATTATAATATCATAATTTTGTCTTGTTTAGCGGCTTTGCTAATTTTATTCATTGCTGATCTTGCGCACGGCCTCCCAGAATATTATATCCTATTCTTGTTGTCAAAACAAATGATTGTAGGCTCTTCCTCTTTACCGAATTCAGTTCTTATTACTGCAGGTTTACCATGCCAAGGCTAAAGAAAAAGAGTGCTATGCAGCGACAATAAATTAAACCAAAAGCACTTCAAAATCTACCTCCGCCTGTAGGCCTGCCTAAAGGGATTTTTATAATTATTAAGGCTTTTCTTTAAAATTTAGGGTCATTATAGGTTATTTTTCAAACAATGTTAGGTCATCAGAATCCGGGCCCTGCTTAACATACGTTTGTTCGACAAATAACTGTGCTGAATATTACTTTTGTTTATTTTTTCATTCCCTCTTTCCTTCTTTTCTTTCATTAACTAGCTTGAAGCCTATACGGTAATTCATTTTCTTTCTGTGTTCGTATTTCAATGTTTCTTTACTACGAGGCGCGTCCAGAAAGTAAGTTTCCCTGGGACTGTTTACAGAAGCAAAACACAATTTCATGAAAATATTTATTGAAACAGATACAGCAAGTGTTCAGCTATTTTCAACATATTCGCTACCGGAATTGAGACTTTGCCCTACCGTGTGACCACCTTTTTAATGCTTGTATCGTAGAAGTCTGCCGCCCGGGATTTGAACCACTGCTTGACAACCTTCTCTCCCCCTTTCATTCTTTGTAATTTCTTGAAGTGTAGGAAAAGATGAAAATCACTGAGAACGAGATTTGGGTTGTAGAGTGGGTGCTTAGGAAAATATTTGGGCCTAAGAGTGATAAAAATGGGGACTGAAGAAAAATGCATAACGACGAGCTTCATAGCCTGTACTCTTCCACGGGTATAGTAAGGTTTAATTATATCATGGAAGGTGAAATGGGCTGGACATGTTGCGCGGGCATGGGGGAGGAAAGACATATCTAAAAAATATTGAATGGGAGACCCGAAGGGAAAATACCACTTGGAGGACCTAGACGTAGGTGGGAAGACAATATTAGAATAAATTTAAGGGAAGTAGGATTTGCGAGGGATGGTTGGATGAAGTTAGCACAGAATAGGGTTGAATGGCGGGCTCAGGTAAGCGCGGCAATGAACCTTCATGTTCCTTAAAATAGATAATATTCCTTTAGCTAGATGAGGAATTGTCTATTGCCATTGAGTAAGTAAGTATTAGTAATATGCTATTTGCAAAAGTAGTAGGGTTTTGGGATATAAAGTTATTTCTATTTGAATTTTGGATAAATGGAAAACTATTTAACTGGCCAATGTTTAAATAAGGGAAGTAAAATGCATACAATAAGAGGAATACTTAGGCCTATTCCAAAAATGAAGCATCTGTCATTAAACATGTGGAAAACGTATCTTTTAGTATACATCTACATTAAAAGTTAAAACCATGCCTTGATTTGTTATGGGATCACAAAACCGAATGTTATTTGTTTTGTGAATGCTGCGTGGAATGTCGACAGTGCTTTGCCAAACAGATACTTTTCACAAATGATTGAAAAATGCCAATAGTTTTCACCCTCATTTATATCTCCATACTTTATAGAAAAGTGTCACAAAGCACAACCAAGCTCACAATTTTATAAATCAGTGCAGCATTTCATTAAGAACAATTATTGCAACTTTCCCTACTCAAAGCACAGCTTATGCGATTACCTTCCTTTCCATTCAAATGAGTGAAGTGAATTTCATAAACATATTCCTCTTTTTAATAAGTCATTAATCATTATAAACTCGTTGGATAATATACTATTTCTACACTGCCCTGGCCCCTGCTCTGCGTGGCTTTTAAGTGCCCAGGAGTTATTGGGGAGCTGGGCAAATTATTATGGTATGAAGCATCCAAAATTTCAAAACGCCTATTTAAACCCATTCCCTTAAGAAAATTTACATTAAAAATGAATTAAAAGAAAGCCCAACGATTGAAATATATAAACTAAGTTACACTCAATAATTTAATTGATGTTGCTATGATATAAACAATTTCTGTTGCTATGATATAAATATATTTCAAAATAATTTGAAAGTTAATATTTATTTTCTATTTTAAAATGGATAGTGAACCAAGAATAAATTCTAATATACAGGAAAAGAGAATGAAGTTATTATTAAAGGGAAGTAGAAATCGAAAACTGGCTGGATTATAAGACAGAGGAAGTGCAATCCAAGAGCTCTCACGGTAAGCTAAAGTACATGATTTGCAGTTTACATGAACATAATACTAGGCATAGAATGGACTTGTACAAACCAACAGATTTTTGAAATTACTCCAAAGAGGAACTGATTACTTTACAGTAAAAAAAAATATGAGGGATGGGACATACGTCCTAGAAACTTTTTATTTTTATTTTTTTGAAAATGTGGGATCATTTTGAAATACAAAAATGTTAGGGCAGGGTATGGAATGTATGTACGATGCAGATTATGGGTACTAGATGTAAGATAGAGTAGAAAGCAGACACCCATAAACTTGCATACTTGACAGCATCGGGATACTCTAATGTATTGCAGTAGTTGGAAGCATGAAAGATGCCTAGCCTAACTTGTAAAACCCTCGAAGTTCGGTACCATACAGAAGTCCCCAGTCTACCAGCTCCCTTTGGCATTCTTGATCTTAAGCAAAGGGGTGGAAGGTTGAAGCTTAAGGACCTCCAACACATAAAACAGTCATCTATCTAGGCCAGAATCAAATCCATTACCTCAGAATGGAGGAGTTTTAAATCTAGGTAATTAATATTTAGAATTTCTTGCTTTGTTGGTAACTTTGCCAGATATTTCAGACCTTGGCGTTATGGCGTATAATCAATGTTACTGGTAGATTCATGAACAATTTTCTTGATTATGGCGGTGCACTTAATCAATCCTACTGCTGTCAGATTCTTAAAAACAAAAGAATGCAGTGACCTATATTGAAAGATTTCCATGATTTATAGGGACTGGCATCAAACCGGCTTACTTTGCAGTATTTAACTTTACAGATCCTCAAAATAGCACTGTTAAGCAAATTACATCCACAAACTATTATGAAATTTGATTTCACGAAATGTGTAAATAAGTACAAAATACGCTCCCTCGAGGACCTACACTGAGAAATGGGCATGAAAATATGATTTAAAATTGTAATTGTTGGGGTTTGCAATTTATTTTTTATTCTCTTAGGGTCTTTTCACACTAAGACACAAGTGACGGTCACTTGTGATGGTCACCGGTTTTTGCAGTGAACACACCTGGGTCACTTGTGACGGTCACCGCTAGTATTACCAATAGTACCTACACGATAAAACAATTTGTAATCGCTTTTGACATCCCAAATGGCAGGTCGATATTCCACTTCGCTTATAGAATCTTCAGTATTAATCAAATCTAAACTTGTGGCTGGATAACTAGTTTCGCTGAACTCGACTATACAGCTGAATTATATGCATACCACTTTGCTGTGTTGGCAATCCAAAAATGCAGTGATCATCTCTTTTGTCTCGGTGTGAACGCTCCAATTAAAAGCAATGCTTCTCTGGTAGTGACCGTCACATGTGTTTGGAGTCGGCACTGCAGCGTCACTTGCGACTGGGTGGGTCACAGCTGTGCTCCAGTAAGTAAACTCCAATTCAAACTAAGGTATCTCTACAGGCGACCATCACAAGTGTCCCAATGTGAAAAGGCCATTAGTATCATGTTCTCCTTTCATACTGGTCTCTATGATTGCTAAGAAGTAGGGCAAGGCATTTGATGATTTTGCATCTTTTTTATATGAAGGTTAAAAGATAGCTCAAATATAATGTGTATCATGAAATAATTTATTAAATAAGGGAAATTTGTTTTTGCATTTTCTGTCATTTTCAAGAGGTAGGTCATTTTTTGGGAGTTTTTAAGTCATTTTCGGCATCTTTAGGCTTTTTTCAGCATTTTAGATTATGTTTCAATGGAGATAAAGAGAAGCTTTTCCATGTACAAGTCGTTACTTAAGACAACAGACAATCGTTTTAATATGAGAATCTCCGCCAAGTGCTCATAGTTAATTTTAATTCAGGTTTATTGTAAAGATCATAGCAGGTTGTTTTGCAGCAGTAAAGAATTATTTTTTCTTTCCTTATAAATGGTACATATTTACTAGGGGCAATTTGATGGGCATTCCAGTTTATTTTTTTTTTGCTAAGGGTGTCCAAGTAGTATAAATTTACTTACCGGTAGGCAGACTTCTTTATTAATAAAATAAGTGTGTTTTATATTGTAAATTCATATATAACGTACAGTCATATATTAAATTAGCATTTAGCAATTGATTACCGGTAATTAAAAAAAAACTAAGTATAAGCAATAATGGTAAATTTATCGGTCTTTTTAAAAAAATTTATGTCATTTTCCCACTATTTTTAGGCCATAAATGCATGTTTTATTTTGCATTTTTTCACTATTTTATGGTCATTAAATGCCTTACCCTACTAAGAAGTAATAATTATGAGTTATGATAGAGCATGGAATGTAGTTGATACTTCTGTCTACAAATGTTTATTTTTTGTTTATTAACAAAAACTTCCCTCATTAGAGGTTGCCACACAAAGTGATACAAAAAACAGAACTTAAAATAGCATAGATACAATGATGAAAAATTAACATAATCCCTCCAGGCACACTGTAATTAATTAAGCTTTAGGTTTCAAAGCTGTTAAAAATAACACTTATTTTCAGTGCAATTTTTTTTTATAATAGGCTAATTCTGGTGGATTAACCTGCATATTAAAGTAAAAGAACTGAAAGATAATAATATGAAGAGAAATTACAATTTCATAAGAGGAACTAATTCCTGTGAATGCAAACTTTTCCAATAGGTATGAGATATGTGGCAGCAATAAAACACTATTTCCAACATCCTGTAAGGCAAAGATTATTGCATTGTAACTTACATGAGAGATCTATGCACTTGAGAACTGAGGGATTTTACTTATCCCAATATTTCGGCAGATGTTGTGCTTCTGGCCTCCATGCGGGCTGCATGCTCAGCAGAAGTGTCACAACGGCACTGTATAATCTAAGTGCTTTCAGATTACTACTAAATTTAAAAGAGTTACTGCATAAGTAAAAGTAACTAGTCCATGTTCACCATAAATAGTTACTTTGGGAGCATCTTTTTCGGGAGAATGTCTTATTACACACACTACATGTGAATACCTCTACTCCACATTGAGGGAGCAATCCTATGTATATACCTGAAATTTTCGTTGCATAGTACATAACAATGTTTGTTTTTGTTGATTTGGATGCATATTTCTAAAGCTTACTTCTCACATTTTAATTTTTAAGTCTAATAGTAGCATATTTAAACTGCAGCCTACTAATTATGCATCAATGTCAGAGCTTGCAAACCTACAACAAATTTCTTGAAGTTACCATAATCTTATTCCAACCCTCAATATATTGGGTGTCTACATAACAAATTTAATTAAAACTTGCACCAGTAAATAATAAACATGAAATCTCTGGTTTGACAAATAATGTAAATCCTCATAATTTACCGTATTGCAGATTTTTTACAATGATTAATCATTTTAAAATCTCCATATGAACTTGAAATTTCTGATGAAAAAAAAAATTTAATTCTTCATAATTTATTCCAGATATTTTCACAATGATTAAAAAATAAAAAAAAAAATAAAAAATTCAAGTTTCTAAATTTAATTGATTTTTTCACAATGATTAATCATACAAACAAAAAAAAATTCTCAAAATATTGAATCATATTGATCATTTTCTATCCGCGTAACTCTAGCTTCTCACAATTGGCAAGTTGGTGAAACGGTAATGGAGAATAACACAGCAGAAATAAATTAAATAAATTAAATAACCTATATCTTTTCAAGTTCCTAAATTCCATTGATTTGAAACTAATATAATTATTGCTGTTGGTTTGAACACTAATGTATTATTGCTACTGTTGCCATGCCTGTGATGCTTTGATGACATCACATGAGTATTGCTTCACTCCAGTATGAACAGCTATCCAGATCACTTTCCGAAAAGGACTCGTTTGGGAATGTTATATCAAAGCTCATCGAAACACAGTTCATCGGTGTGAATATGATACTTTAGCATACTTCTTTGGGAAAATATCTTACCGCAAAATTTACAAGGGAATCTCCCTACATAATGCTTTCGTCGATGAAGCTCGAACATTGTTTTAAGGGCATACATTTTACCACAAAATTCACAAGGATATTGTTTAATTTTCTTCTTGATTTTTTTTCTAAGCCTTATGGGACTTTCAGAAGAGCCTTTCTCTTTAACCAATGAAAGCGGATCCTCTTCAAACCGAGCACTGCCATTTTCACCCAAAACATAAATCGCACGCTCGTCTAAAACCTGATCTTCAGGTTCAGTTTTAATGTTCTTTGACGGTTTCAATTCAGGTTCCGTTTCAACGTTCTTTGATAGTTTCAACTCAGAAGACAAATCTAATGGATCAACTTCTGAAAGGTTAGCAGGTTTTAATGTGGATACCATGTCCACTGAGAAAAATTCCTCTCTTTCCTGCTTAATCTGAATGTCACCATATTCCGATTTCACAACGAACTCCATTTTGCTATTATGACCAGAATATAAACGTAAATTCGCACTTCAGAATGCACCACCAGATTTTCTTAAGAGTTTGTAGATAAATTCTCATCCTTACAACAATCAATCTTTCCAGTCTTCACAGTTCCGAAAGGCATCTGTTACGGTATCTCTGTAGCAGTGACAAACAATTTCTGTTCCTTCCAGCTGGCCGTGGCAGCTGTGAATATGGCTACTGCATACTGAAATAAATGGTGCAAAAATATGTTGCACAAACTTTCTCCCTTATACGTGTTAAAAGCTAGCACAGAAAAAAGTAAATTATAAGGTTTGTTCGCAAAGCAAATCCGTGACCGCTTGAGAATTTGTTGTACTGCGCATGTCCAGTCTGTAACTTACCCGTGATTTGCACTTTGCGAATGGTTACAAGAATTTGGAATCGATAGTTTCTGCGTTTAATCGATATGATATACAAATAACATATATATTTCCCTTTGACATGTTATAAATGCAATATACATCGACAATATAATCTATATTTTGGGAAACTTTTAATTATCTTCCATTATTCATACATATAAGTAGCCTATGTTTATAAATCTGGCGCAATGTTATAGGAGGGAGGAGTCAGGCGTGTGAAAATAGGTTACTGCGCATGTCTCTGATAACAATTCATGCTAGAGCCTGCAAACTTTTCTTATAGTACAGAAACTGTCCGTGAGAGCTTTGCGAACAGAAGATTGAAATCAGAATCACGGATTCTCGCTTTGCGAACGCGTGTGGAGAAAGAGCGCATGCGCGAACGATAAGTTCCTGGTTTCTGACTGCTTTGCGAACAAACCTATAGAGACAATTAAATTTCATTTATTACATTTTCATAAAACTAACAAAGCATCAGGGTCGATCGTTATGTCCAATGCTTTTAGTGTGAAATAATAATAATAATAATAATAATAATAATAATAATAATAATAATAATAATAATAATAATAATAATAATAACAATAACAACTTGGGATTTTCATGGTTTCCTCAATCTCAAAGGCAAAAATGCAGGATACATTGAGATATAGCCGAACAATAGAAGCAAATGCTGCACGAATGAGTTTATTACAAGAGTCTTCTACTGTTCAATTTGGGTGGCCACGAAATTTGATTTGAACCCAGGACCTCTACCCTATTACCCTACGCCACCTCGTTCTAATTCATTTTGGTGAGTTCATTGGACTGTGATAAACTGGCTACATTTCACAACAATAATTAGATTATAAGACGTCATTCCAAAAACACTTTTTCTTCGGTTTCTAGGCATCGTGAAACATGTATTTCCGGTGTTATCTCGATTTCGATTTTTTGTCACGATCACAATACTTTCTCTATAGCCTACTACGTATATGCGAGAAAGTAAAAATACAGTGGCACCACAGTTCCTAGGTTAATAACAATGAATAATGTGATCTTTATGTATCGATTTATGAATTGTCTTGGTTTTGGTCTTGGTGTTTATAAAATAAGTTCCGGTACAATAATTTGAGACACAAATAACCTATTCAAAGTTAGCCTATATGAACCGCCTACTGCGGGAAGGCAATTAATAGCCAAATATTTACACGGTACCTATTTTTCTCATGATTACGGTTTCGAATGGGTCAGTGGATCATTAGTTACACCAGAAAGAAGACTTGACCGCTCCTAATAATAAAAAATATTTCCACCCTTATTAAAAAAAAAGTACGAACAACAAAAATTGTGCCATTATCCCCTTTCATTGTAGAATTGGCATAGAAATAAAGTCATTCCTAATTATGCCGTAGAAGCCCTTAGGGTTCTAGGAGGTTGAGGCTCCAAGGATTTTTAGATATTCAAAATCAGTTTTCAGTTTTATTTACACAGCTCACGATCCTCACAGTCTAAAGGCCAAATTTATTTACCCATTCTCTCATTTTGTTTGTACACAGAAATTTTAACAGTTTTAATACCAGAGCAACCAGGATTAACCTTACGCTAGATCTCCCAAAATGCAGATTAAAAAACACGTTCTTCCACAATGGCTTTTTTTTATTTTTTTATTTATTTTTTACAACATGCTCACTGTGACAAGAAAGAAGGTTTCTATTTCGTCGCTGAAAGGAAAATTATGCCATTGATTCGGCTAAAAGCCATTTTATTGTATTAAAGAATTTTTATTATGTAATTTTGTAGATATTCATTTTTAACTATTTTAATTGTTGCCTACAATATTATAACCATGATACAGGTAAATACATTACATAAAAGAGAATGTCGCATTATGTAAATAACATTGTATTTCACGTTTAAAATAGCATTGTAACGGAGGTGTTTAACCAAAAGAAACATTGTTGTAATACCGCTGCAAATAAGATGAAATTTATTGATTAAAATAATATTGTAACTATGGTAAATGCATGTGAAAATAAGATGAAATTTAATTGTTTAAAATAATATTGTAACTATGGTAAATGCATGTGCAAATAAGATGAAATTTAATTGTTTAGAACAATATTGTAACTATGGTAAATGTATGTGAAAATAAGATGAAATTTAATTATTTAAGATAATATTGTAACTATGGTAAATGCATGTGCAAGTAAGATGAAATTTAATTGTTTAAAATAATATTGTAACTATGGTAAATGTATGTTTAAACAAGATGGAATTTATTGTTTAAAATAATATTGTAACTATGGTAAATGCATGTGAAAATAAGATAAATTGTTTAAAATAATATTGTAACTATGGTGATGCATGTTCACACAAGATGATATTTATTGTTTAAAATAATATTGTTTCTATGGTAAATGCATGTGCAAGTAAGATGAAATTTAATTGTTTAAGTTAATATTGTAACTATGGTAAATGCATGTGCAAGTAAGACGAAATTTAATTGTTGAAAATAATATTGTAACTATGGTAAATTTATGTACAAATAAGATGAAATTTAATTGTTTAAGATAATATTGTAACTATGGTAAATATATGTGTAAGCAAGATGGCATTTATTGTTTAAAATAATATTGTAACTATGGTAAATGTATGTGCAAATAAGATGAAATTTAATTGTTTAAGATAATATTGTAACTATGGTAAATGTATGTGTAAGCAAGATGGCATTTATTGTTTAAAATAATATTGTAACTATGGTAAATGCATGTGAAAATAAGATGAAATTTAATTGTTTAAAATAATATTGTAACTATGGTAAATGCATGTGCAAATAAGATGAAATTTAATTGTTTAAAACAATATTGTAACTATGGTAAATGTATGTGCAAATAAGATGAAATTTAATTATTTAAGATAATATTGTAACTATGGTAAATGCATGTGCAAGTAAGATGAAATTTAATTGTTTAAAATAATATTGTAACTATGGTAAATGTATGTTTAAACAAGATGGAATTTATTGTTTAAAATAATATTGTAACTATGGTAAATGCATGTGAAAATAAGATAAATTGTTTTAAATAATATTGTAACTATGGTGATGCATGATCACACAAGATGATATTTATTGTTTAAAATAATAATGTTTCTATGGTAAATGCATGTGCAAGTAAGATGAAATTTAATTGTTTAAGATAATATTGTAACTATGGTAAATGCATGTGCAAGTAAGATGAAATTTATTTGTTTAAAATAATACTGTGACTATGGTAAATGCATGTGCAAATAAAATGAAATTTAATTGTTGAAAATAATATTGTAACTATGGTAAATGTATGTACAAATAAGATGAAATTTAATTGTTTAAGATAATATTGTAAGTATGGTAAATGCTTGTGCAAGTAAGATAAAATTTAATTGTTTAAAATATTATTATTATTATTATTATTATTATTATTATTATTCTCCAATACAAAGGAGCCCTATTTCACCAATAGGTATACTAGGGCTGTATGTTGTAATCTAAATTTATTTCATAAGCTTAAATACATACATGGATAATTAACCTGTTAGATTTGTGATACATAATCATCAAAAGAACACATAATGTTACGATTACAGTCAACGAGTTTTAAAAATGTGAAAGATGAAACTGAGAAAGGAAGATGCACAACATTTGCGTCTAAAAATTCCATTTAGTGGTGTGTTGTATTGAAGTCCACACGAATCTAGATGAGAATTTTGTAACTATGGTAAATGTATGTGTAAGCAAGATGGCATTTATTGTTTAAAATAATATTGTAACTATGGTAAATGCATGTGCAAATAAGATGAAATTTATTTGTTTAAAATAATATTGTAACTATGGTAAATGTATGTGCAAATAAGATGAAATTTAATTGTTTAAAACAATATTGTAACTATGGTAAATGCATGTGCAAATAAGATTAAATTTAATTGTTTAAAATAATATTGTAACTATGGTAAATGCATGTGCAAATAAGATGAAATTTAATTGTTGAAAATAATATTGTATCTATGTTAAATGCATGTTCAAACAAGGTGACATTATTTGTTTAAAATAATATTGTAACTATGGTAAATGCATGTGCAAATAAGATGAAATTTAATTGTTTAAAATAATACTGTAACTATGGTAAATGCACGTGAAAATAAGATGAAATTTAATTGTTTAAAATAGTATTGTAACTATGGTAAATGCATGTGCAAATAAGATGAAATTTATTGTTTGAAATAATATTGTATCTATGGTAATTGCACGTGTAAATACGAAAAAATTTATTGCTTAAAATAATATTGTAACAATGGTAACAATGGTAATGGCATGTGTAAATAATATTAAATGTAGGCCTATTGTTTAAAATAATATTGTAACTAATTGCGTGTGTAAATAAGATCAAATTTATTGTTAAGGTAACATGCAACATTTTATTTATGCAGGTATGGTGGTACCGATCCAAATACAGCAGATAGTACAAGTTAATTATCGAAAGGCAAGATATGTTTTAACCCGAACTCCCTTACATACCTACAGTACACTGTTCTTTCATCTTACTGCTTGTGCTAAAAGTAGCCTTTGCATGTCAAGCTTTTTTTTTTTTTTAATAAGTTTAAAAAATCGCCCAGCAACATCAGTGCTTTACAGATTAGTGTTAACTTAACAATCACACACATACACACATACAACAAACAAACAAACAAGACCTGAGGTCAGCCAATGGCCCCTCTGTAACAATATACATATTTCTGGTTTAAAGATAAAGTGATGCTTCTGGTGTTGACAGGAGATTGTCTTGAGGTTGTCTGCTTTTAATTCTAGTTTGTTGAGATGTTCTATGGCCAAGATTGAAGTGTACTGCTCCTGGAACTTTATACAAATCTGCGAAGAACTTTTTAGCCTGTTTGCGAATAAATTCGTGGATACTTTGCAGACCAAGTTCTCTGTGAATTTGACTATTTCGCACAAACCATGGAGCGTTAACAGCAATACGCAGTGTTTTATTCTGAAGAGCTTGTAATCTCTTAATTTTACTTTTAGCAGCAGTACCCCATACTGGGCAAGCATAGGTTATTAAAGGTCTTATTAATGATGTATACAGTAGAATTGCATAGTCACATTTGAGTGAGGAATTTCTGTTGAGAATAGGATATAGTTTCGAAAGTCTAGCATAAGCTAAATTTAGTTTCATATTAATGTGATGCTTCCAAGTGAGGCGACGATCTAGATGAACTCCTAGGTATTTAACTGCTTGGTCAGATGGTTTCCATGGAACAGTTATGCCATCAAGAGTAATAGCTGGAGGAGTTATTGGACGACGTAAGATGAAGATCATTGCTTCACATTTAGCATAGTTAAGTGAAATAGGCCTACATGTCAAGCTTGAATTAGATGTCCATAAATGTTGAATATTGCCCACCTTCTCCAGTAATTAATTTCGAATACCAAGTCGATGCAATGTTGGCTAATTAATGCCCGGTTTCTACAAACTTGTGAATTACCTATGGGTAAATTACCCATGGATAAATTAGTTCCATTTAACCTACAATGGTATAATGAGCACGGCCTTGGAGTTGTACAGTCAATTTAATTCAGAAGGCTTTGATTCTCATTGTTATTGATCCTATGAAAGGTTAAATTTTATCCAGCCATCCATGAAAGGACAAATTAACCCAAAGATTTACCCTTGGACAGATCTAGCCCGAGTTTGTAGGAACATTTTTTCTGTCATTTTCATATTTACCTAGAGGACATTTATCTAGAAACTCGCCACAAGTGTAAGTGATTGCTATCTTTAAATTATTTGTGTTTGTGTGGTGTTATTCTTGTGTAAATTGTGTAAATTCTGTGCATTAGATAATTTACCCATAGGTAATTCGCGAGTTTATAGAAACCGGCCATAAATGAATCAGGTCTCCACAACAATATATCCGCGTGTGTAAATTGACCAAGAGCTAAGCTAAGTTGGTTTAGCTTAGTTCACATACAGTGCGGGATTTCATATATAGTTGTGCCGACAAAACTACATACGAAATACGAAATCCGGCACAACTATATATGAAATCCCTCACTGTATGTGAAGTAAGCTAAACTAACTTAGCTTAGCTCTTGGTCGACAACCGGCATTAGGCTAACTAACCCGCCCACTTTACTTACTAATTGCACGTAAAATTAGGAAGATTACTATACTTTTATACTCTAATTTATACTTTATTTTTTGGCTTTGTTTTTCACCGTTTTATTATTAATTTAAATTATATCTTCCTCAGTTCTCTTTCTTTGGTATTCTATCTTCTGTAATTTCTATATTGGTTAATTTGTCTCTTTCCGTTTCTTTTGAGCTGTATCCCTACACGCTACTTCTTTCTGACTCCTTTAACCTCTCGTCTATCCCATTTTTTCGTCCTTCCCTTTCCTTTTTATTACCTGTTTTATTTATATCCGTTTTTATATTTTTGCTTACTTGATTTAATTGCTTTTCTTCAATCTTCTTTACTTTCTTTCTCCATATATTCTCTTCTGTTTTTCTGTTTTCGTTCTTCCTTTAGTTTTCCGTTCCTCTTCCTACGTTATTTATCTCCTCTTGTTGATTTTCATCGCACATAAAAAGGAAAGTGAAGTTCATTTTTTTAATTCTGAAAAGTTATTTGTTTTGTTTGTATGTTTGTTGTTTTTAACAGGAAAGTAATAGTAAGTTCTTGTTTGCTAACAAGAAGATGAAATAAAGCCATATAAGTATGCTTCTAAGCGAAGTAAGTTGGTGGATATTATTTCATGTTAACTGGCCTAAATATAGATAGCCTTCAGTTCTAGATGTACAATGTGAGAAAATATCCGCTTATAGTATAAGTAGGGCTTTGATTTGTAGGTTTTTAGATTTTTAAACATATTAAAATAGCTTTACATTAGATTTTTGTCCTTTAAAGACTAGTTCTTTTTTTTTAAGTTTCACTTTAATAAATACATTAAACACATTGACAAAATATAATAATTAATTGCATTTTTACTTAGAATCCAATGGCTCTGAACCACAAAACTATGGGAACACCTTTTGATTATTTTTCAACAGTTTATAGAACACAATTAATTTTAGAATATTAGGCTGTCATTTCAACTACACCACCCAAACTCCAAAAGAACGTTTTTCAATTAATCAACCAACTTTTAGAATACTTTACTTTCAGAATTTCACTGGAGCAAACACTGTGAATAGTCAGCTGCAAGTTTAAGCTTCTTAAGAATGCCTTTAATTTGCTTCTAAAGTAACCGGGGATTTCGGTTTATTAAGATTTCCTTTACCGGGATACGAATGAAAAAATTATAAAATGCAACTATATTTTCTCTCACAAATGTAGGCTGCTGGTAACAGAGAGCAAGGTAAAATTGGGGCAGAAATTTAAAAAGTTATCTATTTTTAGTAGAACAATAATAAGAAGATTAATTACACATGAATTGTTCAAGTATTTTATCGTATTATAAATAAAAACAGTTAGGCCTCTAGCCAATTTTAGTTCTTAACACCTTATTTAGTCATTTTTAGGTTTTATAAGATTGGTTTATGAGACTGCCATCACAGTAAAACGGATAACGGATAGTCATATTTAGTCACTATGAATACACATTCTCACTTTGAAGTGACATTCTAAATATCAGAAATATTGACTCTTTTAAATTGAAGTTAAAGGGTTTCCTATACAAAGATGTTTATTTATAAGTTTAATGACTATTTTAATTGTTAAGCATTATTCCTTCGACAATTCTATCTATACGGCTTCTATGCTATACAGATAATAAGTATATTCAAAATGAAATAAAATATTACTCAAGCTGCTAAATGTTTTAAAGATATCATGTCAAATTTTATCTATTCATGTAGTTTGATTATATTACTTTCTGTGATTCAATTTATATTTTATGTTTATGATTTAAAAGTTCATGTCAGTATACTGAGTGCCCAGAGGCTACCTCCAATGGGAGACAGTTTTGAAAATAAATAAAGCATACCGGGAATTGTATAACCCCTTTCATTCCACTAAATTAAAATATACTTCTCATTTAGTATTCTGAAATAAAGTATTTTATTACCCTTCTGGCATTTTATGTTACACTAACAATATTTATTAATAGTTTTAAAATTAAGCCTTCAAATTTAATTTAATGCCTTCTTTTCAAAATATTATTTTGGAACAGTAAAAAGGATGGCATGAATTTAAAAAAAAAGCTATTTTGTTTGCAACTGAAGAAATATGAAGGCTTAACTGAAAAAATATGAAGGCTTAACTGAAAAAATATGAAGGTTTAACTGAAAAAATATGAAGGCTTAACTTAAAATATGAAGGCTTAACTGAAAAATATGAATTCTTAACTGAAAAAATATGAAGGCTTAACTGAAAAAATATGAAGGCTAAATTTAAAAATAATAAATAAGTTGGGCTCTTCCCGAACCAAAACCCTTGCTACGTCCCTGATAGAGGCAATACTTGCTGTTTAAACCTGTCACTTTCACGGTTCAGTAATATGGACCGCATTTGGGCCACTTTTGCAGGCGGCTGGACTGTATTGACGATCTCTCTGCTGTCAGAACACACTCAACAATGTTTGGAGGTGACACGGACTGACTAGGTTGCAAAAATTAGCTACCTGCAGTTCAAATGGGTTTCCATTGTGTCGAGACACGCGGCCCCCCGCCGACACAATCCAAACACAGAGCCAACAAACAAAAATTAATTATAACTTCGCTCCAATGAAACAGAAGCCAATCTGATTGATATGCTCTCCGTTAGGAGCGCTGGTATAACACTGAAAGATGCTTCAGTTGTAACTATTTAACTTCGTGTGTCTGAAATACTTTTCCCATGGAGGAAAAACTGTCTAAAGCCCAAATAAAAAATATCGAAACATTAAAGAGGAAAAATTACAATTATACACATCTTTCAATTTAAAATGGATGGAACGCGATATTCTTTTGAACGATGTGACTTATCCACACAAAAACTAGGAGCCTGATTTATTGGTGAAATAAAATAGCTGATTTCGGTGTTAACTTCCTTCTATTTCGGTGGTATTTCCAGAAATAAGTTTGTTTTGTTTGTTTGTTTGTTTGTTTGTTTTTTTTTTTTTTTTTTTTTTTTGTAGATTACTTCATTTGACATTAAAAATTATAACTTACTCAATTCTCGAATATAGGGGACAGAAATTCAAACAAAATATATTAATATTATTATGTTATTATCAAGTTCCAGAATTGTACTTTCTCAGACTATCTGTCCGTCCGTGTGTCTGTACGCGCTAAAACTCAAATACGCTTTATCGGATTTTCATGAAACTTGGTATACGCATTTATAACGTCCTTGGAAATAAGCCTATTGATACTGGACCAAATCGGTTGACTGGTACTGGAGTAATGCCCAATTTAGCAGTTATTTTCTGGTAATATATTAGAAATAATTTATAAAATGCAAATCATTTCTCATGACAACATTTACATAAATTATTGATATTATTTGGTCCTTTCATACTAAAATAATTTATCCAATTATAGATAGAAACCAACCTGGCTTACACCGATTTTGTTTTACAGAGTTCATATACGGCTTTGGAAGTTGCAATACAGTTAGCCCTGACAAATAACACTACCCACATATTTCTTCACATATGCTTATCAAAAAAGACCTTCCGTAAGCCCTGCTTAACGAATCGATCTGGAGCTTAACTCGGAAATCGATTACAAAAATTACTTATTTTCTGCATATGATAATTGCAATTATCACTGATAGCCAATGTAAATAAATTTTAGCTTTGGCTTTCAAAGATAAAACAATTAATTACAGTGGTGCATTAGGTAAGAAGTTTTTTAAATGTTTGTATCACTATATCTGACATAAGTTCTGTAATCTGTCCCACTCTTGATATTGTGAAGTCATGTAATAAGGGAAGTTTTTGTTACTAAAAATAGTCACTTGCAAGTGTCAACCATATTGGCATATTCCATGAAATATGGAATCTCTTGAAAACCGCATATGGTGTAGTTCAGCGTTTCTCAACCTATGGTCCGCGAACCACTGGTGGTCCGCGAAGATGGTGCAGATGGTCCGCAGACATAATTAAAAGATATCATAAAGCAAGTTGAAAGTAAAGAAGTGAAAACTGTTCACAAAAAATGGATACTAGATGTCAAAGTTTTTAAAAATCTTCGAAAATACAGGTCCTATTGCAAGTTTCCTTACTTTTGCAGTTACGAACCACAGTTTGAAACCCCCGATGCATTGATGTCTATGGTTCCCTCTTTCATTCAAACCCCTGATCTTCGACTAAATTTGACTAATATTGAGCCAGATATACAGGAACTCTGCAAGAAGCGACAAGCTCAACCGTCTCATTAAAAGTGAGTAATATAATTCCTAACGATATTATCAAATTGGTAATAAATATGAAAGTTTGTTCAAAACATAATTTTTCTGTCAATAGTTTACTTCCAATTCAATAACTGTGTTTTCGTCGAATTAAAAAAACGTATTTAAATTTATTTCGTTATAATGACCTATAATTAATACCCCAAATATTAAGAATATAGGCCTAGGCGTACATAATTATAGCCTACTTTTAAAAATGGGATGTAAAATTAGAGGTCCGTAAAAATGTTTAGACATTTTAGAGGTCCTCGGGTTCAAAAAGGTTGAGAAACGCTGGTGTAGTTGATTAAAAATAGGATTTTTATAACTTCACAGAGATAGCATAAAAGAATATGCTACTTAGAGAATGAAAAGAAATAACAAACACTGACAATTAGGCCTACAATTTTTAAATAATATTTTCGTACACATTTCTGAATATTCGTACTGCAGGAGGCTTATTCCGAGCTTATTAAGCCTACCCATTTCGTGAAATACAACTTACGCGATAAGACTTGAGGCTTTCTCGGCGTTGATTACTAATGATGGTTTCACGGGCTATAAGCCGAGTAAAAGGATATACTGCATCCAAGCTTTCGGTCGCTGACATCTCTGCGGCAGAGATGTCAGCGACCGAAAGCTTGGATGCAGTATATCTCTATATATATATAAAAAGGCTTTGTCCTGACTGACTGAATGAATGACTGACTGACAGATTGACTGAATGGCAGGAATCAACGTACAGCCTAAACTATAACAGGCAGAGACTTGGAATTTTGACAGTACCTTCGTTTTATAATGTAGGTGCTCACTAAGAAAGGATTTTGAAAAATTATGATTCTAAATGCCAAAAATTAAATGTTTTTGAAAATACTTAATCCCTTTTTACATAGAATTATCAATTCCAAATCACAGAATATATTGTTGCCAAATGGTATCAGGTGGGCTTGGAAGAAACAAATGAAATGCACTTTTGACAAATAAGAGAAGTTATCAAAATAATTCATGTTATAAATAAATATTACAGAATGAAATCCACTAAAATAATGGAATCACATAACTTTCTCTACCCTGGACATAGAGAAAACAAAACGAGGTATGGTAATGTGTATATTATTATATTATATCGCAGGTTTTTGGAGAGAAAAGTATGAAGGCTTTATGGTAACATAAGAGTGGGAAATTTCCCGCCTCGACATTACAATTTTATGTTACAGGAATTTCTGTTTCTTCTTATTTAAACCTCTACCAGGCTTGCTGTGCACTGTACAAGCGATGGGATGCAAAATTCTAGATCCTCTATGAGCCATAAAAAACTATATCAAGCGTTTTCTGAGGGAATAGTTTGGGTGTAATAAGTCGTTCTTCCTATTTCAAATTATAAATGCCTATATAAGGACCTAGAATTTAAAATTTAAAATCCTTCATAAGCTAATTTCCAATTACAAAATACAAAACCCGGGCGACGCCGGGTCTTTTAAGCTAGTCCTTATATAGCCCGTGAAACCATCACTAGTAACTTACGCGATATTTTGTGAGTATAATTTGCTCAATAGCGATACCTTTACCACCTATAAAGCTAAATATACCTAAGCAAAGCTGTTTTGTAAAATTTTGCGTTTATCGGCCTACAAAAACGGATTTTGAAAAATGGCAGTGAGATATAGTTAGGTCAATTGGTTTTACTTATTATTTCATGCATCCATACCTTACTGTAAGTTGATTTCCAACACATCCGTCGTCGAATTTTTGCATTTTAACTTTTAAAAATCCTTCACGCCTTGCATTTCCTTCTCTTTTTGATCTCACATTTAATTTTTCGTTTCCATAGTAATGCGCTTATAATTAGAGATTACTAGCTTTGTGACAGTGTGATTATTACCATTTTAAAAAAACCTTTGGTTTCAAACACTAGTATCTTAAAATACTGGCGCGGGAAAAAAGTCAGTGCTTATTAGAAATTTTTAGAAATAATGTAAACTTATTATTAAAGAAAATAGCACATATACGCCTAAGTACCTGTCAAAATATTAAAATACAAATGTTAAAAAGGGTCTTTAGGTTATAACATTGTCAAATAATTTTAAAAGGAAGACTTATGCACATAGATAATATTATTATTATTAAAATGTTAAAAACCTTGAAAGTCTCTGTCGGAACTTTCTTTCTTGATCCCATATAGGCCTATATCATGTAGCTAATGATTTCAGCATTGAAACACTGCTGAGAGAGAGAGAGAGAGAGAGAGAGAGAGAGAGAGAGAGAGAGAGAGAGAGAGAGAGAGAGAGAGAGAGAGAGAGAGTAGAACGATAAACGAAAGAGAAGGAGGGAGGGAATGAGAGAGGGGAAGGAGGATGGGAGAGAGAATGAGTGAAATAGAGGCAAACAGAGAGAGAAGTAGGCAGAGAAACACAGAGGCAGAAAGACAGGGCGAGGGAAGGTTCAAAGATAAATTATTTATAGAATTCACATTTTCTGAGAATTTTTAAAAATAGAGTACAGTACAATACCAGCTGAATACGTACGTATTTCATATTTTTCTTTTTATCAAAGTGTAATGAGATATGGGTTGGTGTTCTGGGGAAATGGTACGGGTATGCATGAAGTCTTATTAATACAAAAAAAATGCAATAAGAGTATTAACAAATTCCAGAAAATTAGATCATTGTAAACCTTAATTTATATCTGAGAGAATTTTAACCGTCATAAATTTGTATAGGTACTGATTTTCATAAAGAAAAATGAAGTAAATTTTCCTATTAGAAATACTGTACAAAAATGTCAAACACGTCATTGTAAAAATTTTGACACACCTTATCATCGACTCCATATAACCTCAAAATCTTATAAAATTGAGGGACTCAGATTATACAATCTGCTGCCAATGGCCTTGACTAGTCTCCATATAACCTCAGGGGGATTCAGGGAGCCTTGAAACGTGTATTTATGCTAAAAACTCAACTTTGAATTTGGGGGTCGAAAACAATAGGCTACTTCCTCTACCTATAGTATATATGGTAGGGGTAGAGGAATTAAAAATTAATTCAGCTTATTGCTTCAATACAATTCATAGTTCTACATAATGATAATAAAATCAGGTAAACTGATGTAACAAAGTGCCAGTATGTTTTTTTTAATCAGTTATGACTGCAATTATGATATGCAGAATGTGTGTTTTTTTTTAAATTGATTTCCAAGTTAAGCTCCAGATTATTCATTAAGCAGGGCTTACGGAAGAAGAAAGGTCTACCATCTCGGCCACCTGGGTCATTTTAACGGTCTAGTTGGATAAGCGCATGTAAATCAATATGTTTTTTGTCATAGCTACCTGTATTTTAATTTCCAAGGCCTTACAAGATCACAGTAAAACAATAGGCTATGTTGTCAAGATAACTGATTTTAATTTTTTTTTTATAAATTCTTTCGAATACGTATATTACCATAAAATAGGCACTAAATTGAGCATTACTACGAAACAGGTCAACCGATTTTATCCATTATGAATACATGTCTTCCCATGGACATTATAAATGTGTATACCAAGTTTCATAAAAATCCGGTAAAGCGTATTTGAGTTACCGCGTCTTTAAAATATACACTAAATTGGGTTTTACTCCGGTACCGGTCTACCGATTTGGTCCAATATCAGTAGACGTCTTTCCACGTACATTATAAATGGGTATACAAAATTTCAGGAAAATCCAATAAAGTATATTTGAGTTATCGCGACTTCTTATATATTAACATAAAAACACTAAATTGGGCATTATTCCGGTACTGGCCAACCGATTTGGTCCAATATCAATAAACGTCTTCCCATGGACATTATAAATGCGTATACGAAGTTTCATAAATATCCGACAAAGCGTACTTGAGTTATTGCGCCTTTAAAGTAGACCCTAAATTGGGTTTTACTCCGGTACCGGTCAACAGATTAGGTTCAAATTCAATAAGGCACTTCTTATGGACGTCATAAATGGGTATACCAAGTTTCATGGAAGTCCGATACAGCGTATTTGAGTGATGGCGCCTTTCTATTAGAATCTATTAAAATAGGCACTAAATTGGGCATTACTCCGGTACCGGTGAACCGATTTGGTTCAATATCAATAGGGTTCTTCCCATGGACATTATAAATGTGTTTTCCAAGTTTCATGAAAATCCGAAAAAGCGTATTTGAGTTATGGTGCGTACAGACACACGGACAGACGGACAGACATTTTTTCGTCCACCACACAATCTCATAAAGTACCATACTGGCACTTAACAAGACTATGAAAACACAGGAAAGTAAACAAAGCAGGGAATAGTATTATGTAAGAAGTGATGAGTTGTGGAACACAATGGAATGGCCGCCTGTGTTGAAGCTTGCCTAATACATTGTCATTTAAATTAACTTGTGGTAACGACATAGAGTTTGCTGTTGACATCAACACCCTTGTTAATTCCACTCCTCTGTCTCCATTAATTGATTCCCCACAAAACTATCCCATTATTAATGTGCATACACTAGCGTCATGTGCATACAGTTTCCAATGTTACCTTTTGTTCACAAGTACATGTATCACAAAGTAACGCTACAACACCAATTGTCATCCTTCAATAACAACATAGGGTCGCCAAGCTAAATAATAGCCCAGTCTCATTAAATAAAAAAAAATCCCGGAGTTCTGAAATTTAGCACGGTAGTTCGTAGATATCTAGGGTACTTACTTACTCAATACAATAGACAATTCATAAGTAAACTAAAGGAATATTATCTATTTTATGGAACCCGAAGGTTCATTGCAGCGCTTACCTGAGCCCGCCATTCAACCCTATTCTGTGCTAACTCCATTCAATAATCCCTCGTAAATCCTACTTCCCTTAAATCTATACTAATATTGTCCTCCCACCTACGTCTAGGTCTTCCAAGTAGTATTTTCCCTTCGGGTCTTCTAATCAATATTTCCTCCCCCATGCGCGCAACATGTCCAGCCCATTTCATCCTCCGTAATTTAATTCCCCTTACTATATCCGGTGACGAGAACATATTATGAAGCTCGTTATGCAGTTTTCTCTAGTCCCCATTACATAAATAGGCTACAGCCTAGATTTAAATAAATCCAGATCTTATTAACTTGCATGGGCGAGTGATTAGACCGCTCGTCTTCCACCCGGGAATCGAATCTCGGTGGATCCATGTGGAATTAGTGGTGGACAAAAATTAGCGGGTCAGTCCAGGTTTTCGCGAGGTATTTCTTTTCCCCTGCCATATATCATTCCACCGTTGATCCATTCATAATAATATGACCATTTGGTTGCAATAAAGGAATGAAATTATGTAGGCTACTTACAAGACAAAGGTATATACAAAATTTCAAGTAGGCCTATTATCTTTAAAATTGTGGAAAATAGACTTTCATCCTTTTCCTCCCTTAAAATCTTTCAAAAAGATATAAAGTAATTAATCAATGCCCAAACTTCACAATTTTTTTTCTTTCTTGCTTTGTCGTAGTTTTTACCTCTCCCTTTTAGGATTTAAGCGACCCAAGCCGCCCGGGCCTTACAGGGCCGCAACCTATCAGGAGAGGGATTGGCTTTGGATGACATACATGCTTTTTTGACCAGACAAGGACATGGAGGGGCTCCCCGGATGAGTGATCAGCCCAATGCCGGGACCACCTCCGAGACAACACGAACACACAGGACGATACACACTATTCACACACACTCACTCAGAACAAGGCGAGGATGGGGATGAAGATGATATTCGGGGACCACAAGAGCCTAAAGTTACCCGACATTTGTCTCACAGGTGAGGAAAACCCCCGGAAAAAAACCTCACCTAGGTATCTTGTCCCGACCAGGAATCAAACCCGGGCCCGCTGCGTGAGAGGATTGAACGCATCTCCTGAGCCACAGCGGTGGACCAATTTTATTTATATTAATATTATATTACACTATTATTAACTCATTTTATTATTATTTTTTTTATTATCATTATTATTATTATATGTGAGCAGTGGCAATGCATTGAAGTAGTGAATGGAAAGAAAGTCTTTTGAAAAGAGCCACAGCCATTGTGAGATCCAAGGGGCCGGGCGGTGTGATAATTACTCAAAACTTTATACTCTACTAAAAATGTCATGTAAGCCCTCAGCCTTTGTCCTCTCCAAGAAAAAACATCAATTAAAGAACTTGAGAGCCCTCTTTCTTTCTGCTTCCCATTCAGACTCTCCCCTCAGGAATCTCACTCCGGTCCTGTCACAATTTCAACGTTTAATTTCAGTACTTAAGGAAATGAGAAAAACATAATTGAAGCGGTGAGAAGAAAAAGGTACATTTTCCACATAACTTAACTATTGGGAAATTTAAGAAAACTAAGTCTCCGCCAAAAATAAAAGTTTTTACAAAAATAAATGGATTGATGTTTATACCTTTAGGTAGGTGGAACAGGCAGCGATATGAGAAAATATATTTGATTTTTATAATAATAACAACTAGCTTCGCTCATTGGGAGTCCGCCCCCAAACCCCCACTGAGGTTCTCGGGGAAGGTTTTTGGAATTTTCCTGCTGTTTACAGCCTCAATTTCAAATTTCTAGCTCATCTGGAAGAGGGCAAACATTAATGTCAGTGAGCCGAGCCCTTTTTCGGAGGTATTTAGGGCTAAAAATTAAAAAAAAATAAACTTTTTAAAAATTGTCTGTGGTTTACAGCCTAAAAGCTATATGTATACCAAATTTCAAGTTTCTAGGTCATCTGGAAGTGAGCAAACATTAATGTCAATAAGCCGAGCCGAGCCCTTTTTCGGGGATTTTTAGGGCTAAAAATTTGAAAAAATAAACTTGTTTTAGAATTTTCCTGTGATTTACGGCCTGAAAGCTATATGTATACCAAATTTCAAGTTTCTAGCTCATCTGGAAGTGTGCAAACATAATGTCAGTGAGCCGAGCGATCTTTTTCGGGAGTTTTAGGGCTAAAAATTTAAAAAATTAACTTTTTGGAATTTTCCTGTGGTTTAAAGCCTAAAAACTATAAGTGTACCAAATTTCAAGTTTCTAGCTCATCTGGAAGTGGACAGACATTAATGTCAGTGAGTAAGTCAATCAGCCATGTGGCTTTATATTATAGGGATGATGACGATGATGATGATGATAATAATAATAATAATAATAATAATAATAATAATAATATTTCTTTGTTGTTAGGCACAGATATTGGCATTAAAAGTGTCAAAAATAAATCTGTAGAAACTACATTGTCTTAAACACATTAAAAGATAAAACTAAGTTAAAATAAAATCTCCTTTGAACTAATCTTTATAAACTCCTCAATACAATAAAAGGGATATTTTATCGAATAGTAGTTTAACCTGCGATCGCTTGCTTATGTCTAGCGTGGAAAACCCGTTTTGCCATCACAGCATTCTGCATGTTTTTTTATTATTGTCTGTGCTACTCAAATGTAAAAGGATGGCATTCACACGTCTTTCAACAGTGGTATTAATTCAACGAAGAGTTATGCACTAAACTTCCTCTGCATTGTTATTACATCTAAGCAATTTATATCATACAGAATAGCAATCGTTATTGAGCTGTTCAGTAATTTGTATTATTGGTGTTGATGTTATGATAAACCGCCTGCGTGGTCTTGTGGTTGCTGACTACGGACCCGCAAGTCTGAGTTCGATCCCCGGTATCTCCTCGGAATTTTCTGAGGTACGGAGGTCTGGAACGGGGTGCACTCAGCCTCGAGACACCAACTGAGAAGTTAGTTGATAAAGTAGTAGTGGCTCCAATTCAATAAGCCATCAATAACTGCTGTGAGAATCGGTATGCTGATCATATGTCCCAATCCCTCAATCTGCCTATTTAAAGTGTGTCACTTTACGCTCAATTTATTGATAAAACATATTAAATAAAGTAATATTTGGAAAAAAAGCAGTTCGTTCGTTGAAAATGCCACTGTTCGAAATAGTACTCACTGGTGTTTAGAAATACCTGCCACGGTACATTTTTGAACGATATTCTGGAAATGAAACATTGATTGCTATGACCAATTCAACAGCTGTTTGACTTTCATATTTTTGTGAATGGTTAACTACGTTGCCAACTTTGTAACAATAATAAAATCGAATTTTTCTTCGTTTATCTCTTATATATATAAAAGGCTTTGTCCTGACTGACTGAATGAATGAATGACTGACTGAATGACAGGAATCAACGTACAGCCTAAACTATAACAGGTAGAGACTTGGAATTTTGACAGTACCTTCGTTTCATAATGTAGGTGCTCAATAAGAAAGGATTTTGAAAAATTCTGATTCTAAATGCCAAAAATTAAATGTTTTTGAAAATACTTAATCCCTTTTTACATAGAATTATCAATTCCAAATCACAGAATATATTGTTGCCAAATTTTATATGATGGGCTTGGAAAAAACAATTGAAATGCACTTTTGACAAATAAGAGAAGTTATCAAAATAATTCATGTTATAAATAAATATTACAGAATGAAATCCACTAAAATAATGGAATCACATAACTTTCTCTACCCTGGACATAGGGAAAACAAAACGAGGTATGGTAATGTGTATATTATTATATTATATCGCAGGTTTTTGGAGAGAAAAGTATGAAAGTGATAATGCTTTCTGTTTAATTTCATCCGCAAAACGACTTTATGGTAACATAAGAGTGGGAAATTTCCCGCCTCGATATTACAATTTTATGTTACAGGAATTTCTGTTTCTTCTTATTTAAACCTCTACCAGGCTTGCTGTGCACTGTACAAGCGATGAGATGCAAAATTCTAGATCCTCTATGAGTCATAAAAAACTATATCAAGCGTTTTATGAGGGAATAGTTTGAGTGTAATAAGTCGTTCTTCCTATTTCAAATTATAAATGCCTATATAAGGACCTAGAATTTAAAATTGAAAATCCTTCATAAGTTAATTTCCAATTACAAAATACAAAACCCGGGCGACGCCGGTCTTTTAAGCTAGTTGTGTTCATAAAATAAGAATATATGTTAAGTGTTGGAAAATGTACCACCTTACCTTACTCCTGGACCAAAATAGGACGCACAACGGGAGAATGTTCCTGGCACGAAGTAATGTTTCTCATGATCATGATACTGCGGATTGCATTACATATCTCAGTGTATATTATGAATGCAACACAAGAAACCCTGGGAACACCTGCTGGTATGATGTGAAGTGCTCTTCAGCAAGGGTTCCTTCCTCTCTATCAAGCAACAATTCCTTGTTCACGTGGGCAACTTGAAGGAATTGCTTCCCTTCCTATGCAATAAGGCCACAAGTACAGTATTTTCATCCGCAATTTAATTCCAAACTCCATCTGTGTTGTCTTATGTAACAACAACTTCCAGGATGGCTAGTTTCCATAATATACCAAGATACAGTGCACGCCGCTTATTGTGATCACTTCGGGACGCAGCTAATGTTGTAATATTAACCGATTGATAACAGTAGCCGAAGGAATAAAATGAAGGTTATTTATTCATAAAATAATACGTAACTATGAATCATTGAACCATTCATAGGCTAATACAGCAATAAACTGCAAGCAACTACGGTATTTTTTCAACTAGTAAAAAAAAATTAATTGTTTTTACTTTCCTTTAGGAGTCTATTAATCAATATTTTTAGAAGTCTATACTGATATGTGGTGAACACCGCGTAGCAAAACATCTAACGCCTGTCTGTTCAAGTCTTTTCATTTTATACTACCCATCACTGCCTATTAACACTATTATCTTCATAAATCAAAAGCCGAAGCTTAACTGTGGGGTGAAACATGTTTTATTGCTTAAAAGAGAAAGTTGGGAAATGCCACCCCCTCGAAAAGGTCGTCCTATGAGCTGGGAACAGAATTGCTACCTCCAGTACAACACAATACAGTTGATAAAACACTGTAGGCTTTCACGGCCGGAGTCAATATTAAGCACTTCTTTCGGGCTTGTAGGCCGTGGTCTATTTGACATTTCTGTGCCAAACGTTTCGTCCGCGACTGCGGCGGACATCCTCAGTGGCGGTGGAGTCTCGGGCGAAGCGTTCTGGTCGGCGGCCGCCGACCAGAACGCTTCGCCCGAGACTCCACCGCCACTGAGGATGTCCGCCGCAGTCGCGGACGAAACGTTTGGCACAGAAATGTCAAATAGACCACGGCCTACAAGCCCGAAAGAAGTGCTTAATACAATACAGTTGAGTTAGAAACGAAACCCCTATAAACGAAATTTTGAATTACGTACAGTACTAGGAAATAAAGCCGTAAAAAGGAAATTGTGATAACATAAACAGAATCTTTGATCACAATTCCAGCATTTTTTCTATGTATCAGTATTAATCCGTACGGGACTTCATAAAAGTCATAAAATTACCCAATTGATAACATTACCCGCGATTACATTAAGCGGCGTTCCCTGTACTAGCTAAACAAACTGCATCCCATTGGAGGTAGCCCAGAAGACTCAGTGTATGTTTGGAAAACTTGAAAAATTATAAAGAAATTAGTGAGAAGTACAGAAGCAATGAGTAAAGTTATCCAATGTTAGCCATGGACTAAAGCACCATTGTCACTTTTTTAAGTGGCCTTAATCTTTCTATTATTACAGAAACTGAGTATAAAGGACTCAGTGGAAATATTTGCGTAACGGTCTTGATTTCACAGCCTGTGCACTTCTTGAAGGGGATATTAGTCTGACTGAACAGTTCACAATACACACGAAACAATGCTAAAGTCTCTTCTCTGCAGGGCTTCCACTATAGACCTGCGGGAAGTCTAGTCACACAGTTGCAGGCGCAAACGAAGTCAAATAGTGTTAGTAGATCGGATTTTCAAAACCTCATATGTGCAGTTTACGAAAATTAATTAGCGACATAGTGTTAAGAATCTTAACAAGAGCCAATAGCCAATAGATTCAAGATGTTTGGGGTTCGAGACATGTTTCAAACGTATAAAAAGAACAGATATGATACACCCACAAGATTTTCTCCATCCTCACCGTGGGCAATAACATTTCCTGGACTCACATAATTTTTACGAAAAATGATAAGATTTAAGCCTTATTGCCTTGTTCATTCACGTATGCTTATAAAAATAAATAAGTAAATAAATATAAATATAAATAAGTATACATAAAAGAATTAAAACACATCTAGCCGTTGAATAATTCAACATAGCTGTTGTTGATATAATATTTGCATTTTATCGTATTGTACGGCTACAGATATCTACATTATATTTTAATTGCGAGTATTTTTCAGTTTAAACGCTCCTGTGCAAGCAATAGGCCTAATGTAATATGCTTACCAAACTTCAGACCTTTGTTCTTAGACCTGATTTTATTGCATTAAAAACATTATTAGAATTTATTTTACTTAGTCTATGGTGTACGAATAAAGTTATTATGTCTAGTATTGTATGAATGTAGGTTACACTACTCCTAAGTTAATAATAAGGATAATTCAACTTTAAAAGCTTTAGAAGTTCAGATACATACAAATTATATACAGTAAGAATTCCTTCTTGTATAAAAAGGGACCTACAATGTAAAAGTTTTTTTTTTTTTTTTTAATTCAGCTGTGTTTATAATTCTTTTAGCTGCGAGGCCATATCAGGAGTTCGGGATGTGTGCCTATACAGTACGATAGGCCACGGAACTATTGCTTGTCAATTGTTTCTATTGTCGGTGTATGTTGTGGAATACATTTCAACTAATATTAATTTAAATGGATATAATACAGGATGAAATGGTGAGGATGATTCAAGGTATGTAAATATCCAATTCGGCATTTGCGTTTACGACTGGGGAAACCATGAAAAAACCCATGTCAAATTGGCCGGGCACGGGATTTGAACCTGGGACCTCCCGAATGCGAGTCCAAGACATTACCATCTCGGCCACCTCGCTCGGTTTCTGAAAGTAATGTTGACCCAGTTATCAAGCCAATTGCCTTCTTTTGTATTAGCAGAATAAATTTTGACCCAGAGCCACATGCTTCGAACATTAAACCATATCTTACAACACACTCGAAAAATGAAAAATATGCTTGCCTTAGATAGGCCTATCTGGGTAATTTTTTAACAAGGTTCTTTAATAAAAAATGATTCTGTGTCAAGAAACCGTTAAATCAATAATTCTTCAGAGGAAAGAAATTCTCAATCTGAACAAACAGAAAGTACAAAGGAATACAAGAGCACATTACAGATATGAAGAAGCACTTAGATAGGAATTTACATTTGCTTTCCATCGAACAGAAGAGTATATATTTCTCAGTGGAGAGTGAGTAGCATATAATAATAAAAAAGAGAATGCGTACATACATATAGCAGCATCCTTTATTCGAGCCCATTTGGAAACCAGCAGGTAGGGTTTTTTATTATTATGATATCACGAATGGAGGCTCTGACAATAGTACAGTATTATACCAGCAGATCCCGCTCTTTCCATTGTCTATTAAAACGTAATTATAATAGAAATCAAACAATGGCCCCTAGGCATTTCAGACTCAATGCTACCGTACTTGCCTATGTTTCAACGTCTCCTCAAATCTATTATATTCCAACCCCTTCCCGTCCCAACTATCACCCCCCCCCCCTCTTCACCTGTAATTCGTGGAGTGTGTTAATTTGACAGGCGCGCTAGTGTCTGCCCCCCCTCCCCCGGCCTTTGCAGCTCCCCCTCCACTTTCCCCATTGACATCAACTTCTGTAGTTTGGTGAGCTTTTTTGAGGGGTGAGATTTTCAACTATGGGGGAGTAGCCATAGAATGGGACGTATATAATAGGAAGAATAAGGATATAATGCTAAAGAGCAGGAATAAAAATAAAATATAATAGACTAGAGCGTGGGTAACGACTGCAGCGCCATTGTGGAGCAGTGGAGAGTGTAATAATCTGTTTGTTTTCTCAAGAGCCCCCTATGTGTCTTATTTCCTGTACCCAATCCGCTATTCCAGCTCTATACACTACTGTTCGATTAATGTACTGTATTATTCTTTTTGAGGTTTTCTCTAAGAACAATATTAGCTTAATGTGATTTTTAAAGTTCTTTAACTAAAATAGGTAGCCTTGAACGAAGGCTACAAATCAAAATCTACCCAATTTTAATGTAAAAGTTACTAAACCCTGTCTCACTCCGCCCTCTTTCGACAGGTGCCCCGGAAAACCGGACATTCAGCTAAGTAATTCAGTTCAGTTTTATACTAGGCAATGCTTAGTTGTATTGTCAGTTCATCCGCAAAAGGCCTATCATGCGGACACCTAGGAATATCATTTTTTTTTTTTGGCGCTCGCAGGGGGAAAAAGGCAAAGTAGGCCTACCTAACTATTTTAATTTGCTAATTTTGAAGTAGGCAAAACTTGAACGTATTAGTAAATGGGTTTTTATTGAACTGAGTAAATAAAAATTTGAGGAATAGCGTTTCAGGTGCTTGACTTTAAAACGCATGGGGGAGGAAAGACATATCTCAGACATTTGACTGGGAGACCCAAAGGGAAAAGACCGCTTGGAAGACCTAGACGTTGATGGGAGGACAATATTAGGATATATTTAAGGGAAGTAGGATTTGCGAAGATTGGTTGGAGTTAGCACAGAGTAAGGTTGAATGGTCGGCTCGGGTAAACGCAGCAATGAACCTCCGGGTTCCAACAAATAGATAATATTCCTTTAGCTTGCTTAGGAATCGTCTATTGCCATTGAGTAAGTAAGTAAGTAAGTACACAATGATATAGACGGTAGGCCAAAAAGTAAAAAAAATCAAATATCTGTATCTGTGCAATTTAAAAAATACTAAATATTAGGCTATTGTTATATAAACTAAAAGAATTCCGTTTCAAGGGGCACAAATTTTTGCCTAAGTTAGGCAATGCCACCTACTGTAGGTTTTGAGTAGAAAATTATTTTTTTCGCCAACCATAAAGAATTTGTTGTGTTAATTAAAATGCATTCATTGCAAGAACAATAAAATATAAATTCGTTCTCTCTAAAATATTTGGCAACAAAATCTGCAAGATAACGCAGACTTCCACAGCAGATATTTCAAACATAGAACTGTGGACAATGTAGTAATTTGTCCTTGTCTAGAACACTGAAAAAAAATCTTCCCCTTTTTTTAAACTCGAGTTGTGGCGTGGAATTTAACATCAAAGTGAGGATGGCAACATTGGAATTGACCCCAAAACAATGATGATAAACTGCGTGTGTTAGGGGGGAATCCGCTACAAGCTTGAAGAAGAGTCACAATGAGAATCATGGCCAGGAAGGCTTTGTGCAGACAATTTGAAGCACTCTTACAAGGTTAATTTCAACCGCAAATGTCAATCACATCCCTTTTACAACCATTCAGCAACCCTCTCTTTTCAAAACAGGGAAAAAAGGAGCGCATGATTGCGACTTTATCTTTTAATTCAAACAACTGAGCAGAGACTGCGTCTAGTTATCATGTCGTCTATTGTTGCGAGCGCAGCCAAGCGGTATGGGCGTGAACGAACGAGTGCCCAAACTAAATAACAAGCAAAGCACACAATTTAACTTGTCTATATCTGAGTTTTTCTGGAAACTTAAGTAAAAGATTCTTGTTGTGAATCATTGTGTTTCTGTTGGATTCTTGATATCCTTTGTTAAAGGACTGAACCCTCGTGGTCTGCCTATTCTCTCAGAGTTAACCTTTAGCCAGGAAAGAGGATTAGATTCAGACAATACAATGATAGCATATGAAGCAAGTGTAGAATATGTTGAAAATGAGACGTTATACATCATGAAAATTATACATTTCTTCTACTAATAGATTACCTATATTTTGAAAGAATTTTGTGGTGTACAATTTTAAATGTTCCATACGCTTTTTATTACTATAGTAGTTTTACATAATAACCTAACTACGAATAAATAAAGCATTCCCTACATAGATCTTGGTCCTTGGAGGTTCTTAGGCTCATAGTTGGTTAAAGCTCCCAGATTTTTAGACATTTTGTTCACAAAAGTTGTAAAGTTGTTAACTTTAAGCACTGGCCACTTTGACCCCCAGCATAGGCGTAACCAGGCCGACCATATGGGGGGTTATAACATCCGCGGGGTCTGGGGGTCCTCCCCCGGAAAATTTTAAAAATTAAGATGCAAAATAACGAGTTTTAAGCTTCCGGGGATTGACCCCCGGAAAATTTTAAAAATCAAGACGCAAAATAACGAGTTTTAAGCTTCCGGGGGTCCTCCCCGGAAAATTTTAAAAATTAAGACGCAAAATAACGAGTTTTAAGCTTCCCACGCTTTATACTTGTATTAAGTAATTTATGGGCAGACTTAAAAAATTATACAATTTTCCTTTTTTTAATCAATGGGGGGTTCAAACCCCCAAACCCCCCCCCCTGGGTACGCCTATGACCCCCAGTAATATTCTTAGTACTATTTTCTATTGGAGTCTAAGTCGATACCACTATCATAGGGTCACCAGAAAGAATAAACAAATTGAAAAACCTCAGTGACCTAATTGGAAATTGAACCCATGACCTTCCGGTTTATAGTGCAGTGCGTCAATAGTAAAAATTGTTGAATTTTATTATTGAAAGTAAAAGACAATCGATGAAATTCCTGTTAAGACATACCATTATTGGAAATAAAAACATTCGATAGTATTCTTGTTAAGATATACACCATTTCAACCTCAATTTCGGAAAAAGTAATTTCAATTTCGGAAAAAGTAACTTCAATTTCGGAAATACGAGGGCTATTTTTTTAAACATTCGATGGGGCATAAAATGAAAACCACAGTGAAAATCCAAACTGTTTTATTTGGAACATTTAGGTACACCTTCCAGCTACTTCTCTACATAATCTCACTCCGATTGAGTCATTTTTCCTAGCGTGGTACCAACTTTACTATACCCTCTTCATAGCCCTCGTATTTCCGAAATTGAAGTTACTTTTTCCGAATTTGAAATTACCTTTTCCGAAATTGAAATTACTTTTTCCGAAATTAGAATTACTTTTTCCGAAATTGAAATTACTTTTTCCGAAATTGAGGTTGAAAAGGTGTAGAATTTTGAAAATAAGGTAATACGATTTCATCTTTGCTATATAAGTGTATCACATGTATTACATAAAATGCGTTTTAATAAGAGTTATAGCAACAATAAGATATGTTTATTATGCTAGTATTAAAACATGTAACACTAGCAGGAGCCCGCGGCTTCGCCTACGATAATTATTTCAAAAATTATAAATTAAGAGCATAAAAATTAAAGCAATATATTTATTAACACTTACACGCGAATCATTCATAAACTAAACGATTAATAATTATAACGAAACAGCTAAAAATCCGGATTTGGAGTGCATTCCACGATTAGAAAGCGCCTCTATTATATTTGACATTATAAACAAACGAATCGACCAGGGTGGGCTTACAAAATTGAAGCGATCGATAATTCAGCTATACAGTATATTGAAAAAATCGCGATGCTTTTATTTTCAAGTTACAATTTAAAAAGAAATGCAAAGCCACCTGCAATTGAATTGACAATTGTAATGTAGGCTATTACCGAAAACTGATGCTTCGATAGCGCTAAAAATCACGTTTTCTGCCAGGTTTTCACTCATAACTCGCGAACGAAAGCAAAAATTAAAAATTCGGCTTCGAGGTGCATTCGGCCAACCTTCAGTCCATCTACATTTTAAATTTCTGCGTTCAGTAGATTTCGCTGGGCACAGTGCACAGACAGACGAACACTTCCTCTTATTATTATTATTATTATTATTATTATTATTATTATTATTATTATAGAGTTTATACCTTTCCAGCGGCCGGTGCGTAAGGCTGACAACCTTACCACCTTCATGTGCCGAATGTCCAAAATCTGGGAGCCTCAACCTCCTGGAACCCTCTGGGCCTCCATGGCCTGTTTAGGGATCACTTTTACCTTTACACCTTTCCTAATTAGCTATGGAGATAAGCTACACGACTAGTTACATTTTTCGTTACAGTTGATACACGCGAACCTTCAAACCCTTTCCCAATAGGCCTTGAATTCGAAGCAATGTGATATACAAGGAATCCATATAACCGTCAAATGCCGGCAAATACAGTGGGCTACAGTTAGCTGGTAATTATCGATAGTGTCCATATGACTGCGGCGAATGTTTGCGCCATCTGTTCTTTTTTGTGGGCTCCCCTTTTTTAAAACAATTCTGGAAATGTTTTAATACATCAGAAGCAGAAGCCCCACCCTTCTCTGCTACAGAGCTGACACGGTTTCGTCTTCTGCATTTTATTGCCTCCCATTCTCCCGTACATCGCTACCACACATAACCTCCACGCTAGTAACATACACCGCTATCCTTAACATTTCTGTTTTATTATAACAAAAAGGAATAAAGTAGAATACCGGTGCAGAAGTTATTGTGTAATATTATACCATCAAACGCTTATTTTATTATTATTTATTAAGTGCCAGTATGGTACTTTATGAGATTGTGTGTGGGGACGAAAAATGTCTGTCCGTCTGTCTGTCTGTCCGTCCGTCCGTCCGTGTGTCTGTACGCGCGATAACTCAAATACGCTTTGTCGAATTTTAATGAAACTTGGTATACACGTTTATAATGTCCATGGGAAGAACCCTATTGATATTGAACCAAATCGGTTCACCGGTACCGGTGTAATGCCCAATTTAGTGCCTATTTTAATAGATTATGGCGCCTTTCTAATAGAAAGGCGCCATAACTCAAATACGCTGTATCGGATTTCCATGAAACTTGGTATACTCATTTATGACGTTCATGAGAAGTGCCCTATTAAATTTGAACCTAATCTGTTGACCGGTACCGGAGTAAACCCCAATTTAATGTCTACTTTAAAGGCGCAATAACTCAAATACGCTTTATCGTATATTTATGAAACTTCGTATACACATTTATAATGTCCATGGGAAGACGTCTATTTATAATAGATAAAATCGGTTGACCTGTTTCGGAGTAATGCTCAATTTAGTGCCTATTTTATGGTAATATACGTATTCGAAAGAATTTATAAAAAAAAAATGAAAATCAATTATCTTGACAACACTGCCTATTGTTTTACTGTTATCTTATAAGGCCTTGGAAATTAAAATACAGGTAGCTATGACAAAAAACACTATCGATTTACAAGCGCTTATCCAACTAGACCATTAAAATGACCCCGGTGGCCGAGATGGTAACGCTTTGGCCTCACATTCTGGAGTCCATGGTTCAAAACCCGAAACAGGCCAATTTGAATTTTTTTTTACATTTTTATGTGAGTGTGCGATTGTCATGATATCACATATCTGTACAGTTTAGGTGATGCTGGAAGATTTTAATCTCATTAAAAAAACTAGACCTTTGTTCTTCCGTAAGCCCTGCTTAATGAATAAATCTGGAGCTTAACTTGGAAATCAATTTAAAAAAAAAACATATTCTGCATATCATAATTGCATCATAACTGTTTAAACAAAAACATACTGGCACTTTGTTACATCAGTTTACCTGACTTTATTTATTTAATTAGGAAATAATCTTGTAGAGCAGAAGACTATAAAATAAGATCATGAATAATTACTAGACCTGGGATTTTAAGGCAAATGCCTAATTTGTTCCTTATGAAATAACATGAAATTTTTTTAATATGTGGACGTTTCATAATAAATCACATTTATAGAGTTTTATAGTGCTCTAAAATGCCTATTTGGACCTTTAGAGCCTATTTTACTATTTTAGTACCTAAAATTCCTATTTTGTACATTTAAAATAAAATTCAACTTCACAGTCTTATAATGGACATCCCTCAATGAAAAGCAGAACAGCAGAGGTGGGTTTTTCACAGAAACTTGATTATTAAAAACAATTTTTGCTAAAGGAATGCTGAATGACGGGGGAGTGGGAGGATTAAGGGGGAAGGACTATTGTGTCAAGTCAACAGTGAAAGAACATCTGTTTAAGTGAATATAGTTCGTGATGCCCAATTTTGCAGTTAATCCTGTTAAGATTAGGTATACCACGTTTCTTGCAGTAAAAAAAGACCATCTTACAGTTTAAGTGTATATTGTAATATTTTAAAGTCTATTTTCTATCTATTTACACATTTTTAAAGCATATTCTAAGTGCCTATTTACTTGTTTTAAAAGCCTATTTTAGGTGCCTAAAACTAATTTTTTTAAAGCCTGAAATCCGAGGGCTAATAATTACCCATTGCTAAACCGAGTCATCACTGTTATATGGGCAGATATCACTTAAAATAATCTTAACATGTTTCCTAAAACCCTTGACATTATTTATCTGTTTAATCCTAGCAGGCGATTATACACTTTAAGACCAAGCACCATAAATGATTTATTACTTATTACTTATTCGATGAGAAAGTATGTTGAAGGGGTCTCTATTCCGAGTGCTTGAAGTATGAAAATCTCAATTGGTATTAAAATCGTTTATCTTTAGAACTGATATCATATAGTATTAAGTTTTTTTTTTAATTTCAAACAATGGCTATTCCAAGAAATTCCTTGATCAAGTACTACACCAATAAATTTAATACTATTGAATCTAATTATTAGGGCAAGGCATTTAATGACCATAAAATAGTGAAAAAATGCAAAATAAAAAAATGCATTTATGACCTAAAAATAGTGAAAAAATGACCCGAAATCTTAAAATAATGACCAATAAATTTACCATTATTACTTAAAATTAGTTTTTCTTAAGTAACGAATTGCTAAATACAGTTTATGACGATGCTTTATATATGAATTAGTGATGAGCGAGACCAGTCTTGGTCTTGCAGTCTTGGTCTTGGTCTTGCAGAAAATGCAAGACCAAGACCAAGACCAAGACCGCATCTGCGTTAGCAAGACCAAGACCAAGACCGAGTGTGCAAGACCAAGACCAAGACCGAGACCAAGTCTGCAAGACTCGGGCAAGACCAAGACCGAACTGCAAGACTCTTGCAGTCTTGCCATATTGAAAATGTTTTAAATGCTCGATTGTGTACGCAGCAAGCCAGCAACCACTACTGAAAGGTGCCGTTACCGTTACCGGTAGAGGTGGGAAAATAAGCTGTTTCTAGATAAAGGTTGTAGCCGAAACTGTTACGCGCACATAACAGTTTTATGAAACGGTTGCAAAAGACCGGTTTCACTTGCATTTTTGTTGGAACTGTTTCGGCTAGGCTGGCAAGGACGAGAGGGGGAGCAGCCGAGACTAAAGACTTGGGGCCCCGGCCCGGCCGACCAGGTTTTATTTTTTACTTTCTAATTTACTCTAAAATTAAATGTTTTATAAGTCAACAAACAGCTTAAGCTATGTTTTATGTGTTTATTTTTTATCTTCATTGTCCTGTCGCATAACGGTGACACGGAATTAATCAGGTAATCAGAAACGGATTATTCTTGGAGAAAAATTATTTTTTTTAAAAGTAGAAGCAGAAATCCTTTTGGACTCAACAGTAGGCCTCACTAACGTTCGGCATTTAAAATAATAATTTTCAAATGATTAATTTTGATACATAGAATACATATAAAATTGGTACATATCTCTGCAAAATTATCCCCGGGATTCCTAGGAAATTCATTACCTCTTATAGCATCGACGTTTTTGGAGATATCTTTGCTAGACAACTGAATTATAATAGTATTATTGATACTTTTGCAAAGTAAAAAGCTAGGAAAGCTATTTTTTAAGACGGTGGATTCTTAAGACATTATTTTAATAATTACTTTGTAGTATAGCCTATTACATGTCTCAGTAACAATAACATTTTTCTTTTTGAATACTTTATTAGCTCAACCTTTGTCTGATATCGGCATAAGATAGACTGTGCCATAATATAATAAAAAATCAGGTAAACTGATACAAAAAAGTGCCAGATGTAGTTAATTGGTCTTTTTTTCAGAAACTATATAGTTTTAGACCGAACTCTTGAGAAAGTTCGTTAAACACATGTGAAGGTATAAGTGGGATAACAACAGAACGAATGCCTCACATCTAAAGCAAGATGTGATATAATAAATTTACAAACATCTGACTGCATTGTGGTGAAGGCCCTCAGTGATTAGCTAAGCGGCTTTGTAGTATAGTGATGATTTGCCATTTAATAAGCATGTGACCGTTAATTAGTCGTTACTCCGGGACCGGTCAAGCTATTTGGTACAAAATTAATAGGCTTCTTTCTATGGACGTTATAAATATGTATATCAAATTTCATGAAAATCCGATAAAGCGTATTTGAGTTATCGCGCATACAGGCACACGGACAGACTGACGGACAGACACGGACGGACAGCCATTTTCCCGTCCCCCACATGATCTCAGAAAGTACCATTCTGGTACTTAATAAGAGTTCTTATGTCAATGTGTCAAGTTTTATTGTCAATCGTATATGTTTATCTTATCTTCAGTTTATGTTGTTCAAAACAAGCAAATTTTTCATAGTAATTAAACATAGTTGGGTACCGATATATAATTTAAATGTTGTTATTTATAGTTGAAAAGTAAGACACTAGTTGTTCAGTGATTAGTTTTTATGATTATTGATAGCATTTTGCCAAAACACGTATATTACCTCTGTGTGCACAACTGAAAAGCTTTTAAACTTACATGGTTTTATTTTTTGTAAAATATGACTAACTTTTTAGTGATTAACAAAAATATCATATGTCTTCAAGTAATAGGATACTTACATACCATTACATACATTATATAATAATTATGTAATATTTTTATACAAATCTTTTTGCTGCATACTTTGGGTTTCAGTGGTGAAATTAATATTTGACGGGGCCCGGGAAATTTTTTACTGAGGTCCTTTGCTTTCTCTCCACGGCCCTGCAGAGAACTTGTTTTAAACTACTTCTTGGGGTAGGAACAATACATTCCTCCCTCATAGTAAGAAATAGCAAAGAGGAAAATTGTCTCCAAGGACAATTGTAAATCACATACCTTCATTTGAAAGATATGCTACGCCGACCCTTGAGAAATTTATGACATGGTGTAATGCCGACACTAAAGTCTGTTTGTTGTAAAACGGCACGGGTCAGAAAATTGAGACAGAAGATGTTTGGCAGAAGTCAGTACTTGAACAGAAAGAGATAGAAACATACTATTGTGAAAGGTTACTCACTCCACGAATTTGTATAATCAGGACTTAAGATAAACACCATTTACAGTAAGAAGCCGCCACGTCTCTTTCCTAAACGACAATATGACTGCTTAAACACATCTGGCGATTACTTAAACCTCGAAATTCTGGTTTTCCTCCATTTTTTCTATACACCCTACTCCACCCAGTGGGATAGTGGAGTGAGTAACTAACTTTTGGCTACCTGCTGAATAGTGGCAGGGTAGTTTTATGACTTCAGTGCCAACATAACCCACACAGCCCATAGTCCTTTGCGGTCTTTCTAATTACCTTAACTTTGAAAAACTGTTAAAATGTTTTCTCACATTGATACAAGCATAATAATGAATCTTCTTGATTAGTACTTTAAATGAAATTACTTAATAAAAAAGTGAAATACATTGAAATTCTTAACCAATACCTAAATTGATGTTTACATGTAACAGAAAAAGAACAAGTCACTATAAGAAAATAAAATGCAAAGTAAAAATCCAACACGTTTTAAATGCATTCGGTACTGTTAATACCTTTTTAAGTTTTACCCAAAAAATATATATTACGTTTCAAATGACATTGTACTTAATTTTTTGGACATAACTTGTTATTGTTAATATTTATATATAAGAAATAAAGACACCGGTCGACGGATAGTTTTAATGCTTGTATAAAATCAACTGCTCCACCTATTTCCAATTAAACATTTTTTAAATTCTAAAATATGCATATCAATGGCAATAAAACAGCAAAATTTGATAGGTATAGACCAACAATTTTTTATGAATTTAAAATAGACATGAGGCAAGGCAATAGACAGGAGGCAAGGACGTGGGTCCGGACCGCACCCCCCCCCCCCCCCACCCAAATATGAGATTTTTAAAGTATTAGTTAAAAAAATATTTTTTTTATTACTTAGGAAGAGAAGATGTCAGTAATTTCTGGTTCATCAGTTTAGGACCCCCGGGAAACTGATTTCTAAATATGTACTTGACCGGGACATTAAATGGGCCTTGCTGTGTGGGTGGCTTAATCCTACTATACTGTAGCCTGAACTCTTCAAATTTTAAAATAAGAACGGGACACAAACCATTTTAATGGTATATCCATTTACAATCATTTTATAAAATTGATCTCTTACATGTAAAGTAACGCCACACAGACCTTGTTTTGTTACGGTTACTCGTTTTTGTTTCATGTTGAAACACTACGTTACAACAATCAACAACACAACGAAACGATAGCTGTTTCTACTTTCTAAGGAATGAAAACGTGTAACTCGTCTGTGCGACTGCTTGCAAGTTGAAAGGAAGGTATTTTGCTAATCACTTGCAGGGGTTGCAGCCAGTAGAAACGCAACAGCGAAAATAAATAGACTTCTTCCTATGGATGTTGTAAGTGCGTATACCAAGTTTCATGAAAATCCAATAAAGCGCATTTGAGTTATCGCGAGTACAGACACATGGACAGACAGACAGACGGACAGACATTTTCCCGTCCCCCACACAAATTTCATAAAGTACCATTCTGTCACTTAATAACTAATGGCTAAAGATGAAATAGCTTTCAGTTGTTTTGTTACTGTTTTCACGGTTCAAGCAACTAAAAGCAATTAGCTTTCGTTACTTTCGCAAGCAATAACACACATGTAATCGGTGTAACTGTAAATAACGTAAACGCCATCAATCACAGTAAGATGCGTAAAAGAAAAATGCAAGACTCTTGCAACAAGACCAAGACCGAGTATGCAAGACCGAGACCAAGACCAAGACCGAGTATGCAAGACCAAGACCAAGACCAAGACCAGGGTTACCGATGCGAGACCAAGACCAAGACTGAGTGTGCGAGACCAAGACCAAGACCAAGACCGCCTTAGTCTTGGTCTTGGTCTTGCATTTGCTCATCACTAATATGAATTTACAAAATAAAACACACTTATTTTGTTACTAAAGAAATCAGTAAATTTATACTACAGTACTTGGACACCCTTAGCGAAAAATAAATTCTTTCTGAACTGGCATGCCCATCAAATTGCCCCTAGCAAATATGTACCATTTAAAAAGAAAGAAAAAATATTTATTGCTAAAATGCCGAAAATTACCTAAAATGCAAAAAATGACATAAAATGCTGAAAATGACCTAAAATGCCGAAAATGACCTAAAAATTGGAAAAAAATTACCTATCTCTTGAAAAATTACGAAATATGCAAAATAAAGCAAAATAATGCAAAAACAAATTGCCCTTATTTCATTAATTATTTAATGATATACATTTATGTACATTGGAGCTATATTTTAACCTTCACATAAAAAAGATGCAAAATCATCAAATGCCTTGCCCTACTAATTATATTTGAATGTTTATATCCATGTCATTTTTGTTATTTGTTATTTCTGTTGCGGGTATTAGCGACAGTTGAATGCATTGCCTCACGGAAGTTAATAAATAAGTTTTTTTACTGAAATCTTTGTAATTTTTAGGAACAGCTTCGTCAGCACCAAAGAGAAGGCCTTCCTGAACTAATGATACTTTCTATTGATAACTATCTACTAATAATGCAATCAATGTGGAAATTACTTACATTTTCATCCAGTGCTGTTGAGGTAACGGTCGTTCAAAGTCTGGAATAAAAATAGAGTTCATTAAATCATCAGTCCCATAATGGGATAACACTATTTTTATTAAATTTCACTAACTGAAAAAACCCAGACCTGTAAGTTGGTACTAAGATGGTTTAAAATACTAATATTTACTCCAACCTACTAAGAAGTCATGTCATACAATATTTATATTTTATATTTATTTTGTTGCAAGTGGGTCAACAACCCGGTGGCAGTGTTGTAATAAATACCAGCCATAAATATATACAAAAATGACACATTATACATACAGTTACACATAAAATATCACAACAGCTATGTACATAAGTTACCTGAAAATTAATTTAAAATATATATATATATATATATATATATATATATATATATATATATATATATATATATATAATCTCTTTCCATTCAAAACTGTAGCATATAAAAATTACATACTGAGAATATTATAGGAAAAAAGTATATTATACATTATCATATACCCTATTCAATATATTTTTAAAAAAATTGGCGTCAGCAGGAAACGTTTCGAAGATTTATGCAGATGCCAAGGTAATAACCCATTCTTGTTCTTATCTGAGCAAGAAACCCCCCAAAAAGTATGTTAATATGTACCAATTGTCATTTATACGATTAGGCTATATCGATTATAGATGGCGTATTCTGCGTTTTCCACATGAGCGAAACTTCGCATAAGCTATTTATTGCAAAGAAACTACAGTGAACTTCCGGTTATGGAAGGGATGGGTTGTACGAATTAACAAAAAACACGATTAATCCGATTTTATGGTCAATTTACTGGCAAAATATGGTATGGTATAATTACTAGGGCTGAAAATCGATTAAAATTTCTAATCGAGTTAACGCTTGACTTTAATCGATTAATCGACTGATTAATCGGGAAACAGGCCGGTATTTTAAACGAAACCAAAGTGTACACTTAATATTGTTTTACACGTTTAATAACTACTACACTACAGATAATCAGAAGAAATCCTGAATTAATGAATACCATTATTGGTTAACTAGTGAAAAAATATATACAAAACTTACGTTTCCGGTTACTTTTTCAGCCAAGGCTTGACACACACGAGTTTTTAGACATTTGAATGTTCAAGAGACGATGATGTGCCAAGGCCGGAGAAGCGAGAAAAAGGAGTTTGGTCATTTGACCCATTTCTCGAAAAAAAAAAAAAAAAAAAAAAAAAAAAAAAAAAAAATGTTTTCAGTATTCGACTAAACCGATTAATCGGAAAATGTAAATGTTTAATCGAATAATCGGTACGGCCCTAATAATTACATTAGCAATTTGCTTAATCTAATTGTTAGATCTGACTCTACATTAAAATACAGTATGATAATGAAGTTGAAATTAATAAACATTTTCATATTTATTCCCAGAAACGAAAATACCTTGTTTAAATTCCTGGAATGTTTCGCATAAAGAGCGTTTAATTCAGAAAGACAGAATAGAATGACAAAACGTTCTACAATACGATAGTGATATTAATTAAAATTCTATCACCCAGCAGAGAGAAAAAACTCTGCAACTCTATTTCCATACCAGATACATATTTCTTCAGCCTCGTGGATACCATAAAAAAAAGCTCAATTAATTAAAATTCTATAGCGCAGCACGGCGCGTCGCAGATACATTTACCGGGAAATGCTACCACATTAACGACATCTGTATTTTAAAGTTTCTTCTCGTTTTATATGGAATTTATTAAATTTTGATTCAGTTCCATTGAAAAGATAGGGGACATAAAAGAAGGGGTTCGCTTCAATGGCAAACAGACGACGAGCGGATTTATAATGAGATCCGATCGCGTCCTGACTTACGTCATAGTTAGTGTTTTGTTTTGCAAAGAAGAAAGAAGTAAGGGGAGGCGTTGGTGGCGTTTATAAATTTCGCACTGAAAGAGTGTATATGACATCAAAACATCCCCAACAACCTCTACAAACTTTATTCACATAAAAATGTTTCAAACAATCACACTATTAAAACTTTCTTTCATCTTTCCTCCCATTTTACTGTAGGTAGAATTTCCAAACAAAATACATAAATCTGGTAAGTGAAGGAGTGAAAAACGAGAAAAACATTCACTTCATCGACAGTCAACACCAATATTATTATATTATTATTATTATTATTATTATTATTATTATTATTATTACTATTATATTATTATTACTATTATATTATTATTATTATTATTATTATTATTATTATTATTATTATTATTATTATTACTATTATATTATTATTACTATTATATTATTATTACTATTATATTATTATTATTACTATTATATTATTATATTTATTATTATTATTATTATTATATTTATTATTAAATTTATTATTATTATTATTTCAGCTGTATTTATACTCCTTTTAGCCGTATCAGGAGTTTGGGATGTGTGTCCATACAGTAGGGTAGGCCAAGGAACTATTGATTGTCAATTATTTCTATTACTGGTGTATTTTTATGGAGTAAATTTCAACTGATATTAATTTAAATGGATATGATGAAATGGATAGGATGAAATGATGAGGATGATTCATGGTATGTAGATATCCAAATCGACATTTGCCTTTACGACGGGGAAACCATGAAAAAACCCTTGTTAAAATGGCCTGCCACGGGATTTGAAGCCGGGACTTCCCGAATGCGAGTCCAAGACGTTACCATCTCGGCCACCTCGCTCGATTAGAATTGATTATCATTGCCACATTCATTAGATTCAAGTTTCTCTTGAACGCCTCCCTTAAATACAGTACATTCCAGGTATAGATGGAACCAGATCTTGTCTGGATCACCTCAAGCCCAGATTAAACAGGATTTGCCTTACAATGCACGTACAGAACTATAATACAAGTTTTACATGGGTAAATCTATAAAAATCGCTGTATTTTTTTATTAATATAACTTTTCCTACAACTTAATTTTAGTTTTAATACTAGGCCTACTGTACAGGTAGAAAAGTTTTAACCTACGATTTAAATTAATATTTTATTTTTTAAATCCCGTCCGAATTAACCGGATGTCCGGACGAGTGGGGTCCGAATAAGCGATACTCTATTTTAACCCTCATTTGTCATTTATTGATTAAATTCTCCAACTGACTCAACTGCTGTTCCGGCATGTTGCCATGGTAGAAAAATAGTAGAGCAGCGGCACGAAGAGCCGAAAACCCTGGTTCAAATCCCGGCTATGGCATTGCATTTTCAGTCTGGCTCTACATTTCCAAGAAAGTAATACTGTTTGGGAAAGCACTTTAGTTTATTACTAGGGTTCGGATGTTTATGACCTTAAAAAGTGGAAAATATGACTGCAAATAAGCCCTTAAAAATGACTAAACATGACACAAAAATCCTAAATATGACCTAATAAAATAAAGTATTTTCACATATTTAAAGTATTAAAACTTTTAAAGACACTGAATTCTTAAATCAATCGAATAATCATGTTTAACAATTTTGGTGATTTATAGTTTTACTTGTAATGTTCTTCTATTTATAAATAATTTTCTCCTGTTTGCTGTTTCCCTATAAAATGTGAACAGTTGCATTATTTTAACAATTAAGTTACCAATTAAGTGGCATAAACATTAAATTAAAGAACTAAATTTCAAATTTAACTCGACCATGTACTCCCTTACCGAATTTATAACTGAAATATGACGTTAAATTACAAATATGGCCAAAATATGACCAAACCACAAAAATGACCAAAATATGCAAAATAAAAACGGTCCAATTAGGATAACAAGCGTTCAATTCGTATTTAATTTCTATTTGCGGCTTGAACGGAGGTCAGGATAAAAATATGACATGTCATAAAGATCCGAACCCAACTTATTACTAGGGTTCGGATGTTTGTGATATGTCATATTTTTATCCTGACCTCCATTCTCGCCGCAAAAGCAAATTAAACATGAATTGAACATTTCTTATCCTAATTGAACCTTTTTTATTTTGCATATAAAGTCATATGTTGGTAATTTTCATGATCTAAGTCATATTTCGGTCATATTTGTAATTAAATTTCATATTTCAGCTATAAATTCGGTAGCCTATGTGCATTAAATTGTCGACTTAAACTTCTTCCGAGAAATAGACACGAATATTTTGGTTTTACTATAACTTAAATGTGAAGGGACAATAACAAGTAATAGCACAATTACTTCTTCCTACTTGTTGTTAACAACATCCAATAGACATGTTTTAAGAATATGTTTAGTTGATATTTGCAGCGGTATCAGGAAATATTAACAGATTAGAAGTTATTTACAATTAAAACTGTAAATCACCTGGAAAATTGTGAAAAAGTGATTACCTGATTGAATTAACATGATGTAATAATTTAGTATCATTAAATGCTATAAATTAGAACATTCATTTTTAGAAAGTACGTTCTTTCACTTTTTTAGGTCGTAAACATCCGAACCCTACTTATTACTGTTGAACAAAAATGTTCTGATTTCGAATGAAACTGTATCGGCTGCCTTGAGGCACTCCACAATATAGTTTGCCTACAGGTGCAATTTCTTATCAAGATTTCCTGCTTTTATGAACCCCTGGTTCCTATAGTCAGGTAGGCCTAGCAGTGATATTATTTTCACGGTCTTTAATATTTACAAGAGAGGACATGTTGTGAGGACAAATTGGCCGGCTCGAGGGTTGTATAGGGGACTCGAGGAGGGTAACAGTGACACACTTTTCAAGAGCTCTTCAATTCTGTGGGACAGGAGGAGTATGTTAACGATCCCTATCTCTCTGACTGTGGGAAACTGCAAACCTCAATGCAGTGAAGGATTCATTGACAGAATCCACCACTGTCAACACAATCTCATCATCTTCATTTTACTTGTCATCAAAGCGACCAGATTATGCTTCATACACCAGTAAATTATACATTTCATTTTTATAAATTATGCTTTATTAGGGTATTTGCGTTTTATTAATGTTTAAATTGTGCATTATTAAGTGCCAGAATGGTACTTTATGAGATTGTGTGGGGCCGGGAAAATATTTGTCCGTTTGTCTGTCTGTCCGTCCGTCTGTACGCGCGATAACTCAAATACGCTTTATCGGATTTTCATGAAACTTGGTATACGCATTTATAACGTCCATGGGAAGAAGCCTATTGATATTGGTCTAAATCGGCTGACCGGTACCGGAGTAAATCCCAATCTAGTGCCTATTTTATGGCAATATATTAGAAAGAATTTATCAAATGCAAATCAGCTCTCATGACAACTTATTGTTTTACAGTGTCCATATACGCCTTTGGAAGTTGCAATACAGTTAGCTATGATAAAAAACATTACCCACATATTCTTTCGCAAATGCTTATCAAACGAGACCTTTCTTCTTCCGTAAGTCCTGCTTAATGAATCGATCTGGAGCTTAACTCGGAAATCGATTTAAAAAAATAACTCATTTTCTTCATATCATAATTGCAATTATAATTTTTTAAACACAAGCATTCTGACACTTTCTTACATCAGTTTACCTAATTTTATTATTTTTTTAATCTTCTGTACGAAAGCAAGACAGAAATTTTAGTGCAATAAAACTATTTTGTAAAATTATCAGTAGCAGACTACTAGGCATTTAGTTTACTGTAGACTACTAGTATCACCATACAACAAATTATTACTTTTTGTGTATTTACAAAGACGAAAATAGGATTTTCTTATGAATTTGATATCACTAAATAGGGATATAACTATAAAAAATTGATTTGTTTCCAGATTTCAAGAGACTCGGTTTCACGCAAATTATAAATCCATGCCGGACTGCAAGGAAAACACATAACACAATGTTTAAGCTCACAGTTTATCTCTTGTACCTATTATTCCTTAAACTTGACATAAATTTTAAATGTTGAAGCATCTTCCGGGCTGTGGGCCGTTGTCCAAAGGCAAAAAAATCTAAAAAGTCTTACCAGATGCTTCAACATCAAGATTCCGGCCGTGAAAGCCAATGCAAATCTTGCAGAGCCTATTAAACTTGTATAACTCATAAATCTATATTATCTTAGGCTATTAGTATATCTACTCTTATATTGAACAAACCTTCGGTAATAGCTACGAAATATTAAATAGAAATATTGGTATATTTGGAATAATGCAACAAGTAAACTAGATCCAAAAGAAGAAAACAAAAGGCAACGTAATTGAAAACAGAGATAATAGTATTATTTATCAAAATAAAACAAATGAACGTAGGAGCAAATGGCTTTTCATAAGTAATCCTACGAGAGTTTACGAGTTTATCGATAGATTCATTGGTCTATCGAGTATGGCTATCGATAAATTTGCTCAATGATATCAGTAGAGCGAATCATCCCTGGAGTATAAGATACTAGCTGGCTACCGTCATGAAAGCTGCAGATAGTCATTGTTTCTGAGTTTTGAAGTTATTTAGGCCATATTTGGCAAATTTAAGTCAATAGATCTAATACTTTATGAATCAATTTCAGTAAATTTATCCGTGAAATAATCTTCTTAAAGACCACTTACCTAGGAGTAATCCTGAATCTATTGCGATGAACAGAACGAAATTCCACATAATATTATTTCCAATATTGTAAGCCCAGAAATTCATGTTTTTTACTTTACTGTAAAATATAGGAAAAGTAGAAGAGATGTGCTCTCACGAACAATTGATTACGGTCGAGAGATCATTATCTGATGACAGAATATGACGAAGTCTTTGAGAGATTGACAACATTATGTGACAGCAGAGATTTTTATAAATAAAGTTGGAGGGGCCACTTGGCTGGAATCAATACGACAACTGACAGCCAGGCTGCGTCCTTTCACAAGCAAATTGACCACAGATTCCTCTCGTCACATCATTATTATTACAAAACTTATGTATTCATATGTTTGTGCTGAAAAGGCCGGAGGTTGCGTCTTTATCCTCCACTCCAACAAAGTTGTACACAACCTCTCGAGCACCAACCAGAATCCAACTTAACAATCCGTAGACTTGCATAACCGTAATGTGAAAAAGTTGTTTGCATCAAACTTCTATGTATAGCTAGCTGCAAAACGGATGGGCCAATTTATTTATTTATTTATTTATATTTATTTATTTATAAAAAAATCCAAAATGTAAAAAATTAAAAATTAAAAAATCCAAAAGTCCAAAATTTAAAAAAATAAAAAATTCAAATTTAAAAAAATCCAAAATTTAAAAAATCTAAAAATTAAAAATTAAAAAATCGAAAATCCAAATTAAAAATAAAAAAATTCAAAGAATCAAAATAAAAAAAAATCCAAAACTCCAAAACTTAAAAAGACCAACATTCCAAAATTGAAAAATCCAATAATCCAAAATTGAAAAATCCAATAATCCAAAATTGAAAAAATCCAAGTTTAACTTCTGTTGCGTGGCGTTCCACGCACCGGATTTTTTTTCCTCAGCAATGAATTTGCTCTACAATCTTGCAATCTGACGTAATCTTTAGAGACTACTTCTACAATTGCTTACTATTTTCAAAATCAATCAAACTGTTACGGTTACGGGTAGTTATCGTTTCATGTAATGAAATGCCGTTTCCTTGGTAACTTCCACGAATATAAATATTTCTGAGTGACTATTTTTCTGTGTATTTTTTAGTATCATATGAACAACAGTATCTACAATCATTCATTTAACATTAATTGATTATAGGCTACATATACATTTTAGTGAAGACAATTTTAAAAATTGATTTCTTTTAAATACTGGATTGTAGATTATGTTGTTCATATGTTGTTTGCAAGTAGATAGCAAAATAGAATCACTCGAAAATATTGCCATTTGTGGAAATTTGCATGGAAACGGCATTTTAGTACATGAAACGTAGCTGCCATTTTGAAATGATAATCATCCGTGACTGTAAAACTTTTATTAATTTTGAAAATAGTATGCAATTTTAGAAATATTCAAAAAAAGAGTATGTCAGATTGCAAGATTGTAGAACAATTTATTGCTGAGGAAAAAATAATGAAATTTACCTATTTCTCATCTATGAATTTCACCACAAGCTGTATGTCCCCCCTTAAGGCCTTCTCTTCCACTAACCAGAGATGATACATTCAAACGCTACCAAATAATGTAGTTAATAAAAAAGAGAGAGACATGAGTAGAATGTAAATTATGTCAGTGAAAGCTATAATTAAAACTGTATTAAACTATAATAATGGAAGTTCAACATTTTAAGTAGAAGAAATTAAAGAAAAATAATAGCCTAATAATAGGTAGAAAAAGAAAAAAGTAAAATAAAAATAAAGATAAACGAAAACAATACAATAACAAAAAATTTTAACATGAAAGTAGTATATGATATAAATGTTAATGGTTGGCGGTGAAGTGGTCAACTATCTTCACCTTGAACGTTCTGAGTGTTCGGTAGCCTTTTATATCCTCAGGTAAGGAATTCCACAGACGAGCTATCCCGACAATGAAGGATGAATAATAAAATACAGTATTGTGAGGGGGAATAGATAATATAATTCTTGTTTGTTAGAATGGGTCACTGTGAAATCCTTCAAAATCGTAAGAGGTAAACTTTTTTGAGAAATGAGGATTTAGTTATGTCATATACAGTATTGTGAGGTAACCATTAAGGGCAAACAGGCATAGGAGATACGTTCCATCTGGAACTGTGAAGTGAACTATGGCTTAGCTCAATTGGGGGAGTAGCGGCACGGATAGCTAAAAAGTCCTGGATACAAATCCCAGTGTCAGGGGAATTTTTCTCCTATAATATTATCATGTAATGTCCAACAGAGACAATAATCTGTGGTTCATGAATGCGTATAATATATCAATATTAGAATAGATTAAAGGGATTTGTAAGGATGGTTGGATGGAGTTAGCACAGAACAGGGTTGAATAGCGGGCACAGGTAAGCGCGGCAATGAACCTCCGGGTTCCATAAAATAGATTATATTCCTTTAGCTTGCATAGGAATTTTCTATTGCCACTGAGTAGGCCTAAGTAAGTAAGTAAGTAGTAACTAATGTATAAATATGCATTCATGAACATCTGTTGGACATTACATGAGAATATTATAGAAGAAAAATTCCTCTGACACCGGAATTTGAACCCAGGACCTTTGGCTATCCGTGCCACTATTCTACCAACTGAGCTATGCCATAGTTCACTTCACAGCGCCAGATGGAATCTCTCTCCTATGACTGATTGCTCTTAATGGTATATATATATATAAATTAATTTTAGAATAGATTTAAGGGAAGAAGGATTTGCGAGGGATGGTTGGCTGGAGTTGGCACAGAATAGGTTTGAATGGCGGGCTCATGTGAGTGCAGCAATGAACCTCCGGGTTCCATGAAATAGATAATATTCCTTTAGCTTACTTAGGAATTGTCTAATGATATTGAATAAGTAAGAAGTAGTAAGTAATGCTAGATTTGGCCTCATGCTACTGCTACATTACTTTACGCTGAAGCGTATGGTACGTCGCTTTCCACCCTCACGTCAGAGCACACACAAGGCACATCTCTCAACATTTCAGTTTGCAATGAATCCAATCATTTGTCTAAGCATTCACATCTGTTAGTATTAAGAAAGCCATCCCAGCCAGGGCTATACAATACCTCCATTCAGTATCAATACCACAAAATACCATTTCATTTTGCTCTGATACTGTATGGATCGAATCCTTTAACAAATAACACAACATTTTTCATTCAAAAGCGACCATCTCAACAAGAACTGTAAATAGAACTACGTAACTTACATCAATATTTATGACGAGGGATGTCTTCTCTAGAGGTAAATGATGAAAAGTCTGGCGCACCAAAATCTAAAGAACTTATGCAAGAATCGTTCCCTAGCGACCGGCGATAATATGCAATACATTCTGTTGTGGAGTAAAATATAACCTAATGAATGCATTGATTAATTGCCTATACTTACTTACTCAATGGCAGTAGACAATTCCTAAGTAAACTAAAGGAATATTATCTATTTTATGGAACCCGAAGGTTCATTGCCGCGTTTTCCTGACCCCGCCATTCAACCCTATTCTATGCTAACTCCAACTAACCATCTCTCGCAAATCCGACTTCCTTTAAATCTATCCTAATATTTTTCTCCCGTCTGCGTCTAGGTCTTCCAAGTGGTCTATCGAGTTTCCCCGTCAATATTTTTGATATATGTATTTCCTCCCCCATGCGCGCAACATGTCCAGCCCATTTCATCCTCCGTGATTTAATTACCCTTACTATATCCGGTGACGAGTACAGGTTATGAAGCTCGTCGTTATGCAGTTTTCTGCAATCCCCATTTTCATCTCTCTTAGGCCCAAATATATTTTCCTAAGCACCCTGTTTTCGAACACTCTCAGATTATGTTCTTCCCGAAGAGTAAGCGACCATGTCTCATATCCATATAATACAACCGGCAGGATAATTTATTGTCTTATAAATTTTAGATTTCTGGACAGAAAAGGAGAAGATAAGAGTTTCTGAACTGCAAAAGTGCAGGCATTTCCTGATTTGAGTCTACACCTAACTGGTATTATTAGATTAATTGCCTATAGGATGCATTATGTATTTAATTCATTATGTATTCCATTTGATATTGACCAATAACGTTTAGCAATTCCTCAGATATAATACACAAATCACGATCGTTTATCTTATAAAATCCTTCCTCGGATCGCAAGGTTGCAATTTTATCTTTTAAAACGTCAGCTCGTTACTGGATACGTAAGGCATCAACGTGCGGTGATTAATATGTCACATACTGCCATTCAGCAGAATGAAAACACATTATTTTATACAACATAACATGTTTGGAAATTGAAATAATATAACCCTTTATGAAAAACACAATTTCGATTCGGTGGAAGCCAGTTCGTGTACTTTTTAGCATTTTGATGTAAGGAAATACCACGACGCCCTCAATCTAGTGAGCCAAGTGATGCGAGCTTTTGGTAGCATTGGAACTCGGATCGATTCATCGAATCGATTCGTGGATTTTTCATTCATGTATGCCGTGATTTTACGGCTGACAGAATATTGATAACAAAGAAAGAAAATAATTATTACTTACAAAATCCGTTACATTTTATTCATGGAATAGTCTTAATAAATACCACTTGAGATTACGAATCTCATCAGATAAATTTGCTTGAACTTCGTTCTCGCATAATACATCGATAAACTCGTAATCTCTCGTGGGATTAGTCTACATACAATAAAATTCATACTTAGGCCTATACACCCAAATAATTCATTGCAATTACCAGAATATTTTATTTTCAATTCCCAGTATGCTGTAGGCCGAGCCTTCCGAGTTTTTAACAATTCTATCGTGTTTACTATTAAACATCTTTTACGTATTTAATTTTACAAGTTTTTAATTTTTAAATTTTTTTTTTATTAGTTATTTATTTTTTATTTTTTTAATAATTCATCTTTGCATAGGTATAAAGTCCTCAAGCTTGCCATTTAGAGTCTAGAAGTTAGTGTATAGTATTTTCCTTGGGACATAGATCTTTCTTCCCCGCTGAAGGTAATATCTTAAGAGATGATTTTAAAGATAGCCGGAGTAGATGCTGGGAGTTACACCCGCACTTGGCTCCCACTGTAGGTTCGAGTCCAGATTTTTAACAGATATGATAACGGATTGCATAATGGATTTTACTAGCACAAAAGTTTCTATAGAACGTTATTCTTGCGGTACAATATGTGCAAATGACCTCAGTTTATAACCTGTAAATTAATCTGATAGGCCTATTATAAAAGTTGGTACAAAAAGTATGTATTGATATGCATAAGTTAAATAGCCTGAAGACAAGTGCATTCAAGATGAAATATTTCCTATCACCATGAGAAAAAAAAACTGCATTTCAGAATTACATAAAGAGAAAGAAAATTGAATTTCAGAATGAATATTTACTAACACTATGAGAAAGAAAAATACATTTCAGAATGAATATTTACTAACACAATGAGAAAGAAATTTGCATTTGAGAATGAATATTTACTAACACAATGAGAAACAAGATCGCATCTCAGAATAAATATTTATTAACATAATGAGAAAGACAATTGCATTCCAGAATGCATATTTAATAACATAACTTAATGTTAAATTTGCATTTCTGAATGAATATTTATAACAGAATGAGAAAGAAAATAGAATTTTAGAATAATTACTTAATCTTTCAGAATAAATATTTACTAACATAATGAGAAAGAAAATTGCATTTCAGAATGAATATTTACTAACACAATGAGAAAGAAATTGCATTTCAGAATGAATATATACTAATATAATGAAAGAAATTTGGATTGCAGAATGAATATTTACTAACGCAATGAGAAAGAAAACTGAATGTCAGAATGAATATTTACTATTACAGTATAATGAGAAAGAAGATCGCATCTCAGAATAAATATTTACTAACATAAGGAGAAAGAAAATTACATTTCAGAATGAATATTTACTAACACAATAAGAAATAAAATTGAATTTCAGAATGAATATTTACTAATATAATGAGAAAGAAAATTACATTCCAGAATGAATATTTACTAACACAATGAGAAAGAAATTGCATTTCAGAATGAATATATACTAATATAATGAAATAAATTTGCATTGCAGAATGAATATTTACTAACACAATGAGAAAGAAAACTGAATGTCAGAATGAATATTTACTAATACAGTATAATGAGAAAGAAGATCGCATCTCAGAATAAATATTTACTAACATAATGAGAAAGAAAATTGCATTTCAGAATGAATATTTACTAATATAATGAGAAGGAAGATCGCGTCTCAGAATAAATATTTACTAATATAACGAGAAAGAAAATTGCATTTCAGAATGAATTTGCTAATATTAGCCTATGAGAAGGAAATTCGCATTCTAGAATGATTACTTTTTATCGAGAAAGAAAATTTTGTTTAAATCTAAATATTTACTCATATAACGAGAAATGAAGAATACTCTCTGAAAATAATTTTAATAAATTAATGAAAATGAAAAACGCACTTAAAAATGACAGGCTATGTTATATTGCTAATATGTAGGCCTAAGCTTAGCGCAGAAAATGTAAAGAAGGTCTACTGAATATGTCATACTGGAGAAAAAGTAATTGGAGATTTTTAAATGAAGAAAGAAATGAGTGACGCTAACAACCAAGCAGATGAGCTACGTATGAAAGCGGTGACTCGCTCTTAACTTGCGCGCGCGCACAACAATGCGCCATTGTGATGTTCTTTTGTCGCTAATAGTTGTGTTTCCTGCCGCTTTGTCTCTGCTTGTCAACTCGGTAACAATAGAACAATATTCATGTCGATAAAGAATCGTTGCCTACATTGTTCGAGGAGAGCTATTCACTTGAAGCAGTTCTCTAATGCGGTCACAATCGCTTCTTGTACGCTACGTACTCTCGTACCACGTACTTAAGGTATACCAGGGGCAGGGGACAGTTAGATACTCAATTTGATTTTTATAATCTTGCAGACACATTAGAATGCGTGTTGTAACATATTTTTTGCACGACGTAACTAATTAGTGGTACTTACGAATATTGTTGCCGTGGATCGTAACTTGACATTCCCGCACGCAATCTGGTTGCTATGAAAACAAAAGAAATCTCCGTGCAGTAAAATTTACAAAAAGCACAAGTGCAGTAAGTAAATCCATCATAATACAAGCCTTTATGGAAGACCGGAACCAAGGCCCCCCAGTTTGTGGCGACTTTAACAGGACAAATATTCGGTCCCCATAACAACCAACATATGCGAATCACTTTCTGAAATATAACATCCATCTTCAACAGTGTATAAACATAACATTTTCAGCTAATATCTCAATTAATATAAATAAATTGATATAAATAATCATCGTCCAAAAAATAGCATGCAATACTCGTTCCGTAAACGCATAACGGATCACTCTTTCCTCAATCCGTATGCACCGCTTACGGCACTTGTATCGCAATATACTATTTATCTGGATATACATAAATTCATGAACCACAGATTATTGACTCTGTTGGACATTACATGAGAATAGGATACTATAAGGAGAACAATTCCTCTGACACTGGAACTTGAACCCAGGACTTTTGGCTATCCGTGCCACTGCTCTACCAACTGAGCTAAGCCTTAATGCCATTAAGGGCAATCAGTCATAGGAGAGAAGTCTCATCTGGCGCTGTGAAGTGAACTCTGGAATTTTTCTCCTATGATAGTCTCATAGAACATGGAGATGACAGAGGAGATGTTTGTTATACAGTGGTTCAAATCCCTGGCGTCAGACTTGTACGACACAGGTATTCAAAAGTTGGTGCCACGGTAAGACAAATGTTTCAATTTCGATGCAAATATGTTGAATAATAGCTGAATACTCGCTGTATCTATTGTCCATGAAATTGTGGTTTGTTTCTGTAAACGGCCCCAGGGAAACTTTCTTTATGGACGCGCCTCGTATTAGACCTACCATTTAGACTAACTTTTGGACTTTTTTTCAGATACATATATTTTTTATTATTATTTAAGATTTTTATTATTACACATTTAGTACAAGTAAAAACAAATAAAACCAAACATGCCCCTATATGAGCAAAGCTCGTGCTTTAATTAGAATAATACAAATCTAATTATATAGGCCTATCTATGCACAGTATACTACAAACGAAAAATTATAAATGTATGAATGAGTACAAAGTATACAAAAATAATTCTGCAACATTAACCAGTGGTTTTATAGGATTTTTCAACAACAAAAAATAGAATAAATTGTATCGAAACATTGATCAGACCAAACAAAATTTTAAGTTGTGCTATTAATATTATATAACATTTTTTTTATTTTCTTCTTAAAATGTTTAAGATTGTAATTTACATATTCAGGGTGCTCAGCAATAAAATCTACTCTTATACAATTCAACGGCCCTAAATAGCGTGCTTGCTCGCTCGCCCGCTTCGTGAGACATCGGGTATACTCGGCGATGTTCGTCTCTCGCAGTGTAAACTTTCATTACGACTACAAAATTAGGTAAACCGCTATTATATAAGGCCTAAGTGAAATGAACACAATGAACAAATATTCAAATTTTATTTTTACTAATACAGTATAAATACAGTGTAAATTTCTTAAAAATCCTGGAGTCAATGAATCATGGAGGGCGAAGCACCGGGGGCACCAGCAGTAAAATATTGATGGTTTAACTCTTGAAATATCGCTGATAATAATCCAAACAAACCATTCCTTCCCTTGAAACATTATATAGCCTAATTTCTGAAAATTACACTGAATTGATCAAATAAAATTCACATCATATTCATGTCAATAAACAGTTGAGAAACAATAGGTATTATGTGTTCACAGGTTTCTTTGGAACTGTATAATCGATTCTGATATAGTTTTCCCAGGGGGCGCTTTCAAATCGTGGAATGTACTCTAAAGCAGGAATTTTAGCTGTTTCATTAATATTATTAATGGCTTAGTTTATGAATGATTCGCGTGCAAGTGTTAATAAATATAATGCTTTAATAATTATTATACTCTTAATTTTTAATTTTTAAATGAATTATCGTGGGCGAAGCCACGGGCACCTCCTAGTTGTTATACAATTTCAAACCATAGTTTTGACTATATAATTGCCCCTTGGTCGTCTTACATTTTGATTCAGCGAAACGAAAAATGGCGTTTCTTCTTGTATTTTGACAATGACTGTAGGAAATAAATTTAGATATGTTTTTATGGTAATATATTAATAAATTTAACTTATAAAGCTGTTCGATTTTCATAACATTGAATTCAACATATTATTATACTTTTGATGGGTAATCAATAGGTTTATTTAAACAAATTTTTATTATTCTCTTTTGAAGTAAAATTAATTTTATACAAATGGTCTTAGAAACTCTACCCCAGTCAATAATTCCGTATTGGATTAACGATTCAACTAGTGCTAGATATATTGACCGTGAAGTAGAAATTGGAAATAAATTTCGAATGATAACAAATTTGTAAATAGTCTTGCGTATTTTATTTGTGATAAATGCAATATGCACATTGCACATTGCTTAGAATTACAAAATGTTTCATGCAATTTTATATTTAAAGCTGGGTTGGGTTTGGCGTTTACTACTGAATATAAAGAAAAGCTAATAAAAGTTGTTTTTGAGATATTAACTATTATTAAGGCATTCTTCGCCTTTATCAATGCACTGAATTCTGAGTGATTTTACAATTGGCAATAAAAATGCACAAAAAGACTCCAACTCGGACGTTTGTAGGTTAACGGAATAGGATCTGTTTTCTTATTGAAACCACAAACCTGCGCCTAACAGTGGTGTATTTTAAACAATATAATGTGACCTTAGTGCTGAGGGGAGGATTGGGAAAGATATGTGAATGCCTGTATTTGTATTGATCGTATATGCAAGGTATAATTTATAGTGATGAGAGAGTCGTACAATGAGGCCACAGATTTGGTAAGAGATATCCGGGTGTATAAGTTACAACTGCAACAGCGACACGGGGGGCCTCCTTTCAGGACCCCTGTTTGTACAGCACTGCTCATATCAACTCGCCAATTCATCTCTAAGCCACCAGGAATTGTACACAAGTCATGTTAATCAAAATTCCATTTGTAGTCGCCCCTACATAAAGATAATAGGGGATTCAATTAAACTCTATAATTGAGGATCATTTTGACAAAACTCAACATGTGCCAAAACATAAATTGTTCAGGAGAAGGTTTCTTTAGTTTTTATTAACATATAGCAGATAGAAACCTTGCATATTGAGGCTTCAAAATACGATACGTAATTGGTTATGTTGGCTTTTCTTATGTTCTTTTTTCACCATCTTAAAGATCTCATTTCAAACCTCCTAAAACAATTAAAAAAAAGAATTTGGCAAAAAAATGGAGATGTTGAGTTTTGTAAAAACGGTGCATTTTGACAAAACTCAACATCTCCATTTTTACCAAATTCGTTTTTTAATGGTTTTAGGTGCTTTCAAATGAGATCTTTAAGACGGTGAAAAAAGAACATAAGAAAAGTCAACATAACCAATCCATTTTGAAGCCTCAATATGAAAGGTTTCTATCTTTATGTTAATAAGAACTAAAGAAACCCTCTCCTGAAGAATTTATGTTTTGGCACATGTTGAATTTTGTCAAAACGGCCCTCAATTAGACCTACGTGGAATGTTTAAGTGGATACTTCATTAATGATCATGGTAAGATGGATTAAACCTACTACTATACTTGAAAAAAGAGTAATAATTTAACCACAACTTAATATGCAAAATAAATTGAAAACAGCATGCTTGCTTATTGTTCTAATTTATATATAGTTTTTTACCTATTATTAAATAAATACCTATATAACTCTATAGCTTTAAGTGGCCTATGTTACATAGGTTACAACTCAGGAAGAAGCCTATTGATATTGGACCAAATCGGTTGATGCCCAATTTAGTGCCAATTTTATGGTAATATATTAGAAAGAATTTATCAAATGCAAATCAGTTCTCATGACAACCTTGTTTTTCAGTGTTCATATGGGGCTTAGGAAGTTGCAATACAGGTAGCTTTGACAAATAGCTTATCGAACTAGACATTTATTCTTCCGTAAGCCCTGCTTAATGAATCGCTCTGAAGCTGAAACTCGGAGATCTATTACAAAAATAACTTATTTGCTGCATATCATAATTGCAATTATCACTGACCAAACAAAAGCATTCTGGCACTTTGTTACATCAGTTCATCTGATTTTATTTTAATTTAATAAAGGTAATGTTTCCATTTTATTTGTGCAATCAACGATTATTTTGAAGGCTTACTCCAGACAGTTTGTCGAAAAAGAGGACCTAGGCCTACTTTCGTATTGTGGTTAGATTTTCAAATTAATAGTCAACCCGAAAAATTAACCAATTTTATTTTACAAGCAGACAAACCCCGGCTGACAGTGGAGCGTGTTGCACATTTTATGGTTCATCTGTAGGACCCCTGCTGGTCATGAAATTGGAGACTATTTTCAAACTTATATAATATCGCTTTGCACACAATCGAGCAACAATAGCCTTTTCTTAATTACATTAGCAAACCCATCATTTCCGGGGGGCGTGGCCAGCCAACTGACAGTAACACTGAGGTTCACATTACGTGTTCACCAAATTTATTGGCCAAAAGGAGACGCAAAGGGTTGGACTCAATTGAATGGGTGGTGTTCAAATCCCTGACAGAATAATGGGATGTTTCACAATGAACAACAAGGCTCACTCGACCCTCTGCCCAAAGAAAAACTCGAACCACTAGCCCTTATATCAGGACGTTAACTCCAGTAAACGACAGACTTGATGAGTATGGTTCGGATGTTTATGACCTAACGAAGTGGAAAATATGACTGCAAATATGACCTTAAAAATGACTAAAAATGATCCAAATACAGTAGAACCCCGATAATTCGAGCTAATTGGGGCTGAGGCCAAGGCTAGTATATGAAAGGTTGCCTCGTTCCCGTAAGAGCTGTGGGGAGAGTCCTACACTGCTGTGTGACGTCACCCACAGCCCGCGCGAGAATTAAGCAGCTACATACAATGGTAATGATGGGAAGAAATAACACGAAAACACCATCGTTTTACCAACAATAGGCCCCTAATACATGTTTCCGAGGTGAAGATAGAATGCATACGACCCTGCATATAAAGAGGATTTAACACAAATTAAAATAAATATTTAATACAGGTACAAATAAGAATAGTGCAGCTTTACAAAGTTAGGAAAAAGTTTGTCTGACTGAGAAAAAAAAGTAGTCTAGCAGATATAGCTCAGATTATGCTTGAAAGGTTTTTAATTTTATGATTAATTATTCCAGGTAAATTAGTCTAATTTATGGAAGGAGACTTGAAAAGAATAGACTTTTGCATATTTTGCGATATTCGTCTTGACTTAGAAAAATAAATTTCTTAATTAGATTGTATATTTTCTATATTTATTTATTTTACATGAAATTAAGTTAAATTAAACATCTATAAGATGAACCAATACACTTCTGATTGCAATGTATTTGACACAATTTAATTACAGAGCGTGTAATCGTAGATACTAAACAATTATTAAAACCAAAGAAGAATAGAAGTTTTAAAAGTTAACAGCTTGGAATAATGCTTTCCAGAGACAAAAAACTGGAAGATTTAGCCAAATAAAATGTGCGCACGGAATTACTATTATATTATAAACTGGAAGATGTATATTATTATATTATAAAACTGGAAGATGTAGCCAAATAAAATATGCGCACGGAATAACAATTAATATATTACAAACCAGTCTGTGTACTGTTTGTAGAACATTTTGAAATAAACATTTACAAATGATTCAAAGTGATCACGTCATAAATGTTAACAGGTATATCTTTAAATGTATACCGACCGACAGCATTTAAATGGTCGAACAATCCAAGACTCAATACTGAGTAACTTAGTAATATTTTTCAAGTAAAAATGGATTTTAAGACGCGCTTATAATAAAATAATAATAAAAGCGTCATAAACTCACCTTCAGTAGGAAATTGGCTTCTAGGTTTCCATTTTTTTGCTGTTAACAACAGATCCATTGTTGAATATTTCCCCCCCACCCCAGTGAGCGAGGCCCAGCTGGTTTATGGGTATATACTTGTAGTTATTCGGTTTCTGAAAGATGTTTTATTAGGGGAGTCCATAAATAAAATGTTCAAGGATTTTACTGGAAAAGAGCATTCCTTTCCTCTGCATGGGATGAAAGTATTTTAATACTCGAAGCACTATTATTTCACAATAAAACACACAATCACTCCCTATTTTTGTTGTTGATAAAGTGCCTCAATAAAAGATTTTCTGCCTGTCTGCTGGTGTCTATAAATAAAATGGACAGGCCCTTTAAGTTTCTATTGGAAATGTGAATGAATATAGATTTATTTACAGAAGGGTAAACTTGCCTCTGCGAGACAAAAAAAATCGTAGTATACTTCCCATTTTCTTAGTCATAACCAAACAGAGTTGTAAAAGTACCCCAATAAATTTAAAGAGAGATCCCTTGCCAGAGAAATGTAGGGTTTCTGTGTGTTTTCTTTATTTTGTGATCCACAGTATGTTTTACAGAAACCAGCCGCTTAAATATTTTAATTTGTTTCAAACGTCTCATTATATTTTGTTACAGCTTATTCATTTGAGGTCTGAGCACTCAGAAGTGGTCTCTCTATTAAGCCATAACCCCTGTAAGATCATATGTAGTATATCTTTACAGATACATGTATTATTGTAGTTAAAATTAAGTTTTATTCCCATCATTTCCATTGTGTGTAGCTGTTTAAATCCTGTGCAGGGCTACGGGCCACGTCACATTCCTCGTGCTCAACACGCATGCGCGTCGAACGAGACAACCTTCCATATACTAGCCTTGGGCTGAGGCTACCTCGAATTACAAAAAACTCGGATTATACGGAAATTTAACTAAATCAATGGGTAAATCGCAAATAAATGTTTAATTAGCACAATAATGGTTTAAATAATAAATAAATAAACAATATAGTAGGCCTACATACCTGTGTTACGCCTGTATGTATATATTGTCAAACATTTCCAATTTGCTACATCGGCATCCTTTAAGGATTAAGTCATTTGTCTGACCCTTAATGGAGTGGAACGGGTAAGCTATCATTAGCAGTCTGAAGCCAAGGTTATTTCTGTTTATTATGAACAAAAACCCAAAGTGGGACAGTTTTACTTGCATTTTTGTACATGGAAAAATTGAAAGAAAGCTCAAAATGTAACACATTCGGAAGTGCGTAAAACTTACTTGCGGACACCGTATAAAAACGGGATTTTACTCTAGTTTTATGGACAATTTTAATTTTCTTAAGACCAGCTCGAATTACACGGAACCTAGAAATACCGGGGCTCGAATTACCGAGGCTCTACTGTATACTAAATATGACCTCATAAAGGAACGTATTTTCAAGAATAAATGTTCCAATTTAAAACGTTTAATGACACTAAATTATTACATCAAATTAATTCAATCAGATAATGACTTTTTAACAATTTTACAGGCAACTTACAGTTTTACTTGTAAATAACTTCTAATCCGTTAATGTTTCCAGACACCACTGCAAATGTAAACTGAAAATATTTTTAAAACATGTCTATTGGAAGTTGTTAACAACAAAGGAGGAAGAGGTAATTGTGCTATTAGGTCTACTTGTTATTGTCCCTTCATATTTCAGTTACAGCAAAATCAAAATATCCGTGACTCTTTTTCGGAAAACAATTTCAAGTCGACAATTTAGGGCACATACTGCATAATTGTGATCTTTTACCGAATTTGTAACTGAAATATGACGTTATATTACAAAATATGACCGAAATATGACCAAAACCATGAAAATGACCAAAACATGACTTTTATGCAAAATAAAAACGGTCCGATTAGGATAACAAATGTGCAATTTATGTTTAATTTGTGTTTGTGGCGAGAATGGAGGTCAGGATAAAAATATGACATTATAGGCCTATAAACATCCGAACCCTATTGATGAGTTACGACATGACTATAGCATTGAAAACAATTTAAGTTACAGTGGCAATACCAAGTAGCCTAAATAATTTGTGCAAAATATGACGCATATACTTTCTCACATAGCTTTTATACTCGAAGAGATTATAGGACTGTAGGCCTAATCATTGATTCATCTCCTCTATTTCATCTAATACCATGATCGCTAAGATTCAATATAATTTGAAATGTACACAAGCCATGGTAGAATAAAATCTGGTAACTGATGTAACAAAGTGCCAGAATGCTTTTGTTTAATCAGTGATAATTGCAATTATGATGTGCAGAAAATAAGTTATTTTTGTAATCTACCTCCGAGTTAAGCTCCAGATATATTCATTAAGCAGGGCTTACGGAAGAACAAAGTTTGATAAACATAATATGTGAAGGGATATGTGGGTAGTGTTATTTGTCAAAGCTAACTGTAATGCAACTTCCAAAGCCGTAAATGAACACTGTAAAACAATATGATATCATGAGAACTAATTTGCATTTGATAAATTCTGTCTAATATATTACCATAAAATAGGCGCTAAATTGGGTATTACTCCGGTACCGGTCAACCGATTTGGTCCAATATCAATAGGCTTCTTCCCGTGGACGTTATAAATGTGTATAGCAAGTTTCATGAAAATCCGATAAAGCGTATTTGAGTTATCCCGCGTACAGCACACGGACAGACGGACACACATTTTCCCGTCCACCATACAATCTTAGAAATTACCATTCTGGCACTTAATAACTGCAGAATAACTGTATAATAATTATAGAAAAAATTGTAGAATGCAGTTGGAAAGTAATGAAGACTATAGTTATAAGTTTACTGCTGGAAGAGAATGACACTGTATTGAAAATAATTCTTTTAAATAGAAATTGAATGCCAGAATTAACCCCTAAATTTGCGGTAACTGTTGTACCTGGACTTCAAGGCTGGGTGTATATACTAGATATTGATTTCACGATTCCATACATAGGAATAAAATATCGGTTTTCACGAAATGTGCAGAGGCGCCGTACAAATAGGAACTCAATTGAAATACTAGCAGTTAGCGGTTAAACATGGGGTAATAGGATAGGCCTTACAGGAAACTTGATATTTTCTACATCACTAGACGGAAATTATGTCTGTTTGAACTTCTAGAGTTTCCTCAAGACAACGGATACATTAAAAAGTTCTGCTTTGTTTAACTCAAATAAAAGACATTCATTTATATAATAGGCAGTGAACTCCAAACATTCATGAGAAAATGTCTTTTGTGTGCTCGACACTCCCACAATGAAGACTTCAACCGACGGATTTCTGCCATCGTCAACACACACGTGCAGTACTCCTTAACAGTTATTACTGCTCTCAGATACAGAGAAAATACTACCTTAATTTTTACATCCCATACATAGACATTTTAGCTAGAGGAAGTATTGTTTTCGACCCTTAAATTCAATATCGGGATTTTTTAGACATACACATTTTGAGGTTCCCTGGATCCAAAAATCCTATTTTTCATAAAAATGCCTGTGTGTCTGTGAACAGCCTAAATCCAGAACGAAAAATTGTATAACATATATAGCCTATATATATATATAAATATATATATAACATTTGGGTTAGGTATCTTCTGAGATGTAACACGAATATTGATGACGGTATCTACATGAAAAAATAGAGTTTTTCGCGATTTTCTCGAAAACGGCTTTAATAATTTTGTTTAAATTTTGTATATGAAGCGCTTACGCTAAGAGCTAAAGCAGTTAACGTGTGTATAAATGAAGATAAAAAAAAAAGCAAAAATAGAAATAAGATAATTGCTCTTGGTTAACATCCTTGTCATCAGAACCTAGGTTCACGACATCGTTGGCCCCAAATAGAGCCAATTGGTACTAGTAGCTATAATGGGATAGATTTTTCTCTGTAGACCCTAGCCCAATAATATGTCTATCACTTCAATAAGGTTTACTGAAAATTTTGTCAATGACTATGTTAGGCTTCCATTTTAAAATTAGCCTATACATTTTCAGCTACAAAAAGGTATCAAATAAGATAAAATATGTTTTTTTTTTCCTGTTTGGGTTAATTTTTTTTTTTTGTGCCACCCACATTGGATGTCGAGCAGTGAACTCTGAAAACGCATTGTACACAAATTCAGAAACACTTTACGGTACAATAACCCAAGCTAATTTATAAGATATTTGAAACAAAAAGAGGTAAAACAAAACTATGTACAATGAATAAGACATATGTAATTAATTCTGTATTAAACAGGAAGCCTACCTCAGAGATGATTATTGAAGGACTAGTCAATCATGTAGAAAACATTTCTTCAGACGTTTATGTCTTCATAGTCGCTTAATTTTGGCATTTTTCGCATGAACTAATATAGTGATTTTTTTCAGGTACATGTTTCACAAAGGCCAACTTGGTAAGCTAATTCCGTGGAAACATAACTACAGTTATTGCACATCTCATTGTTTCACAGATGCTGGAAAATGGGTGAAGTTTCATTATTTTTTTTCTCAGCAATGAATTGTTCTGTAGCCTTGCAATCTGGCATACTCTATATAGACTACTTCTATAATTGAATTGGCCTTCGACTCCCTGAACAGACAGCTTATATTAGAGAAGATTGAAGGAATCACTGGAAGAAATAAAGTAACAAGGTTGATACAAAACATTCTGTCCAAAAACCAAGTCGAGATAGACAACAGGGTATCTAAGACAGACCCGCTTGACCAAACAAACGGAGTACTCCAGGGTGATCCCCTAAGTCCCCTGATGTTTATAATAGCAACCGCAGAAGTGCCTGAAGAAATAGCCACAGAAAACGTTAAAATATTCGCCTATGCTGATGACATGGTCATTACCTCGCAAAACTTGGGAAACCTTCAAACAGCCTTCGACAAACTCAATACATGGGCCGAAAAAAACGAGTTGACGATAAATGCAAAAAAGACAGTCAAGATGACGTTCAGAAGGGGAGGAAGGCTCTCAGGAAATGACAAGATACTGTATAAGAACACTCCGCTACAGAACGTACCAAATTTCAAGTACCTAGGGATCACGCTTCAAACTCGTGGAGATGCCTATGACCTACACATCAGCGAGCGTGTCACCGCAGCCAAAACGGCAACAAATAGCATAAAGAATCTAAGACAACCTGTCCTTGACCACAGCCATCACCCTGTTCCGCCTGAAAATTGGCCCAATTATAACTTACGGGCTAGAGATCATTTGGACTCACTTAAAGAAGAAAAACCTAGAAGACATAGAAAAGGTGAAAGCCACATTTCTGAAAAAAGCGTTATGCCTGTCCAAGTATACGCCATCTCGCCTCACCTATGTGCTAGCAAGAGAACAATTTTTCATTGAGGAACTACGAATTGACCTATTACTACCGAACACCAGAGCCTATACGGAACTTCTGCAGGAACTCTACATGAAAAGAAATGAGATATGGCCAACTTTCTACGCAACAGACGCGATGACCCACAGGGAGTGGACTCAAGCCAGATATGACCTACGACATGTGGTCACAAGATACGCCGTACACGGATTTCATCATCGAATATGCCAGACGGAGAAGTTCCACGACCCAAACGTTGACTGCAGGTGCAAACTGTGCGGAGTAATATGTGACCGATACCACCTGCAATGGTGCAAAAAAAGGGAAAACTCTATGACAAACTTTTGTACTACATAATGCACATTGTGCGATATCCATCATATTATTATAATTGAATACTATTTTCGGAATTAATTTAACTATTACAGTTAAGGGGTAGTTATCATTGAAACTGACATCCAATATTGAAATTTTCTTGTAATTTTGTTTTTTTATTTTCTTATAAGCAAATATCAAGTGAAACCATCAGTGGACTCTAAGTTTGAAATCAATCATAAAAATTTCCATGAAATAGCTGGTTTCCAAGGATGATAATTTTAAAACATGAATATAAATCCTCACTACTTTACAGAAAGAATGACTGCATTAATCTTATATCTTGGCTTCAAACGATATTTTGATGTGATACATTTATACGCTAATAGCAGAGAAAAGGTTAAGCAACCGGATTAAGCGAGTTGAACGGAGCGATAATTTTCATCAATATTTCATCTGCTTAATGATGGCCTGAAAGATTGTTAGTCCTGTAATTCAGATTCTACTCCAGATCGACTAAACCATCCACGTTTTCTGACTAATGAGCGTGGAATATTCTACAGGACAATGCTCAGAAAATTGTGGAATAAATAATAGATTTAGGCCTACGCTAATTGTAATTAAAGCAGCAGTTTTTAGGTAGATTTCGAAGAAAAATCTGCCTATTGCAATCGATACCACGTCATGAATTTCGAAAAATTCTTTCATATCTTTACGTTTCATGCCTCCCTAAGTACGAAACCACCGCCTGTTCGAAAAAAAATTGTGATATTTATTATATATATCTTTACACGCTAGCGGCCGTAATTTTGAAGATATTTGAACCAAATTTTATTATGTTATTTCTAGGCCCAATAGTTCGGACAAGTTCGTTAATGAGCAAAATTGGCCCAAGGGGGTGGTCGGGGGAGGGGGTTGAAATTTTAAAACAATTATATCTCGGCCCCTATGAAGTATAGAGGGAAACTTTGTTTGAATATATTAGAGTAGGCCTACTCCCTATGGAGTTCACAGTGACACCAACGATTCGGGGGTTTTGGGGGTACGAGTGGGGTGGGGGATGGAAATTCGAAATTTTTGAAACTACGTCTTGTGGGGTATTGCTGAAAAGCTCTTGATGAGTACTCTACAAATCAATAACTACTTTCTTGATAGTTCTGATATAAGGCGAGATTTGAATGCTTGAAAAGTGTTCTTTCCTCTTTTTTGCAGTTATTATTGCGGGTTTGTCATGCCAAGGCTAAAGAAGAAGAGTGCTACAGAGCGACAGTAAATTAAGCCAAAAGCACTTCGAAATCTACCTCAGCCTGTAGGCTTGCCTGAAGGGGTTTTTTTAAATATAAATTACTTATTAACGAAATAGATTATATTATTCTCGCAGAAATATCTTTTTATGTTCCACGTTATACCCTAGATCTTATAAACTGCATCACGGCTTTTTCAAGTCATACCTGTATAAAATGAATAAATGTCCTTCACCACTCTGCAACTTTCCCGAAAAACCTCCTCAAACGGCCCTACACTTGTTAACTGAATGCTCACAATTCGCAAGAAGTCGACCTAAAGTTCTACTGACAGCTCCTTTGCCAATGGTTCTCAAACACCACTTCCACACCGTGGAGATCGCTGCCTTCCTGAGACACATCTTCTGCACACTGCAAGAATAACCATATTTAGACTGAACAAATCACTGTAAATTCCCCGTGATATGCCCTATGGCGAAACACGGGTTGTAATCAATTTTGAAATAAAAAAATTTAAAAAAAAAATAAAAAACTGCATAATCTTTTCATTCCAAAAGCAAACACTGACTCCCATAATATTTCTCCTCTTTATAATGTGCTCCGTCTATACCAGGCCTTTCCAACTCGAGCACTCTGCGCTGGTGCGCACCATCGCAGCACCCAACGGCAGCCCGGTGCTCTCCTTCCCCATGTCGCTACTGCATGTGCGTGCGTCAGACAGCACAATGGATCGCTTTCTTGGTGGATGTAACGTCTTATTTAAATGATTTAAATATTTAGTTGCAAGGGAGAAATTAGTTAATAGCACCATGTGTAACAGAATTAAGGCTTTCAAAATGCATAATTTATTATTTAAATATCAACTTAAAGCCGGAAATGTTGACAATTTTCCTTCATTAAAATCATTAAATTTGTCTATTTACGAAAACTTCGGATAGCATCAGACGTTGTTGCACGATGAATGCAATGCCCATTCAAAGAAATTGATTAGGCCTATACGGCACCTCAACTTGAATACTCATGACGCCATATTTTGTCCTGAAAATCACCATCATGTTTCCAAACAGAGGTGATAAAAGTACAGGTACTACTACTACACCGGCGATTTGCTTTCATTTTACAATTACATTCATCCACAAAAATTGCCAAGACTTCACGCACTTGCTTAAAACTTACGCCAATGTTCGAGACAACTCATGTATGCGAACAGATGTTTTCAATTACGAATTTAAATAAAAGTAAAACCAGGACTTCTCTGTCTGATGTTGTCTTAGAGGCTGTACTTTGAATTTCTACTGCCAAATCGATTGTACGAAATATTGGTAAATTAGTTGCGGCAAAACGATGTTAACAATCTACTTAAATTCTAAATGCTCACAAACACAATATAAGTAGAGAATAAATGGTGTGTTTATGTGTTCACAAAATTGTTATTAATAATGTTTTCATAAGCTGAACGCTGGCTAGACCTGTGGAGCTGCCTCTGGTGTAACACAGGTGCTCGCCTGCGCCGTGGAAGCACCTGAGTTGGAAAGGCCTGGTCTATACGATCAATTGCACAAAATGGACAGTCTAATTATATACAATACTAACAATAAGCGGTTTAAAAGTATATGTGACCAGAATTTGAAAACTTTAAAATAGTAGTAATTAAAAAGTGATAGTTAAAGTATGACCCATGTCATTTTCTTTATTTAAGTCTTTTTTTTTTCCTCCAAAACTATTATATTACTTATGTTTTGATCTGTTCCCTTCATTGTCTAATTTCCATATTGTATGTGTTTCTGGTTTCTTTTTTCTGTATTTTTTTAGTTGTAGTATTAGTTTAAATAATTTAAGTATTAGATTAAACATATATTAAACTATGCAGATGACCAGGTACTAATTGCACAGGACCATGACCATATGGTAAGAAAATTAAATGAAGAATATGAAAGTTGGGGATTGACAATAAAAACAAAGAAAACCAAATACTTAATTCCTGGCGAAAAGACAGAACCATTGAAATTAGACAATGGAGAAACAATAGAACCATGCACAGAATGTATATAGGCCTATCTAGGGACAAAAATAGATCAACATGGGAAAAGCAACACAGAAATTGAACACAGAATTTCCGAAACAAAGAAAGCAATAAATGTTCTATATTCAATTTGGTGGGATAAACATAGGCTAAGTTATAACAAAAAACTGGAATTTGCAAATATATAAAACAGTAATTCAAAGCATCCTCACATATGGTGCAGGAGTTTGGCAAATTTCTCACAGAAATGAAAACAAAATATTAGCTACAGAAATGGATTTTTTAAGGAGGTCAGCAAGGAAATAAAGAAGAGAAAAATTAAAGAATATACAAATAAAAGAAGTTATGAAAATGAAGGGAGAACCATAATCTAATATATAAAATCGAAAGTGTGTATGTATGTATGTTTGTTCCTTATACAAATCTACATTTTTTTACCAATTTACACGACATTTTGCACACATACCCAGTTAAGCCCGGGAAGTATAGCTGTCAACATTAAAATTGAAACAAATCAGTCCTTCCCTTGAAAATTATATAATTTCTGAGAATATTATGCAAAAAAAAATGAAATCCCATTCAGTTGTCAAGACAACAGTGTATTGTTTACACAGTTCACATGGGGCTCTGGACACTACATAATAATTTATTGGACTTTAACGAATTCTGATGCTAACGTTTTGTGAAAATAATTCTTGAATAAAATCCACGAGAATAAAGCACATTGTAATGCAGTCACATAACTTTCTCTACCCTCGACACAAGAAATATTTTCTCACTTCACATTTTGATGTAGAATAAGAGGTCGTAATGCAGGGATAACTTAAGTGTGTGAGTATGCTATATCAGAAGTAGGTAAACAATCCTTTCCGCTTATACGTTATCCATAGCTGAATGCTTTGTATTAGTTGAGAAATAAGGCCCTAAGCATGGGATGGAACATTTTGAGTCCTATGCACGCAGTATTTTATGTCCCGGGTTTTAGGGGAGGAAAGTATGAAAGTGATACTGCATTTCTCTTATTTCAGAACCGAAACGGTTGTATGGTAACATGAGAATGAGAAATAAAATTTTCCGTCAAGTCAATACAATCTTATTTAATTTATGTTTCTTCTTATTTCAAATCCTCCCAAGCATGATGTGTAGAAGCAACGGAATGCAGCTTTCGACATCCTCTATGAGCCATAAAAAGCTATATCTAGCGTTTTCTGATGGAATAGTTTGAGTGTGATAAATCTTTTTCTTCATTTCAAGTTTTACATACATAAAGTCCTCCATAAGTTAATTTCAAATTAAAAAATACAAAGCCCGGGCGATGCCGGGCCTTTTCAGCTAGTCATAGATATAATAGAGACGAAAAGACTACAATGGTACGGACATATTAAAAGAATGACGGAGAATCGACTTCCGCGACAAATTATGGAATGGACACCTCCAGAAAGAAGGAAAAGAGGTCGTCCAGCAAAGACATGGAAAAGGAGTACAGAAAGAAATGATTTCAAGACACATAGAGCCAGAGCACTGGAAAGGCAGAGAAGAGTGGCGTTTGGTTTCCGGAAGACAGCGTCAGCAGTCATGAAGATTAAACATACATTAAACATATAATTTAGTATTGTAAAACTGGTGCATTTATTATAATAGAATGTTGTAATTGGGCAATAAGCCTGTTAATATTCTCAACAAAATAAATGGGAAAAACCAAATGTAAGGTACATCGTCGCATGAGACATTTCCCACCCTAACCCACCCTCAGTGAAGCACTTTCTTTTATACCACGATCTAGCGAATTCTTCGAGGATAAACAGGCTGACAAACCGTTGGGTACAGGGCAAACCTGTGGGTACAAAGCACTTACTCTCGCATTTTTAATATTTGGTACAAGGGGCACTCTCGCATTTTTAATATTTGGTACGATCGGGAGTGTCGGCGACAATATACAAGGATAGTTGGTCACCCTGCTTCGCTGAGAAACAAAATGTGAATATCGAGTGGGCGGAGCTTAAAGTGCACCTTGTATTTGTCTTTCGCCAAATAAATAAAAAATAATAATAATAATAATAATAATGTTTAAATATCAAGTGGTTGCTGATATTATTATTATTATTATTATTATTATTATTATTATTATTATTATTATTATTATTACTTTAGCTACTACTTATTAGATAGACTATGTTAATTTAAAATTATAAAATAGAGTGAAACTCGGCACTTATGCATTCTGATAGTAATTATTGTTAAACTGTTAGAAGGTCGGACAGATTCGGAACGTCTATGGGGTGCTAGTCAGCAGACCTAGGAAATGACGCAGTTGGCGCGCGTTCTGTTCTGTCCTGCCCTGCCCTGGTTGGTAGTGGTGGGGAAGCGCGACATTGTGTGCGCATAGTCATTCACTGTTTAGACCTGTGTGTGAACGTTTGTTGTCAACCAGTGGAATCCGCCTAAGGAATATAATTATTATATTATATTAGCACGTGACCGCTGCTTCGATCGCGATTATTTACTCAACTGCTAGATGTTTTATTTAACATTAAAATAATTAAAATATTATATTTATTAACGCTCACGTTGTTTTTACAGAAATGGCAGGAATTACATAAACTTTATATATACTAGCTTAAAAGGCCCGGCGTCGCCCGGGTGTTGTATTTTGTAATATGAAATTAACTTATGGAGGACTTTCGATTTTGAAACTCTAGGTCCTTATATAATATGTATGTAGAATTCGAAATGAGGAAGAACGACATATGACAATCATCAGACTAATCCCTCAGAAAACGCTAGATATAGCTTTTTATGGCTCATAGAGGATGTCGAATGTTGCATTCCATTGCTTCTACACACCATGCCTGGGAGGAGTGCAAATAAGAAGAAAAATAAATTCAGGTTACATAATATTGTATTGTCTTTACAGAAAATTGTATTTCTCACTCTCATATTACCATACAACCGTTTCGGGGCTGAAGTAAAAAATAAATTCAATATCACTTTCATATTTTCCTTCCCAAAAACCTGGGACATACTATAACTTACTGCGCGCGTAGGACTGAAAATGTTCCATCCCATTTTGTCTTCTTTTAGTTGCTTAGGGCCTCTGATAAACATCCCTAGGTCTATTTCTCAACTAATACAAAGCCTACAGCTATGAGTGACGTATCAGTGGATAGAATTTGTTACCGACTTCTGATATAGCATACTCACTGCAACTAAGTTGTCCCTGTAATACGACCGCTTATTCTACATCAAAATGTGAAGTGAAAAAATGATGTTTTCCATGTCGAGGGTAGAGAAAGTTTTGTGACTGCTTTATTTTCGTGGATTTTATTCTTCAAGAATTATTTTCACATTTACATCGATTGTATCAGAATTTGTTAGAGCCCAGTAATATAATATAGTTTCCAAAGTCCTATGCGAACACCGTAAACAAAACTTTCGTTATGTAAACAATTGAAAGCAGAACTTTCTAACTCTGCCTCATTTCACATTTCCGACTTTTCCCGTGGATTTTCCATAAATTTTCTTTCATACAAACCTTGTCCTGACAATTACGAACACAACAAAAAAAGAATCAGCCAAATCGGTCGAGCCGTTCTCAAGTGATATTCATGTTGTGTCATAATTCATATGTTTCTGAAGGATCTGTGTGTAAGATTTCATAAAAACTAACCAAAGAATGTAGACGGGTATAGAGATTATATATTAGCGGTATAAAACAGCTAAGGGAAGGATAGTATTGTTGAATAGAATTTTCTCCTGATTCTATAGGATCTGGTTTTGTATAATCCTTCAAAGAATTTAAATTTGTATAGGGATTGGAAATAGGGGTAGAGAAGAGCTATGGTATGATCCTTTTCTGTTATTATTGCTGCCTTGAATTGTCATTTGATTCTGCAGAATCTATTTAAAAATCTGCTAAAAATCTTTCGAAGTATTTATACTTATATATAGATTATGTAATAGGGTAGAAAACTGTTCGAAGAATGTAGATTTGTACAGACATCACAACGTATGGGTAGAAAACAGCTAAGATGTGAACTGTTCTGTTATTCAAGTTACTTAAAATGTTCTTCTGATTCTACAGCATTTGTCTTTAAAATCTTGTAAAAATCTCTCAAAGTATCTAGATTTGAATAGAAATTATATAATATAGGTAGGCCTATACAACAACTAAAGGGTGATTTGATCTAATATTTTGTTGCCTAGAAAATATTTCTCATTCTAGAGGTTATATTAGTATAATTTGATGAAAATTTGTTAAAGTATGTATCCTATATTTGTATAGCAATTACACCTTATAATAAGGGTAGAAAACAACTACGGGAATTTTTATATATTAATATTAATATGTACAGTACTAATATTATTATTACATTGTGTAGACTATTGTAGATTATTAATTTGTATTAATATTGTCATCATAGCAATACATTAATATAAATAATAATTTTCTCCGGGTTATATGGGGTAAGTTATGTAGGTAATGATTGGTGAAACACGGCCAAAAGTGTAGATCTGTATACAAATTATGTGACAACAGAGATAATATAGACCTAATAAACTAGGGGATGGTTTGTGAATTGCAGAGCAGGGAAACTTTCATGAGCAACACAACAAAAAGAGGCGCAGGATCATTAAAATCGGCGTCTCAACATAAAAAAAGGACACACATTCGCACAAATTGCTTCGCAATGCATTCTACATAAAACACACAATATTTCAAAGGATTTTTCCATGAATTTTTCATTAAAAAGTACCATCGTCTTGCCCTATCTATAACCGGATAGCATGCTCATAAAGCCTCGGCAATTCACCGCCCATTTTAACTGTAATACGTTTTCATGTTGATAAATTATATTAAAATATGAAAAGGGCGTAACAAGGTATTAAACTAATAAGGCATTTGATAAGGTAATTAGACATAAAAGCTACTAGCAAAAAGGATCAAAATATAAAATAAATAATTCAACAAATATCTAAATAAATGTAGTGCAGATTTACAAGATTAGGAAAAAGTTTAATTCATTCTCTTCCCCAGCGGGTCAATCTTTCAGTATGGATACAAGTAGCCAGTAAATATCCTTTATTATTGAGTCCACGAATAAAATATTTAAGGATTTTTACGTAATTGCTAGTAGGCCTATTTTATAGCCTATATATTTTATAGCTTTAGCGCTGGAGCAATTACCACTCTATTACTCGTAAACCATTCAAAATATAAACGTGGTACTTGATGTATAATAAAATTAAAATATTTCCCTAAAGCTTACATGCTTGAATCATTTTCTGGTCACAGAAATAAACAAATTGTCGCATAGTCAAAATATGCTTCTTCCGGAACAGTTCACGGTCGTCACAAATCAGTCCGACAATTGAAGCGCATGGAATAATAATTACCACTCAATTACTCGTAAACCATTCGAGATATAGAGCTGGAACTTCATTTATATTAAAATTCAATTATTTCACTAAAACTTTCTCGCTTGAAGTTTTTTCGGGACACAAAAATACAAAAAATTGTCGCATAGTGAAATTCGCTTCTCCCTCCATGAATTTTGTGCAACGGGTGATGTTTATAAAATAAAATAAAAACATTTGTGCCCGCTTTTTTAAGGCTCTGTTTTAACCAACAGTAGGGCTGATGTGTGTAGATTATTCCTGCACAAATTTCACAGGAATCCGACCAAGGGTTAATTAAAGATTACGAGTTTAATCACGCGGTGTAAGGATTTTCTAGTCTGAGTAAAAGCTGACTCCCAGTACCCAGTCTAGCCACCACGTAGGCGTGGTGATAGCTAGTAGGTAACTCGCAACGAAGCTGCTAATAGGAATCACTCATAGACGTTACGGAAATGACTGAGCTCTACATGTAACGGTTACCAAAGCTCCTCCTAGGATATCTTATTTTCGTCTCAACCAAGAGCGGAACCAGAAAATACTGAAGGGACCAAAAAATCAAAAAATAAATAAATGATCTCCAGGAATCCAATCCAAATATTATGTTTTGTCTGCAGATAACAAAGTTGCTTCCTGTCCTTATCAAATAAATCTAAAACATTATATTATGTACTCATAGCTCGTAGACGAAGTTTCTTATTCTTTACTTAACAAGGCACGATTTTGTTTAATCAATATGGCGTTAAATAGCAAGTTCTATTAAACTGCAATTTTTGTAATCGATCTGCGAGTTAAGATCCAGATCGGTTCATTACACAGACCAACAGCCTTTTTGTTGCCTTAGAATTTTTTGTTTTGTTTTGCATTACACCTATTCTTGGGTATATTAAGGTCGCTCATGCCGAATGTGCCATTAGTTATGCCCAATCGACTTTAGTTTGGAGATATGGTATTACCATTATGCATATTATTCCATTTTACGTTTGATATAAATAAAAAGCAGTGCCTATTTTTAGCTTCTAAATCATTTGAAGAAAAAAGCAACACACTAACATTACATTAACATTACAATAACAAAATAACATGGGGTCTTTAAAAAAAATATTATCACATATTGTACAGTCGTTTATGGCTTATGAGCTGTCAATTTGAGGACCGAAAATTAATCCAGCTTTTAGTTGTTCTGTACTTCGTACAGTTTTCGTCCTACGTGTCCCAAGTATGGTCAAGAACCTTCACTAGCTATATTATCAAGCAAGATTTTGTTTCGCTAGACTAAGAGTTCACGAATAAAATCCATATAAAAGTAGAGCTGGTAGAGAAAAACGGTTTACATATTTGAAATAAGCACACTAAGTATATAGCCAAAATCCAGTAAAACATCTGAGACACCAAACAAAAGGTTCTTTTTGTTGGGCTGTGTAATCTAAGGGGCTATAGGCCTCTTGGAGTTGGAAACCCAGAACGCCTGTGGAGAATATGGCTATGAAGGAACTTCTTTGAACGCATAGCTCTTTACTAATCTCTTTTTAATTCTCTTGCAATCGAATAGCACCGGCTATAGGCCTATTAAGGTTTCTTTAATTGCAATGTTACTCACCAACCAAAGTTCCAGCAATACAAACTTTAATTCTTATAGACTATAATAATGATAATTAGGGGGCGGATTTCTATGACATGTCATATTTTTCCCCTTTGCATTATTTTTTAGGTTTCCGACTAATTTAAATCCGATTCCAAGCATCCTGGTGAAAATGGAACGGCTTTTATTGTGCATATAACTGCATTTTTAAGAAATTTTCAACTATTGTAGCATATTTAGGAAATTTTCAACTATTGTAGCATATTTAGTATGAATATGCATATTTAGGTCATATTTCTGGCATATTTGTGTGCAAATTAAAGAAATTTTGAAGTTTCATATATTTTGTAAATTCTGCATTATAATGATACTTTTTTAGAATTTATATATAACTTATTGTAAATAATTAACAGTATAAAATGTATTGTAATGAAACTTTAAAAAAATATATACACAATGTGTAAGTGATAAAGTCATATTTTAAATTTTATTGGTCATATTTTAACGTTTTTAGGTCATAAATGCATGCATATATCCTATTTTTTAGGTCATAGAAATCCACCCCCTAGCTATGAAGAAACTACTTTGAACGCATAGCTCTTTTACTAATCTCTTTTTAATTCTCTTGCAAACGAATAGCACCGGCTATATTAAGGTTTCTTTAATTGCAATGTTACTCACCCCCAAAAGTTCCAGCAATACAAACTTTAATTCTTATAGACTATAATAATGATAATTATTTTAAAAAGAGAAGAATAAGAAGAAGAGAGAAATTTCATCGGGAAGTTGAGAAAAGTCCCTCCGCCAACCCCCATTGTCTGAGCTGAAGCGTATCTCTTGTGTCACCCCATTTTAAACAGCATAATTTGTAATTTATAAGCAGATTATTCAAAAGCAGGGGGGGGAGACATATATAACGATATAAATGTGTGAAAAAGAAAGTTCTTCTTCGACAAAAGTTTTGTAATTGAGAATCTCTCTCTGTAATAACTCCCCCCCAAAGTTTCTCTCTTTTTAAAATGTCCTTGCCAGATGTCAGCACAGTCTATTATTCTCTTCGGAATCGATTGCTACTTGTCCTTAAATTAAAATACCCTTAACATTTGCTTCATAAGGAAATTACAGGGCTGCATCTTTTCCATTTCTTCTGTTAACTAAGTTAATTACCATCATACCAATATGACAACCTAGTCTACTTAATAATGATTAGGGAGCGGATTTCTATGACCTAAAAAATAGGATATATGCATGCATTTATGACCTAAAAAACATTAAAATATGACCAATAAAACTTAAAATATCACTTTACCACTTACACCTTGTGTGTATTTTAAGTTTCATTACAATTCATTTTATTAAAATATAATGTTAATTATTTAAAATGTCTGTAAATTCTAAAAAGTATCATTATAGTGCAAAATATGACATAAAACTTCAAAATTTCTTTAACATGCACACAAATATACCAAAAATATGACTTAAATATGCATATTCATACTAAATATGCTAAGTTACAATAGTTGAACATTTCCTAAATATGCAGTTATATGCACAATAAAAGCCGTTCCATTTTCACCAGGATGCTTGGAATCGGGTTTAGATTAGTCGGAAACCTGAAATAATGCCAAGGGAAAAAATATGACATGTCATAGAAGTCCACCCCCTAATAATGATTCATTAATAAAACTATTTAGACATTTAATTCACTCATACATTAGCCTCATGCACGAAAGGTTGCCTTTAAGGCATTGGTCAAGTTGCAGTTATTTCAAAATCTCTATATATAAGAGAGGCTTTGCCCTGATTGACTGACTGGCAGAGAATCAACGTAGAGCCTAAACTATAATAGGTAGAGACTTGAAATTTTGACAGTATCTTCGTTTTATAATGTAAGTGGACACCAAGAAAGGATTTTGAATTTTTTTTATTTTAAATGCCAAAAAACAAATGTTTTTGAGAATACTTAAACCCTTTTTACACAGAATTATCAAATCCAAATCACAGTTCGCATGACAACAGTGTATTGTTGGAAGTGGTCTCAGGTAGGTTTGGAAGTAAATGATACGGGACTTTGACAAATTAGAGAAGCTATCGATATAATTCATTGCGGTAAATAAATATTTACATAAGGACCTAGAATTTGAAAATAGAAAGTCCTTCATAAGTTAATTTCTAATTACAAAATACAAAACCCGGGTGACGCCGGGCCTTTTAAGAAGGTAGGCCTAAGTATGTATTTGGTGGTATAGATAATCTAGGGATAAGTAAATAGCATAGCGTTTTATGGAAGCAATGTTCACTACCTGTAGGCCTACATGTATTGAGCTGACTATTCCATTCATAAGCCGCGTGTTTGATATTGACCAATAACGTTTAGCGATTCCTCGGATAGACCAATCACGATCGTTTATCTTAATGTATGCGAAATTAACCTATACACTTTATTTTTCAAGTTTCCCCATAAATAATAGTCACAAACTGTTAGAAGAACTTAAAGACAATATCACAAGATAAATTAACTCTATCTCGGAAGCTGAACTTATTCACATGAAAGAAAATTTCTTAAAAAGGTGCCAGTGTTGTGTGGTTGCTAGAGGAGGAAATTTCCAACATCTCTTGTGATGAGTAGGGACCGGATTTTTAGGTTTTTAAAAACACTGTTTTAGGATTTTCCATTAGGTGAAATAGTTTTTTTTTAGGTTTTTTTTGTCCAAAATATCATTTTCGGGTAGAATAATTGGTTTAACGAATTTGAATGTGCTACATGGGATTCAAAACATAATACTTGTAAAGTTTAACTCAACAAAATTTACTTAAATTTCTGTAAACTTGCTTTAGGACAGAGCAGACGTAGAAACCCGCGGGGTGCAACGTCATAAAATAACATCAGAAGAAGAAGAAAGAAAAAAGAAGAAGAAAGAAAAAAGAAGAAGAAGAAGAAGAAGAAGAAGAAGGGGAAAAGAATGAAATTTAGGTCATCGCCAATCCACTGCCGTAATAAACTCGGTTTCATTTGTTTCGGCATAATTAACACGTCTTCTTAAAACTCACAGTGTGACCACTCAGTATGAATGATAGGGGAGTACTAAAGGCAAACAAGCGCTTTAAAACACATAAATCTATACCCTTGTTCATACACGGCAACAATGGTTGTTCATACGAATATTTTAAAAGGAATACGCCGGTACTCTTACACTCCGTCTCTTGATACTGTCCATCCTAGACAACAACGGGTTGAACGAAACGCTGGTGGTATTAATTTCAACCCGACAAAGTTATTGTCTCTCCGCAAAATATCTATTTCTCAACTGACAAACAAAAAAAACAGCCTAAATTAGATATTTTAGGTTTTATATCCCGTTTAGGTAGGCCTACATTCAGGTTTTTATACCCCATTTAAGTATTTTTAGGTGACACAGAATTAATGTGGGTGAATCCTATGGACATGATTCGAAAAAGTGTATGAGCGCTTTTTGTTTTGGAAGCAAGGAAAAAATAGGTAAAAACCTAAAAATCCTGTCCCTAGTGATGAGGTACAGTCGGTCAAATAAAAAACGTCGGGCGGTATTTGATTAAGTATCACGAACGAGCATATGCGCATGTACAGGAAGACTTAAGGTTAGGTTCACACCTGCCTCTTGTCTGTCCATGTATATTCTTGATTATTTAGTCAGTTTTGTTCCAAAACGAACATGTATAGAAGGCTGTGGCTTTATGTCTCACATCCGCCATATTCTTGAATATGATTATTCAAGGAGCATTTTTTTAAGATTTTATTTTATAATACCGGTACTTGCAGTGCAAAATCAATAACTTACGTTCAACCAATCTAGGATCGAAATACGCGGCCGGCCAGATCCCTGTGAAAACTTCCGGTCGCATTATAGTGAAGTACCCACCTCTTTAAGAAATATGGAACCTTCTCGCTGCTTCAGAGGCCGAAAAATGCAGGTCAATTACAGCCCTAACTACACTTTCTCTCAAGCTAGCATTTGTATGTGATGCGATGACACAAAGCAAAATGAACTATGACAATACATTAAGTTGAATATCGTGTATTGCGCTTTCCGCGTTTTTCATTTTTCCCTCGTTGTTCATTTTTTCCCTCCTGTCGCATGGCCTCATATGTTCCGAAAATGACCTGTATTTAATGTTTTTTATAGGAAACTTGTGAACTAATGCGTTAAAACTTTAATTTTAACTGCATACGAGTCCCGACGTTTTTTATTCGACCGACTGGTTATTTTCATAGCAATTTTAGCAGTAACTGTGAGAATCTGAATCATTACACCGTTAGCGGCTTTATTTGCGTAGATATTTCACCCGATCGCTCGGGAGTTAGAGCTGTGGTCGCCGCGACGCAGAAACGCACACGATTGGCCAACTCTTGCGTGAAACGCACTGTATTTTTGCCTATATCTCAGGGGAGCGTTTCTTCATAATGCTGTACTTTCTCGCACATGCGGAGTACTGGTTTAAATGTGTGGGGGTGAATTAGGATGTAGGCTACTGAATTTTATTGTGACAAAAGAAAGCTATTTTCGAGCTTCTGGCATAAAAGGATAAATTTAATAAAGTAAGAGTAGAAAGGGCTGGAATACAACTTTGCATGAAGTTGAGAGAAATGTGTCCCCATTCATTGCATAAACTTTACACCTTTATTTGCAAGTCTCTTGATAAGATACAGAGCCAGCAGATTCTATACAGAGAGAGAGACTTTGCTCTTTCTCACAACACAAGATGGCGGCAGCGGAGCGGAAACAGAAAATAACAAGACAACATCACAACAGAGGCTAAGGAGCTCTTCTTGTGCAGGGACGCTCCTGGCGTTCGCTTTCACAAACTCCCTCAGCGCAACAATGCGCTATCCAACACTTCATCTTCCAACTTGGCTACTCCTAGACTCTTGGCTTATAAATAGGGACCGGATTCTTAGGTTTTTACCTATTTTTTTCCTTACTTCCAAAACAAAAAGCGCTCATACACTTTTTCGAATCATGTCCATAGGATTCACCCACATTAATTCTGTGGCACCTAAAAATACCTAAATGGGGTATAAAAACCTAAATATACCTAAACGGGATATATAACCTAAAATATCTAATTTAGGCTACTTTTTTGTCTTTTTTGTTTGTCAGTTGAGAAATCGATATTTTGCGGAGAGACGGTAACTTTTGTCGGGTTGAAATTAATACCACCAGCGTTTCGTTCAACCCATTGTCGTCTAGGATGGACAGTATCTAGAGAGGAAGTGTAACAGTACCGGCGTATTCCTTTTAAAATATTCGTACGAACAACCATTGTTGCCGTGTATGGACAAGGATATAGATTTCTGTGTTTTAAAGCGCTTGTTTGCCTTTATTACTTCACGGTTATTCATACTTTGTGGTCACACTGTGAATTTTAAGAAGACGTGTTAATTATGCCGAAACAAATGAAATCGAGTTTATTACGGCAGTGGATTGGCAGCGACCTGAATTATTTCACTATACATGGCAAAGTAATATTTCGTCAGGCCTGCCAGAAACACGTAGCCGATGTCCCACGATCCAATTTTTGGTCCAAATGTCTGCAAACCGTCAGATTGGATCGTGTGACATGGCCGACTGTCATTGCACACAATTTCATCCTATATTTTCCATACAATTATTTTGCATGCAACGGAATAGAAACGTTTCTATTTTTCCATCCAAAAGTATGAAATCAACCAATGAGCGTCATTCTATCCCCGCGTGACGTGCATGACGTAGAAACATGGCTTCTTCCTCCGTACAGCTGATTCTCTCCGTTGCCAGCGCTCGCTCGACCAGCGAACATAACCAAAAAGATAAAATATTATAACATTAAAGTCAAGAAGATTAACGGATGCTAAGACTTTGAATTTAACAATATTAACAACAATTATTATTACAACCGGCATAAAAGCTGAGGTGCTCTGGAAATTATGATAAAAATTCCGTAAAAAATGTTACTAGTGTCAAGACCATCTACACAGATGGTCGTGCGTACATATCGACCGCCATGTCGATTGTAGTAGACATCGATTTTCGTCTCGGGAGAACAGCTGGCGCTGGATATTGGACCAAAACGCACTCTCGTGTGCACAGTCAGAAATAATTGTATAGAAATGCTACTTGATACAAAATTTTCAACCAACAAATTGGATCGTGGGACATAAGTATTTACCTTTCTAGAAAAGGGGGAAGTTTCGTCCCTAATTGATCTGTTGTGCGGTTAGCATGCGTAACAACCGAAGAAAGGAAAATAATCAGTGTCACATTATCCACATCCAACCATAAAGTATTTTACATACTAAATTAAAAGCATCGGATTCGAATCCTGAGAAGGGTAGTGTCTAGATACAGTATTAACTATTAACTAAGAGATAACAGAAAGAACTTGTTGAGAATCTTGAAAGATATTTAGTGATATACTGTAACCAGGAAATGTGAGGCAATCTTATTTTCACTGCTTATTTTGATTGTTTATGCTTTCTTTCTTCAATTGTATAATATTGTCCAAAAGCAAGTTTACACAAATTTAAGTCAATTTTGTTAAGTTAAACTTTACAAGTATTATGTATTGAATGCTATGTAGCACATTCAAATTCACTAAACCAGTTATTCTACCCGGAAAAGATATTTTGGACAAAAAACCTAAAAAAACTATTTCACGTAATGGAAAACCTAAAACAGTGTTTTTAAAAACCTAAAAATCCGGTCCCTACTTATAAACATCTCAAGACGGAATCCTATGCAGTGCCCACAAAGCTTCATCCACATAAACCATGTCTGAAGATTCCTATTTACACTAGGGCCAAATAAGGGAAAATATGTAAGTTTTTATATTTGTTAGTTAAGTCGTTAATCGTGATTTAACCATGGACAGGAACTAGATGAAATTCTGCAAGCAGATAGCATTGTAACAATAAATGAAAAAAGCCAATTTAAAAAACCTAAAGCCTAAATTCTGTGGTTTTAATCAAATCTACATTCGAAAAATTCTCACTTACTCATCCACTTCACTTTATCTATCAGTGTCGGTTCTCCATTAACGCGTTTGAATTGCAGAGTTTCCTACTTCCTTTAACATTATGCATTTTTCAAAATTAATTATTTCGTTTATAAATATCCTACAGTTTTTATAATGTGTAAATTAATTTCATCATCAGAATTCAACACTAATTCAGTATTTAAGGATGACAGAAGTAACTTATTTAGCCATTTTGGTAAAAAAAATACGAATTTTGAATATTGTAGTGTAAAAAATATACCACTGAAAAAATTCATGACGCATGGAACAGGGTGCTGCCGGTACCACCAGCTTCAATTTGCATGGTAATTTGCAAAGTTCAAAATCTATATTCTTCCACGAAAATAGAGATACAGCTGTGGCATTTTTTCACAATATACTTTACGACGCATGCAGTAAATTGTCTAATAAGATTTTCTGTACAGGCCTTAGTTTTTTTTTTAAATATAGCCTATAACCCAGGACAGTTCTTCATTTTTATTTTCGGTAAAATATTTTTTAAACAAAGAATAAACAATATCAAAAAAGCTATCAATTAATTGTAAGGCAAGCATAAAAGAAACTCACAAAAAATTCAGGTTCCTGTTTTATTATCTGTCTGAGATAGATTTCATTTTTTATTTTAAAAGCAATTAAATTAATGCGCGGGCAAAGAGAGTTAAGTCCACCATCCTCAAAAATTGAGATGTGTCCATAGAGTTATAAAAAGGGAAAATCCATTAAAAAAAGGAATGTCTCTTCACCCTGTACTAACTCCAGTAACAGTCAAACCTCTGTATAACGAAGGTCGATATAACGATAAAACCCGCATATAGCAATATTTTTGTTTGGTGCCGGCGAATTTCCTATTTTAATAATGATAAATGTAACTCATTATAACGATGAAGCTATTTTAGAAGCACCATTTTATAACGATATTTGGAGGTTGAATTGTTACTGCAAAACCAGTAGCTTAGCCCTATGATGGTATCTGGTATCAGATCAGTATCCTTCCCAGTCACCAATATTGTTTTCTTAGGAATTCCTTAAAAGAAACATTCATGAAGGGTGGAAAATAGGATCACTGAGACTAAAATCATCCCTTATAATGTACAATGAAATAGTATATTGCGATACAAGGGCCGTAAGGCATGATTACGGATCGAGGAAATAGTTTGAAAACACGAGGCGCTCGCGCCGAGTGTTTTCAATTTTCCGAGATCCGTAATGCGCTTACGGCACGTGTATTGCATGCTATTTGTTGCACGATGATTATTTATATCAATTTAATTATATTAATTGTGATATTACCTGAAAATATTATGTATACACATTCTTGAAGATTGATGTTTATTTCAGAAAGTGATTCGCATTTGTTGTTGTTGTTGTTTTCATAGCTCTGAACCACAAACATTTTTAATAAACTGCCAGTGCAAATTTCTTTAAAATCCAGGAGTCAATTAATAATGGCGGGCGAAGCCGCGGGCACCAGCTTTAATATATTGATAGTATAACCCTGGAAGTATCGCGGACAATAAAAATCCAAACAAACTACTTCTTCCCTTGAAAAATTATATAATTTCTGAAAATTACACTGAATTTATAATAAAATTCACATCATATTCATCTGTCAACAGCTGAGAAACGATACGTATTATCCACTGCCGTCTCGAGAATTACACACGAGTAGCCTAATGCAGTCTAGAAGGCAGTGGTATTATCAGTGTTCACAGTTAGCTTTGGAACTGCATAATCGAATCTAAGATCGTTTTCCCAGGCGGCGCTTTCTAATCGTGGAATATACTCTAAAGCCGGAATTTTAGCTGTTTCATTAATTATTAATGGTTTAGTTTATGACTGATTCGCGTGCAAGTGTTAATAAATATAATGCTTTAATAATTATTATACTCTTAATTTTTAATTTTTCAATTAATTATCGTGGGCGAAGCCGCGGGCACCTGCTAGTAACAATACAATCTACTAGGGCCCACAAATATCGCTATACGGAGGTTTCACTCTAACACGTATGACTGTAGAATTAAATATAGCATGTGACTTGAGCTAGTTTTGCAGGGCGGAGACGTAAACTTGGTATTGTACAAAGTCTCTTCCGAGAGCAGAAGTTTAAAACAATTTCCAGAGTTCACCTTTGATCCGGGTGAGGGTAGCGAATACTGTGTGGCGGATTCTAAATAATTCGCCCCCAGTTACACGCCATTTCATGGTACACTGCACCACTCCATTCGCCGCAAACTGTGTGGATAATCAGGAACGCTCTCTTTCGCCAGAAACATTTAATGATGTTGCCAATCTTGGAGTGACTTCTAACGACTGCAGAAAGCAAAGACTTTCAGCTACAAACACACAGAATTGTCTATAGAAGGGGTGTCAAACACCCCTATCTCTGCCGCATCCAGCGCTCTAAAGACCCCTGCAGATGTTCGTGTATTTGTTATGAAGATATTATTTACTTATATTTCCGCAGATAGTTGAATCATATAAAAGACCCCGAAATTTCAGCATATTAAACATTTTATAGTATATTGCGATACAAGTGCCGTAAGCGATGCATACGGATCGAGGAAAGAGTTTGAAAAAACGAGACGCTCGCGCCGAGTTTTTCAATTTTCCGAGATCCGTTATGCGCTTACGGCACGAGTATTGCATGCTAATTTTTGCACGATGATTATTTATATCAATTTAATTATATTAATTGAGATATTAGCCTACCTGAAAATATTCTATATACATTATTGAAGATAGATGTTTATTTCAGAAAGTGATTGGCATATGTTTGTTGTTATGGGAACCGAAATTTGTCCTGGGGGGCCTTGTCCATGAAGGCTTGTACTATGATGTGCCGTAAGTAAATTCTTACCGCACGGAAACTCTTACCGCACATAGCAACAAGATTGCGTGCAGGAATGTCAACTTACGATCCACGGCAACAATATTCGTAAGTACCACTAATTAGTTAAGTCGTGCAAAATACTATATTGCGATACAAGTGCCGTAAGCGATGCATACGGATCAAGGAAAGAGTTTGAAAAAACGAGGCGCTCGCGCCGAGTTTTTTAAATTTTCCGAGATCCGTTGTGCGCTTACGGCACGAGTATTGCATCCTATTTTTTGCACGATGATTATTTATATCAATTTAATTAAGTTATATTAATTGAGATATTAGCCTACCTGAAAATATTCTATATAAGTTACATTATTGAAGATAGATGTTTTTTTCAGAGAGTGATTTGCATGTGTTTGTTGTTATGGGAACCGAATATTTGTCCTGGGGGGCCTTGTCCATAAAGGCTTGTATTATGATGTGTGGCGTAAGTAAATTCTTACCGCATGGAAATTTGTTTTGTTTCCATAGCAACAAGATTGCGTGCGGGAATGTTAACTTACGATCCACGGCAAACACATTCGTAAGTACCACTAATTAATTAAGTCGAGCAAAAAAATGTGATACAAGATATTTTGGTAGTAGAGATTTAGTTAGCAAACTTTTCTCAGTTGAGGTTCTTATATTTTTGGCGAGATCTTTATTGTCACATGCACGAATCAATAAGGTAAAAAATATTAGATGATTCTCGTTTTATAAAGAAGAGTGCTAAAATATTTCATACCTTTTTATGTTTATTTTCAGGGCGTTTTGAGTCGCGCCGCGGAATTAAGCACCCCTGAAGCCCCGCCAGGCTTCACGCTCGGGCGCAGCTCAAGCAACTCACAATCCAGGCTTTGGGTCAAATTCAGCGCCACAATTCTAATCACAACCCACAAACCACCCTCGCTATGACCCCACCTGAATACTACATGTTGCCATCATGAGTCATAATACTTTGCCACTAGATGTGAATGACAAATGATACTTATTCATGAGCAGGCGAAAGAGTAGGCCTACAAGGGATAAAACACGGTATTAAAGACAAGAAAATATGAGTGAAAAAAGAGGTAATATTGACATTAGAAACGGAAATAAATACAAAGCGAATGCAAAAGAAAATTGAATAGTCATAATTTAAATAAATTGAAAGAGAAACTAACTAAATGAAAAAATTGCTGAAAGAGAGTAATTTAGAATCAAAAAAGGCAAAATATGAAAGAAAAGCTAATAAAGGGAAACAAAGAAAATTAATGACAAAATATTAAATCAGACAAGTTGAGAACTGACAAGAAAGGGAAGAAAGGAAAGTTAGAAAGAAAGAGAGGAAGAAAGACAGGAAGACATAAAGAAAGCAGGGAAGAAATGAAAAATAAATAAAAATAGAAAGAAAGAAGTAAACGCGAGAAGTATAAATAAGGAAAGAAAGAAGGAATTAAAAATTATTAAACGACAAAGGATAAGAAAGGAAAGAACAAAAATAAAATAAAGATAAATAGATTCACAAAGAAAGAAGCAAGGAAAATACACGAAATAAAGAAAGAAAAACAAAGATTAAAAGAAATAAAGGAACAATGAAAAGAGGGAAAGAGAGAACTATTGGAAGAAGGAAAGGATATAAAACTAATTAAAGATTGAAAGAGAGAGTGGATGATCAAAAACGTGTAAAGAGGTTTAAAAGGGAGAGAAATAAAGAAAAGTAAACAAAGACGCTCACTGTTTTTCATAAGTAATCCCACGAAAGTTTACGAGTTTACCGATAGATTTATCTGATGAAACTCGTAAACTCGAGTTGGATCTATTAAGACTATTCCATGAATAAAAATGTAACAGATTGTACAAATAATAATTAATGTCGTGCTTTGTTATATAAAAACAAAGCAGCTGCGAGTTTACGGTATACTGTGAACCAACCATCCATGAATCGATTCGAGTTACCATATGGTGACAACTGCTACCAGTGGTGCAAATAAGACATAGTTAATCTAATTGAAGTAAGCTAACAGCAGAACTGAATAAAATCACACGAACTGGCTTGCACAGAATCGAAATTGTGTTTTTAATCAATGTACATTTCTATTTTTTATTTTTTTTATTTTTTATTTTATTTTATTTTATTCTGCCAACTACAGGAAGAAATCCCAATTACAGTTGGCGTAGTTTCGCCAATACATGTTTTACACTATAAAAAAAAATACAATACAATAAATGAACGAATGTGCGAGGATAAAGAAAAAAAATACATAAATGATTTACAATAACTACAATTAATTTAACAAGACAATCTAAAAATTAAGCCAAATCATATGGAACATATAACAGTTTATGAAGAAGTCCTATGTACTGATTCAATGACAAGTCAAAATCCAGAAGAGCATTTTGAAGTGATAGAGAATTATATCGTTTGCACATTTGGATGATAGATGAACATTCTAATATTTTCGATTTAATGACAGGAATATATAATAATTCCCTATTCCTTAAATTTAATTGCACTACATTAAATTTAATACGTTTTAAAAGTTCATTACTATCAATTTTACCATTGATAATTTTATATAAGAATAACTGTTGCGCTACCAACCTTCTACCAATTAAAGTAACAAATTTAAATTCATTTAATAAAGTATTATAAGAAATTCTATCAATTAAAGCAGATCTATCATATTTTTTAAAATACATATATCGGAGAAAACTCTTCTGAATTTTTTCTATGTCATTAATATGAGTTTTATACAATGGTGACCATATAACTGATGCATATTCTAACTTACTGCGTACAAAACTATTATAAAGTAATTGTAAGACACGTTCGTCTTTAATATTTTTGGAATTACGAAAAATAAATCCTAACTGTTGTACCATTATTTTGATTTGTATTTATTTTTCGCGCGTAATGGTACATGTTTTTAAGTTTGGTCGCTGGATGGCGCGACCTTCTCTTTTGTATATGCTTTCGCGGGCGTAGGTCCGCTGGCCTCTCCCCTCATCCTTTGGTACAGCCTCTTAGCGAGTGTTTGTCTTTTCTGGCTTCAGTTATGGGCATGGTTTATTTCGGCATTGACGTTGTTTTCGTAGTTGCATTTCGTTAGTTTGTTTATAAGTAATTTCTTCGGTATTTGTGCTTTCGTTCGTGGGATAATGTAGTCCCAGTGTATCCTTCAGGTTTGCAACAGGTTTTTAGTTTAACTTTCTTGTGTTTTAACTTAGTAATTATGTAACGGTAGAATTCCCTTCCCCTCTTTCTGCGCTTGGTAGCTGGTAGTTTCTCTGATTGATTTGGTAGTGTATTTTTGGTAGAATCTTCGTAGAAACCATGTGTTCTGTCTCCTTTTGCTTGGCTAGTAATATTTAAAGGGTTTTCTGTTTATTTGAGTTGCTGGGGGGGTTTCTTAGTAATAGCCTAAGTAGTCGGCGTCATCAAGCTATAATGATGGCGTCTGTTTCTTTCCCTTCTCCCCGTGCCTGCTTGCAAACCTGATGTGTCGCGGTCTGGTAAGTCATTTTTAGTTTCGTGTTTCTTCTATTATTTTGGTCTGTATTTAGTCTTTGTGCCATGCCCGTTTCTCCTGTCCATCGGGATTTTAAAAGGCATCCCGATGGCAGTAATGTTTCCCGCCTTTTACTAAATTTTGCCCCTTGTTAAAGATTGTTTTGTAGGCCTACATTATATTTTCCCCGGTTTGTTTCGATTCTGGCCTTTATGAAATAAAGCCATCGTCCCTTGTGTCATTTTACTGAGTAAACCCCTCCCTTGTTCTATTGTAAAGTCCCCTTCTTCCGAGTGTTGGTAATAGTGAAATTGATTATTATGTTTGGTTACTTTTTCATTTTGTAATTTCGATGTATTCAGTATAATTACATTACAGTAAATTCCAATTTGTCAGTTTGAATGTCTCAAGTAATGATGAAAACACTCTATCAAATTATTTGCCCAAAGAGTGAATGTAAACAGTGCTGTGAATTATTATTGTTTTTTTTATTTCAGGCTATACTAATTTTGTATTTTCCTTTGTCTTGTAAACATCTGGTTCCAAATTATATATTATCTGTTATTGTTTTTGAATCAGGAACTTTTACATTCTGTTTTGTGCCCCCTCCGGGATGTCCTACTAGACCTATGGGTGGGCCCGTTTTCAGGGAATAGGCTAACTTCCCTGGGGTTGGTTTCCCAAGCTTCCTTTCACACTTTTCATCCCTTAGGGCGGGGTTACAATTGTTAATGCAGAGCGCGGTTATCGTCCACATTTTCCTTTTGTCTATTAACTTAATTAATATTTCAGTTTGTAAAGGTTCTTGGTTCAATCTACTGATAGCCTAGGCCTAATTTTTGTACTAATGAAAGATTGTATTTCAGGCACTAGAAGTATTTAAACACCGTTTATTTCAAGCTAATAATATAATTTAATCATTTTTTCCAGCATTCATTTTAATTTGTATGGTGTTTATAAAAAAGAGAAACTATGTACTGAAAGAAATTTTATGAATTGGGTATAACTGGTTGTTACTGTGATTTCATGTGTGGACCGGGTGTGCTGGTTGGGGTCCTGATTGCAAGCTATTCTGACACCTGTGTTGTGATGTTTAGAGCAGTGATTCTTTGGCCTTTTGTTACATCAGCTGATAGTGGGTGACTCATAAAAGAAGTTCTTTGAATTGTTGTAAATGCTTCAGTGGATCAACTCTGGCTTGGTGAGTTTTCTCCATCTTATTTATTTTGCTAACCGTGACTAGTTTAAACAGATGATAGTGAAAAAGCTCGTAGAAGTGAGGTTAGTAATAACCAAGAAGTTACCAGTGTTTAAAATTCCCGATTTTGACCTTTAACAAAAGATGTGTTTGTGCAGGTGTGAAAGTTAGTAGGTTCAGGATCATGGAGTAGTGACTATTTGGTGGGAGTTTTGACCTGGCCGTTTAAAGCTGAGAGCTTCATGGACTCTCCAGGTACCAGGAGGGGACATGTTGTTTGTTGCTGGTGGGTCAAGGCTTCTGCTGGTTGTCTAGAAGCTGTGCTGTGTTTATTGTATATAGTTGTATATAGTAGCCTATAGTAGTGAGGTTAGGATGTAAATTTTTGTACAGTAGGTAGGTTAGTTGTGAGATTTATGTGACTGAATAAATGTGTAGGTTAGATAGTAATTTGAAGGCCTAGACCTTGTAATTGTTGAATTTTAACTTCAAGAATAGTGTCAATTAATTATCTGCTGTTCGCCTGTGAAGCCTAGTTGTTCGGCCGCTGCTGGGTTTTTCACACTCGATTGGTCAGATTAGTTTACTGTCCCGATAGTGTCAAAATAAATAATGAAATAGATGCAGTAAGTCCTGAATTTATGAATTGTAATGGAATTTGAGTGCAGCGTCGTGTATTTAGGCTCAGTAATTGTTTGTCATTGTTGTCTCTATGATAGATATGTGTTCTCTTTTCTTGGTGGGGTTTTCAGTCCCGTTAGCCTGGGGAAAAGGTGAGGAGCTCAGCGGGGTATGCTGTTGCTGGCCTCTGCAAAGTACTGGCTAAGTGTGGCGTTTGCTGGTGCATCCAAGTTGGATGTACTATGGGTTGGTGTAGCCAAAGGGAAGGGTTCATTTCTTTTCAGTGGGAGCGACTTGAGCAGATTGTACTATAGCCACCTGACGACTGCGTTCCATTGTGTATGTGAATAGAGGTTATGTTGACAGAAGTAGACAAAATGTTGAGGTAGTAATTCAGGCATGTTTAAGTTTAATTAATCTTGTCAGATTTTCTGTTCAAGTACTAGCTAGCTCACCTAGCAGTAGTATTCAGAATTCATATAGTAAAGGATAAGTCCAGCAATTTGTTGTAGCTCGTCAGTTTTTGATCCACTGAACTGCTTGGGGTAATAGATTTGAGCCAACTGTAATTTATGTGTTTTGATGTTTAATTTTATATCTGTTTTGCAGCCACTTTGAAGTCTGAGGTCCCACATTAAATCTTTTCTAGTAGTAAGATAATGAAATTTTTTTTTAACTTCAATGAAGATAAATGTAGTAAGAGTTTGTCTGGGACTTTAAAACTTGAGTTATTAATTTCTACATAACTAAAATTGGTATAAAACTAAGGTAATTTTGTAATATTAATACTATGTCAAAAATTTTTGTATTCTTCAGTTTTATAGATTGAGGGAAGACCTTTAATTTAATTTCTCCTTTAAGTAAACATTTAGTACTGCAGAAAGTTGAAGTTAAATTTCAATTTTAAAGTAACTGTCCTTGTAAAATGCTCTAATTTTGAACCTGTAACTATGTATGACCCGACGGGGGACTTTCCTGTTTGAATATTTTTTCTGCCGCTTGATATTGGAATGTTTCAGTGTAAACTCCTGTTCTTCTGGTGGAAATGGTGATGCACATGCTACTCTCAATGTCTCGGCTCTGAAATGGAGATGGGGACTTACTCACAAACAACTATAAGTCACACGCCATCAAGAAATGGGTTACCCAGATAACTACCTCCTGTGCTGGTTGAGCTGACGCAGTCTTTCAGCTGAAAAATATCATCTTGAAGATCCTCGTCTGCAATGTCAGCCAACAGTCAAATTTCACCATGAGTCGCTGCAGACTGGTTTAGTGAGGATGGTCACCAGTGAATGTGAGTGTGCAACCAATATGGTAGGCGGGACCGGACGCGATGCCTACCAAATCAAGGTATGACACCGCCTATTATTACTGTGACCCTCCCCTCCTCTTCTAAGTAATTGTGACTACGCAGTCAATATTCAGTCTCCTGGCTAGAGACAGTAAGTTGGCTGGTTTTGGATTTTAAGGGATTAGTCCAATCCCAGCATTGCCCTGCCTGTCCAGTTGTAGCTGGTATTAGCTGTCATGTGAAACAAGTAATGGAGAAGTGTCAAGAAATATTTCAGAGCATCTAATTGAACAATGTCTTCGATTTCTGAACTCGTGTGCATTGTGCTATCCCATTTTCTTTCCAGACTGTTCTTTTATTTGTAATCTGCATTAATTTTTTTTTATTTCACCAGGATCAATGTGTATTTTGGTTAAAGTCTCTTCTTCCCTCATTCTATTTAAGTGTTACTTCAAATTTAAAACCCTTGGTTTTTAGTTTAGGGGGTGGTGATTGTACCATTATTTTGATTTGTATTTATTTTTCGCGCGTAATGGTACATGTTTTTAAGTTTGGTCGCTGGATGGCGCGACCTTCTCTTTTGTATATGCTTTCGCGGGCGTAGGTCCGCTGGCCTCTCCCCTCATCCTTTGGTACAGCCTCTTAGCGAGTGTTTGTCTTTTCTGGCTTCAGTTATGGGCATGGTTTATTTCGGCATTGACGTTGTTTTCGTAGTTGCATTTCGTTAGTTTGTTTATAAGTAATTTCTTCGGTATTTGTGCTTTCGTTCGTGGGATAATGTAGTCCCAGTGTATCCTTCAGGTTTGCAACAGGTTTTTAGTTTAACTTTCTTGTGTTTTAACTTAGTAATTATGTAACGGTAGAATTCCCTTCCCCTCTTTCTGCGCTTGGTAGCTGGTAGTTTCTCTGATTGATTTGGTAGTGTATTTTTGGTAGAATCTTCGTAGAAACCATGTGTTCTGTCTCCTTTTGCTTGGCTAGTAATATTTAAAGGGTTTTCTGTTTATTTGAGTTGCTGGGGGGGTTTCTTAGTAATAGCCTAAGTAGTCGGCGTCATCAAGCTATAATGATGGCGTCTGTTTCTTTCCCTTCTCCCCGTGCCTGCTTGCAAACCTGATGTGTCGCGGTCTGGTAAGTCATTTTTAGTTTCGTGTTTCTTCTATTATTTTGGTCTGTATTTAGTCTTTGTGCCATGCCCGTTTCTCCTGTCCATCGGGATTTTAAAAGGCATCCCGATGGCAGTAATGTTTCCCGCCTTTTACTAAATTTTGCCCCTTGTTAAAGATTGTTTTGTAGGCCTACATTATATTTTCCCCGGTTTGTTTCGATTCTGGCCTTTATGAAATAAAGCCATCGTCCCTTGTGTCATTTTACTGAGTAAACCCCTCCCTTGTTCTATTGTAAAGTCCCCTTCTTCCGAGTGTTGGTAATAGTGAAATTGATTATTATGTTTGGTTACTTTTTCATTTTGTAATTTCGATGTATTCAGTATAATTACATTACAGTAAATTCCAATTTGTCAGTTTGAATGTCTCAAGTAATGATGAAAACACTCTATCAAATTATTTGCCCAAAGAGTGAATGTAAACAGTGCTGTGAATTATTATTGTTTTTTTTATTTCAGGCTATACTAATTTTGTATTTTCCTTTGTCTTGTAAACATCTGGTTCCAAATTATATATTATCTGTTATTGTTTTTGAATCAGGAACTTTTACATTCTGTTTTGTGCCCCCTCCGGGATGTCCTACTAGACCTATGGGTGGGCCCGTTTTCAGGGAATAGGCTAACTTCCCTGGGGTTGGTTTCCCAAGCTTCCTTCCACACTTTTCATCCCTTAGGGCGGGGTTACACTGTCCATAAGCTTCATCTATTATTTTATCAATATGCTTTCTAAAATTTAAATTATGCGTAATAATTATTCCTAAATCTTTAATGGTAAATATTCTTGTTAACGTTTCCGAATTCATACTGTATTGAATAATCGGGTGAAGTGAAAATCTGTGAAAACTCATGAAATAGCATTTTCTAACATTAAACGCCAAATTGTTTTGGATACTCCATTCAAAAAGCTTGTCTATTGTTAATTGTAATTCCAATTCATCTGATAATAAACGTATCTCTTTATATATTTTTAAGTCATCTGCAAACAATAAGCATTTAGAATTTTTAACAATATCTGGTAAATCATTTATAAAGATTAGGAAAAGAAGTGGCCCTAAATTAGAGCCCTGTGGTACACCAGAATTTACATCATAAACAAAGGAAGGACAATGATTAAAAACAACATATTGTTTACGGTCTTTTAAGTAAGAAGCTATCAGCTTCAAAAACATCGTATTAATACCTAACATAGACATTTTAGCCAACAAACAAGTTAGGCCTATGTTGTATAAAATAACCTATTTTTGTGGTTCTTAATGGCAACATGTGGGGTATTAATCATGGCATATTGATGCTTAAGTTTCCAGTAACGAGCTAACGATTTTATCAAATAAAATCCCTTCTTCATATTAATAGCAAGCATTTTACAAGATAAACGATCGCGATTGGTCTATATCCGAGGGATTGCTAAACGTTATTGGTCAATATCAAACATGCGACGTATGAGTGGAAAAGTTACGTTAACAGTCTCTTTGAGTTGAGTACCTAACTTACAGGGTTCCCAGATCAGAAACGTTGAACTGTCGTACCAATATTGCAAAATAGTCGTATGCTAGTTAAAACTGTAGTATACTTTGTGATTTTTCAGTGTAATGAACTATTGAGTTAATAATAATAATAATAATAATAATAATAATAATAGTCGGTACTATACACCTTACATATATCATGTAATTGTTAATAAATCACCTTATTTGTAAATGATTAGGCGTGTTTATCTTCCGATGTGCCAAATTTGGTAAAATACAATAAAATTAAATAAACAGTAATTGCAACAGTGTTGTTATTATTAGCAACATGTTTACAACAAAAACCTTGAGAAAACAAAGAGCTGGAAAATATATCAAAATTCAAAATTCCTCAGAGGATTGATTAAATAAATATAAAACGCTATGTTAAAAATAGTCGTACAAATAGGTATACGACTCATGGTTGCGTCGTATGTCGTACAAATCTATGAAATAGTCGTATGTGTACGACTATAGCCGTACGTATGGCAACCCTGCTCAAGGCTTGTAAAGTTTACTGATCTTGAACCCTGCTAACTTATATAAATAAATAATAAATAATGAAGTTCCGCAAGAAACAGTATAATCACAGTATAGTATAACAGTAGCGAAGCTCCATACAGTTTTTTTCAACCGGCGCGACTGCAGCTCTCGTAGCGGTGAGCGAGAGATAACACAATCTGTTACATTGTTTCTTATGAAAAATGCACAATCTAGAAGGCAGTGGAAAAATGTCAACAATATTTTATGGAAATGCTTGTAGTGCTATAAACTGCACCAACAGCCAAAGGAACCAAAGGAATCTCTCGATTTATCTTTCTTCAGGTTCCCTAAAGATCCTGAGAGGTAAGCAAAAACAGTTATTTGTTAAATTAAATAGCCAATTTGTGATTATCACGCTTGCATCCATACTAGACCACATCGGGAAACCGGTCTGATACTTTATAAGATATACAATGCCATCGATCTTGAAACTACAACTTCTTTATATTACCATAAAGTCTATGATTTGGTGAGTTCACCAGTATGCCTTTCCGGTAATAATCTCGTTCTAGTAATTTTAAAAATAAGAAGAAATACAGCCATATATTCGTATCTTTCCAATGCTAAAAATGGCTGTTTGCTAGTTCAATCTTGCCGGCCGCTTGGGGTGCTAGTGTCGCACCGATCTGTCAAAAGGATGCATTTTCCTTTCATTAGAGCTTCGCTACTGTTATACTATACTGTGGTATAATACAACACTGCATTACACAAACTGTTCTAAAATCCAGAATTTTGTGTTCTTTCCAAAGCATGCTTTGTACAATTATATAAGCAATCGTCAAGTGAAATCATCAGTGGGATCTAAGTTTGAAATCGAAGAAAAAAAATTCAGTAGAATAGTTAGTTTCTATGAATACACTCATAATACAAGGATAAAAATCTTCATGTTTTATATAAAACACTAGCTTAAAAGACCCGGCGTCGCCCGGGTTTTGTATTTTGTAATTGGAAATTAGCTTATGAAGGATTTTCAATTTTAAATTCTAGGTCCTTATATAGGCATTTATAATTTGAAATAGGAAGAACGACTTATTACACTCAAACTATTCCCTCAGAAAACGCTTGATATAGTTTTTTATGGCTCATAGAGGATCTAGAATGTTGCATCCCATCGCTTGTACAGTGCACAGCAAGCCTGGTAGAGGTTTAAATAAGAAGAAACAGAAATTCCTGTAACATAAAATTGTAATATCGAGGCGGGAAATTTCCCACTCTTATGTTACCATAAAGCATTATCACTTTCATACTTTTCTCTCCAAAAACCTGCGATATAATATAATAATATACACATTACCATACCTCGTTTTGTTTTCTCTATGTCCAGGGTAGAGAAAGTTATGTGATTCCATTATTTTAGTGGATTTCATTCTGTAATATTTATTTATAACATGAATTATTTTGATAACTTCTCTTATTTGTCAAAAGTGCATTTCAATTGTTTTTTCCAAGCCCATCCATATACCATTTGGCAACAATATATTCTGTGATTTGGAATTGATAATTCTATGTAAAAATGGATTAAGTATTTTCAAAAACATTTAATTTTTGGCATTTAGAATAAGAATTTTTCAAAATCCTTTCTTAGTGAGCACCTACATTATGAAACGAAGGTACTGTCAAAATTCCAAGTCTCTACCTGTTATAGTTTAGGCTGTACGTTGATTCCTTTGATTCCTGTCATTCAGTCAATCAGTCATTCATTCAGTCAGTCAGTCAGGACAAAGCCTTTTATATATATAGAGATTACTCTATAAATCTTATAATTCTGCTTTCATACGGTTTTTGTAGTGACGAATTTTTACGTCAGTCGCAGTGAAAAAATTAAAGTCGTTTATCCATCCCTGTTAATACATCAATTAGGAATAACCAGGACCGTAGCTAGGCGGTGGCGAGATGTGCCCCCGCCAAAAGCCCAGGTACAGAGAGGGCGCAAAATTAACCATGAAAAATCCCGCCTTTTTTTAGACTGGTGCAATTTATCAAGCAATAAAAATTCCACGTTAATGGAAGAAATCTTTCAGGTTATTAAAAATTACTGCACGTGAACTATCTGTAGTATTATGCCGATTGTCTAAAAAGAAAAAGCAGTCATGCAACGTTCTTTAATTAACACGTTTCTTGTTTACAGTATGGAACGATATAACGACAATAAAAATAAAAATATACGTTATTATTGAGATGAAAGTGGTTTAACTATTCGAAAAAAAAATTACCTATATTAATGTGTTAAACATTTTAGTAGGCCTCAGGCCTATTATGTAATTTACTTTTGATGCTAGATTTTATTATTTCATTCTTTTTTAAGTAGTTCAATCGTCTAAAAATAAGGTTTTAGTACCTTGAAAGTTCAACACTTAGTTAATTTTCAAATTGAGGTTTAGGTTTTCTTTGATAATAACAGTGTTTTTATATTAAAATAATAAACAATTTTACAGAAATTTAAAAAAAGAGTGCGTGGAAGGCCACGCGACAGAAGTAAAACTTTATTTTATTTTTGAATTTTTTCAATTTTTTATTCTTGAATTTTTTCAATTTTGCATTATTGGACTTTTTAATATTGGGTTTTTGGACTTTTTAAATTTTGGATTTTGGACTTTTCATTTTGGTTCTTTCAATTTTTAATTTTGGATTTTTTTAAATTTTCGATCTTTGAATTGTTTATTTTTTATTTTTTTATATTTTTTTTTATTTTTTAATTTTTAATTTTATTATTTATTAAATTTTGGATTTTTGGATGTTATAATTTTTAATTTTGGAAATTTGTATTTTTTAATTTTGGATTTTTAATTTTATTTTTGGATTTTTTAATTTTGGATTTTTTCAATTTTGATTCGTTGAATTTTTTATTTTTTGGATTTTTTAATTTTGTATTTTAGTTTTTTTAATTTTGGATTTTTAGATTTTTTCAATTTTGATATTTTCGATTTTTAGTTTTTTATTTTTTATTTTGGAATTTTGGAATTTATTATTTATTAAATCTTGGATTTTTGGATGTTTTAATTTTTTTTTTTTAATTTTAGATTTGCGCGGTAATGAACCTCCGGGTTCCATAAAATAGATAATATACCATAATATACCTTTAGATTGTTTAGGAATTGTCTATTGCCATTGAGGAATTAAGGTCTGAAAAATTTCCTTTGATTACTCCTAATCATTGAGTTGATTGTTTTCTGTGCAGTCCGCTCCGAAACACGTAGTTTTGAGTGTGACTGATTTTGTGACAGATTTCGTGACAGATTTCGTTTTAGTGTGACTGATTTTCCAGATTTACCCCAACCGCGAGAAAAGAAGTTTTACTTCAAAAAATTGTTCAGACCCCCCAGTATTGGAGGGCGCAGATTTGTCAAACTCGCCAAGGGCGCAGAAAGACCTTGCTATGGCCCTGGTACCTAGGGATGTTTGATTGGCGTAGGCCTATAAGCCAGAGTCTACTCCATTCGTTTGGATGCATCTCACTAATACGTCATGTCTTCCTTCATTTCTATAATAACCTATCTTGCACATTTCCATTTATTAGTAGACTATATAAACCATAGATTATATGGACACTGGACTAGCCTATAATTTATCAAGTAACAGAGCCACTATTTCCAGATATTACGCAATACTGGTGGGGGCACAGTTGGCTGAATGACGACACCCCGCAAGGCTGGGAACTTGAAATGCATGTGAGTTATTACTCAATAATTGCAGATGGAGTGAGTTTCTGGACCGTTTCCGCGGCTACATCTGTCTAACAAGCCACGCCCCTCCACCACCCCCTGTCGGCATCCAACCATTGTGTAAACCCAGCCATCAACATTACCACAAATTTATATTTTATACCCCTTCAGATTTCACTGAGAAATAAACAGATCCAGTAAATCAAGCATGCATCAAAACCATTAAGCTATTAATAATCTATGAATTACTACTTTTTGTCCTCCTGGTCTTGAGAGAGTACAACTTAGTGCACTGACAAATTAACCATATACTATTTTTTTGGGGCAAGGCATTTGATGATTTTGCATATGAAAGTTAAAGATAGCTCGAATATATATAAATTTATAGCCTATCATGAAATAATTGATTAAATAAGGGCTATTTGTATTTTCATTTTTTTTTTTTTGCTTTATTTTGCATTTTTCGTCATTTTCAAGAAATAGTTTTTTGGCATTTTTTTTTGTTATTTTCTGCATTTTATGTCATTTTCGGAATTTTTAGGTTTCTTTTCAACACTTTTGGGTCATGCTTCAGTGGAGGTAGAGAGGAGCTTTTCCATGTACAAATCATTACTTTCAGACAACAGACAATCATCTTTAATTGAGAATCTCCGCCAAGTGTTCATAACTCATTTTAATTCAGGTTTATTGTAAACACCACAGCAGTTTGTCTTGTAGCAATAAAGAATTATTTTTCTTTCTTTTTAAATGGCACATAATTGCTAGGGCAATTTTATGAGCATGCCAGTTCAGAAAAAAAAAAATAGCTAAGGCTGTCCAAGTAGGATAAATTTACTTACGTTTTTAGTAATAAAATAAGTGTGTTTTATATTGTAAATTCATATATAACACACTGTCATCCCTTAAATTCCCTTTAAAGTTTCACTACTTACAAAAACTAGGCCTAAATATAAGTAATAATGGAAAATTTATTGGTATTTTTTCCAAAGTTTGTGTCATTTCTTCACAATTTCAGGTCATAAATGCATTTTTTCACTATTTTTTGGTCGCCTTGCCGTACTAATAATTTTAAAATAAATTTACTGAAAATCAAGTAGGCCTACAGTTGAACTCCAAATATCCGGATTTCCAACTATCCGGATCGCTTTGAAGCCGTGTTCAAGTGGCGAGGATTGTGAAACCCTCTTTCAGGGCCGATTATTTGCAAAATAAGAAAGACTTTCGTATTTTGTATTTGTGTTGTAAATTAATACAATAATGTTTTCAGTCCCCCTAAGCTAAGCAGTGAAGTGTGAACACCCTCACTACAGGACTGAGCAATGGCATTGCGAAGTCCGTCCTTCAGACGTAAGAAACAAACTCCTTAGTGAATTGATAAACTTCTTTGTTTGCAAAGAGGGTATTTCAGATGGATAATATTTATCCTTATACCCCCTTAATATATTATGGTAAAAGATGTTAAACTTACCAAATAAACCAGCAAAAACATATTGTATCCTAAGGAGCTGGACCTAATTCTGCCATCTGCCTATTGTAGATGACGAGGCGGTCGGGTGGTAGGCCTAGACCGTTCAGGGATGAAGCGCGAGGGAGTTTAGTTTTTGTTTAAATACCGGATTGGTCACTGATTCATGAGCTAAATAGTCTTAAGAAATTATCTAGCTACACCCACGCAAAATTCACTGCGATGGGCAAACAGAGAACATACTTACCGACAAGAGGATGTAATGCAACTGGTATGCCAAGAGATGGCGTTGGTAGTCAATTTTTGGAAATTTGGATAAAATCGTAAATTTTGGCGTAACTGAAGGGCTGATTTAATTTTTTTACGACTGTAATTATTTCTATAATACGTAAGATTGTAGAAATCACTACTTTTTGTGCTGCTACTTGCAATCTTTACAGATAATTCTGATTATGGTTGTGGAAATCGCTTATGACTGCGTGCAGTAACGATATGAGAAGTGAAGTGCCTTGTTATGATTTAATGCTGTCTTCTTTTATCGTTCAATAATTTTTGGAAAGGGTTGTTCCGACTTTGCACTACGGTCGGTTCAGCCCCCCTAAGCCAAACTGTGAAAGTGAACCCTCACCGCTGAGGTTTAATAAATAATGTCATTTCTTCAGACGTAAGAAACAATCTCCGCGGTGTTACATGCCAAGAATAGACCGGGCTTGTCATCCACTAGGCCTACTGCTGTCTTCAGTAAATGGCGAATATCACTCATCTTATTCCATCCATTTCTTTTTTGCAAAGTATCATAGGGATTTTACTGACGCAAATTGACAAACCCGACCAAAAATAGCGTTTCTCGGTACTCGACCTAAACCGTTGAGGATGTGCAGCACAGAACCAATTATCCGCATTTATTGGGACCGGATCCGATCCAAAAAATCAAATTCCCGGATAACTGGAAAAACAATTTAAAATATATACAGTATATATATATATATTTTTTTTTTCTTTTTTTAACTAACCGTACAGTAGCCTACTGTGCTTACATAAAGTGTCAAATCTTGAATTTATCATAGGTAATCCCACGATAGTTAACGAGTTTGCCGATAGATTCGCGACTGCGCAGCAGCATCTATTCTACAGGGTCCGGCAGAGAAACCTGACGGTTTTTAAATTGAAATTACGACAAAACTGTATCGTTTGCTTACTTAGAATTACAATACATCTCAAAGTATTTTACCTTCATCAATTACTTTTTGAAAATTGTGTTCCTACTTCAGCCCACAAAGCTAAATAAGTCCATTACATCAAAATTATTATTATCGTTTCGTGAAAAGTTGGAATCAGCCGAAACTGCGTAGTGTCGCCACTCGTTGTCGCCAGTACATCTCGCGCTTGCGCATTCAAGTAAAAAACAATTGCGAAACTTTGTCATGAAATATACGTGTAAACAAAATTGCATCAGATTCGCCGCCATTTCAACATTCGTCAAAATGAGAATATTCCATGTTGGAATACCATACTGTTGTGGGTGGCAATTGTTTTTTACTTGAATGCGCAAGCGTAAGATGTACTGGCGACGAGTTACGACACTACGCAGTTTCGGCTGATTCCAACTTTTCACGAAACCATAATAATAATTTTGATGTAATGGACTTAAATAAGTACATTGTGGACTTCAAGTGGATTTTGTGGATTGAAGTAGGAACACAATTTTCAAAAAGTAATTGATGTAAGTAAAATACTTTGAGATGTATTGTAATTCAAAAATAAAATAATGTACGCAAACGATACAGTTTTGTCGTAATTTCAATTTAAAAACCGTCAGTTTCCTCTGCCGGACCCTGTATAAAAATGTCCTAGATGCCTTATACTAGCTTAAAAGGTCCGGCGTCGCCCGAGTTTTTTATTTTGTAATTGGAAATTAACTTCTGAAGGACTTTCGATATTTAAATTCTAGATCCTTATATAGGTATTTATAAATTGAAATAGGAAGAACGACTTATCACACTCAAACTATTCCTTCAGAAAACGCTTCATATAGCTTTTTATGGCTCATAGAAGATGTAGAATTTTGCATCCCATCGCTTGTACACAGGAAGCCTGGTAGGGGTTCAGATAAGAAGAAACAGAAATTCCGGTAACATAAAATTGTCTTTGCGGAATATTTGTTTCTCACTCTCATGTTACCATAAAACTGTTTTGGGGATGAAATTAAACTGAAAGCAATATCACTTTCATACTTCTCACGCCAAAAACCTGCGATATAGGCTAATAATATACATATTACCATACCTCGTATTGTTTTCTCTATGTCCAGGGTAGAGAAAGTTATGTGACTGCATTATTTTCGTGGATTTCATTCTCTAATATTTATTTATAACATGAATTATATTGATAGCTTCTCTAATTTGTTAAACTCCCATTTCATTTATTTCCAAACCCATCAGAGACCACTGGCAACAATATGTTGTCATGTGAACTGTGATTTTGATTTGATAATTCTGTGTAAAAAGGGATTGAGTATTCTCAAAAACATTTCATTTTTGGCATTTAAAATCAATTTTTTCCAAAATCCTTTCTTAGTGAGCACTTACATTATGAAACGAAGGTACTGTCAAAATTCCAAGTCCCTACCTATTATAGTTTAGGCTCTGCGTTTATTCTCTGTCATTAAGTCAGTCAGTCAGGACAAAGCCTCTTATATATATAGGCCTATATACGCCGTAGCGTAGTGGTTGAAGCGCTGCGCTATAAACCGGAAAGTCGCGGGTTCGATTCCCGATGGGGTCGTTGGAATTTTTCAACTTGCTTAATCCTTCTGGTGGCACTATGGCCCTGGGGTCGACTCAGCCTCCAACAGAAATGAGTACCAGGAGCATTCCTGGGGGTAAAGGCGGCCGGTGCGTAAGGCTGACAACCTTACCACCATCATGTGCCGAATGTCCAGAACCTGGGAGCCTCAACCTCCTGGAACCCTCTGGGCCTCCATGGCCTGTATAGGGATCACTTTACTTTTACATATATATATATATATATATAGAGAGAGAGAGAGAGAGAGATCTATTGTATGTTTTCACAGAGTGGCTCGGGGTGTATTGGGTTTTTCGGGTTCCCGTGTAGGCTTACACGGATTTCACTGAGTTCTAACGTGATTGACTGCTGTTATAACTATCAATCTATATTATTTAGGAGCCTGATTTTTTTGTGAAATAAAACGGCTGATTTCGGTGTTAGGCTACTTCCTTGTATTTCGGTGGTTATTTCGGGATATAATTATTTCCTTTATTAATATTAACATCGGGAAGGGGGCATTTTTCATATCGGGGAGGGGGGAATTAGGTTACTCAAGTATATTCAAAATAAAGTTAACTCTAGGGGGAAGATATAGGCTACCTTCGACTAGCGTAAAATCAGAAAACTTTAAAGTGATATATTAAATTTGGCATGGTTAAATTGAATTATTAAATTTCTTTTTAAGGATGCTTAATATCTTTTTAAACCTTGTAAAAATGTCTGAATGTCGCATGAATTTTATGCATCTAGCAACGTTTACATGTCATTACGTGCCAGAATGGTAATTTATAAGATTGTGTGGGGGACGGGAAAATGTCTGTCCGTCTGTACGCGCGATAACTCAAATGTGCTTTATCGGATTTTCACGAAACTTGGTATAGCCTACGCATTTACAACGTCCATGGGAAGAAGCCTATTGATATTGAACCAAATCGGTTGACCAGTACCGGAGTAATGCTCAATTTAGTGCCTATTTTATGGTGGTATATTAGAAAGAATTTATCAAAGGCAAATCTATTACCACGACAAAATATTGTTCTGGAGTGTTCATATACGACTTTAGAAGTTGCAATACAGTTATGTTTGACAAATAACGCTACCCACATATTCCTTCACATATGCTTATTAAACTAACATTACATCAACATTACAATAACAACACAATAATGGGTCTGTCAAAAAATTAATATTATAACATATTGTACGGCCGTTTATGACTTATGAGCTGTCAATTTGAGGGCCAAAAAATAATCCAGCTTTTAGTTTTTCTGTACTTCGTAGCCTACAGTTTTCGGTATTAATAAATTTCATTCTTTTTCCGTTTGTGGTAAATGTTATTACAAAGAGAATTGTCCACCTGACCACAAATAATTTTAACCAAAAGTTCAATGTATGCAATGTTTACTAGCCCTTTAATCTACAGTAATGTAATATCGATTAAATACTTACATATATATCACCCATGTGTACATTTTCATACATACTATTACATTTTCTACAATAATGTTAAGAAGCTGCTAAAACTGACTACAAATGTTATCTATTTTCCTTAAATATATGGTAGCATCACTAGTAGCTTGCTGAATGCATTCAATTTAAAAATATAAAACCATTAAAATTATATTGTCTTGTATGTTGTATAAACTTGTATAAAATTTTAAAAAATGTGTTGTCAAACTATTGTCCTGAAGATTAAAATTAAGTAGAATTGCCGATTTATTCAGCAATAGTCTTGATATAAAATTAGTATTCTATACACTGGGAATATGCAATTGTAGTTTAATTGTAAAACAATTGTGAATTGTAGTAATTGCAAAACAGTTTGTCTGTTCCCAGTTGTAAAATATAAGTAAAATTGCCAAGAATTTTAGCAAATAGTCATTAATATAAAATTCTTCTTTAGTACACTGAATCTATGTAGTAGTATATTTGTAGAAATGCTGGATAGATGATGGCTTTTGGTAGTATCGTTGCATCAATTGAACTTGTGGCCTCTATTTCGTTAGGAGATGCGCATTTCGATCTATGTGATCATCTTCAGTCCTATAATTATATATGTATAATTAGTGTGATGTTGTTATATAAATCTACTTATGTTTATCTATTGTTTGATATAATTTGACTCACCTATTAATAATGCCAAGGTATGGACAGCCTGAGTACAGATGTGATACTGAAGCTATTGCGTGTTGTTTGTGATGGGGTATCGTTCTGAGTATAGTTCATATAGTTCATTGTGTTCTATTGTGTTTTCGTTTAGAATTTTATGTCTGTGTCTATATATCTCAAAATTTTCTAATGTGTCTAGTTTCCGGCTTTTATTTTGTTTATGTAGAATTTTAAGTGTTTTGTTAATGGGTTGTAAATCGTGGTTGTTATTGATGAGATGTTTAGCAAATGCTGATTTGTTTCTATTGTATTTGAAGTCCGTAACGTGTTCTTGAAATCTCTGTTTAAAGGTCCTGCCTGTCTGTCCTATGTAAACGTGCTTGCAATTCCCACATTCTAATTTATATACACCGCTATTTAGTAAATTATCTTCTTTATTTCTGCTTGCATCGTATAATAGGTGTTTTAAGTTTTTGTTAGTTTTATATGCTATTTTTATTTCTTGTTGTTGCAATGGCTTTACTATCTTATGTATTTTTCTATTTGTGTAATTGAAAACTGCATATTTTTTGTTTTCTTCATTATCTTGTTTTATTGGTGTTAATAACGACGTGGAATTATTTGTTTTTTGTAGTTTATTCTTTTTCTTTCTGATAAGTTTATGAATTAATGATTCTTTATAATTGTTCCTGTTAGCTATTTGTAGAATTATTTTTAGTTCCTTATTATAATCTTTTCTAGTCATGGGGACGCTGATTAATCTGTGTACCATGTGGTTAAAGGCTGCCATTTTATGGGTGTTTGGGTGATTTGATTTATTGTTTATTATATTATCGGTGTAAGTGTCTTTTCTATAGATACTGAATTGTAATGTATTGCGAACTCTTTTTATATTCAGGTCCAAGAAGTTTATACTGTTCTCAGTTTCCTTCTCTATGGTGAATTCTAAATTGTTGTGTATTTTATTGAAGTCATGGAGTATGTTATACAAACAAGAAGATGGCCTAGCTATGGGATCGCCGCTATCAGGAATTTTATCCGAAACATTCCTACAGTACATAGAAAAAGAATACATAGAAAATATTATTGATAACCACAAAATTAAAACATACTACAGATACGTCGACGATATACTGATAATATGCGAAGAAGATAAAATTAATAACATACTCCATGACTTCAATAAAATACACAACAATTTAGAATTCACCATAGAGAAGGAAACTGAGAACAGTATAAACTTCTTGGACCTGAATATAAAAAGAGTTCGCAATACATTTCAATTCAGTATCTATAGAAAAGACACTTACACCGATAATATAATAAACAATAAATCAAATCACCCAAACACCCATAAAATGGCAGCCTTTAACCACATGGTACACAGATTAATCAGCGTCCCCATGACTAGAAAAGATTATAATAAGGAACTAAAAATAATTCTACACATAGCTAACAGGAACAATTATAAAGAATCATTAATTCATAAACTTATCAGAAAGAAAAAGAATAAACTACAAAAAACAAATAATCCCACGTCGTTATTAACACCAATAAAACAAGATAATGAAGAAAACAAAAAATATGCAGTTTTCAATTACACAAATAGAAAAATACATAAGATAGTAAAGCCATTGCAACAACAAGAAATAAAAATAGCATATAAAACTAACAAAAACTTAAAACACCTATTATACGATGCAAGCAGAAATAAAGAAGATAATTTACTAAATAGCGGTGTATATAAATCAGAATGTGGGAATTGCAAGCACGTTTACATAGGACAGACAGGCAGGACCTTTAAACAGAGATTTCAAGAACACGTTACGGACTTCAAATACAATAGAAACAAATCAGCATTTGCTAAACATCTCATCAATAACAACCACGATTTACAACCCATTAACAAAACACTTAAAATTCTACATAAACAAAATAAAAGCCGGAAACTAGACACATTAGAAAATTTTGAGATATATAGACACAGACATAAAATTCTAAACGAAAACACAATAGAACACAATGAACTATATGAACTATACTCAGAACGATACCCCATCACAAACAACACGCAATAGCTTCAGTATCACATCTGTACTCAGGCTGTCCATACCTTGGCATTATTAATAGGTGAGTCAAATTATATCAAACAATAGATAAACATAAGTAGATTTATATAACAACATCACACTAATTATACATATATAATTATAGGACTGAAGATGATCACATAGATCGAAATGCGCATCTCCTAACGAAATAGAGGCCACAAGTTCAATTGATGCAACGATACTACCAAAAGCCATCATCTATCCAGCATTTCTACAAATATACTACTACATAGATTCAGTGTACTAAAGAAGAATTTTATATTAATGACTATTTGCTAAAATTCTTGGCAATTTTACTTATATTTTACAACTGGGAACAGACAAACTGTTTTGCAATTACTACAATTCACAATTGTTTTACAATTAAACTACAATTGCATATTCCCAGTGTATAGAATACTAATTTTATATCAAGACTATTGCTGAATAAATCGGCAATTCTACTTAATTTTAATCTTCAGGACAATAGTTTGACAACACATTTTTTAAAATTTTATACAAGTTTATACAACATACAAGACAATATAATTTTAATGGTTTTATATTTTTAAATTGAATGCATTCAGCAAGCTACTAGTGATGCTACCATATATTTAAGGAAAATAGATAACATTTGTAGTCAGTTTTAGCAGCTTCTTAACATTATTGTAGAAAATGTAATAGTATGTATGAAAATGTACACATGGGTGATATATATGTAAGTATTTAATCGATATTACATTACTGTAGATTAAAGGGCTAGTAAACATTGCATACATTGAACTTTTGGTTAAAATTATTTGTGGTCAGGTGGACAATTCTCTTTGTAACTACAGTTTTCGTCCTACGGGGCCAAAGTACGGTCAAGAACCAAGCAAGATTTTGTTTCGCGAAAGAGGTTATAAGTTAATGGCACTCTATATAAAAGTAGAGCTGGTAGAGAAAAACTGTTTACATGTTTGGAATAAGCACACTAACTATAGCCAAAATCCGGTAAAACATGAGACACCAAACAAAACGTTATTTTTTGTTGGGCTGTGTAATAGGCCTATAGGCTACGAGATTAAGCACTGATTCGTGTGCTAAATAGTTAGGCCTACCATTAATTTTATTTTATGAAAATAATTTTACCATAACTCAAACATATATTTTTTCGTGATGACTTAAATTTCAAATTTCATGTTTCTAAAATATAGATAATTTTTTGCTATTGTATTACTAAATGTAGTGGTTTTAAGCTTCATTTCGTCCATGAGATGTCAGTCTTATAAAGGGCATTGTACTGGAGAAGGATTTTCTTTTTTACTTCCAGCGACAAGTACAAAAAACAGAGCATTGTGAATATTTTGAGACTCGCAAGTCAAGTTGTAGAAACGACGCTACTTGAGAACTGTTGTCGGCCATGTTTAAAACGCAACAATTGAAATAAGCGGATGGTGGCGCCGCGCAGTGGCATTGTTTTGCGTTGTAAAGCACAGCGTGAGATGGGGAGGGGGGGGGGAGGAGAGAACTGAAGCGTGGTCTACTGTATAAAGGTTTTAGTTTCATAAAACCGTATTTTTTCCCTCTATTCTTCTACACTTTTTTGTTTATTGCTTTGCTTGAATTAAAAGGAAATGAATGTTTAGAAGTGATTATTTTACGTTGCTAACCTAAATTGTAGGTAACGAGACACCGAGCTTTATATTCATGAGAGGTTCTTTCAGCCTGCGCAATCCAACATTCATTTATTTTACTTATTTACATCTATCTCATGACTCATGAGCATCGTCAATGATGCTACATACAAAAGTATATCTCAACACAAAGAAATACAAGTACTTTATAGATAAATAGGCTAGGCATAACAAATGAAATCAGGTAAACTGATGTAACAAAGTGCCAGTATGTTTTTGTTTAATCAGTTATGACTGCAATTATGATATGCAGAATATGTTTTTTTTTTAAATTGATTTCCAAGTTAAGCTCCAGATTTATTCATTAAGCAGGGCTTACGGAAGAAGAAAGGTCTACCATCTCGGCCACCTGGGTCATTTTAACGGTCTAGTTGGATAAGCGCATGTAAATCAATAGTGTTTTTTTGTCAAAGCTACCTGTATTTTAATTTCCAAGGCCTTATAAGATCACAGTAAAACAATAGGCTATGTTGTCAAGATAACTGATTTTCATTTTTTTTATAAATTCTTTCGAATACGTATATTACCATAAAATAGGCACTAAATTGAGCATTACTCCGAAACAGGTCAACCGATTTTATCCATTATGAATAGACGTCTTCCCATGGACATTATAAATGTGTATACCAAGTTTCATAAAAATCCGGTAAAGCGTATTTGAGTTACCGCGTCCTTAAAATATACACTAAATTGGGTTTTACTCCGGTACCGGTCTACCGATTTGGTCCAATATCAGTAGACGTCTTTCCACATACATTATAAATGGGTATACAAAATTTCAGGAAAATCCAATAAAGCATATTTGAGTTATCGCGACTTCTTATATATTGACATAAAAACACTTAATTGGGCATTATTCCGGTACTGGCCAACCGATTTGGTCCAATATCAATAAACGTCTTCCCATGGACATTATAAATGCGTATACGAAGTTTCATAAATATCCGATAAAGCGTATTTGAGTTATTGTGCCTTTAAAGTAGACACTAAATTGGGTATTACTCCGGTACCGGTCAACAGATTAGGTTCAAATTCAATAGGGCACTTCTCATGGACGTCATAAATGGGTATACCAAGTTTCATGGAAATCTGATACAATCTATTAAAATAGGCACTAAATTGGGCATTACTCCGGTACCGGTGAACCGCTTTGGTTCAATATCAATAGGGTTCTTCCCATTGACATTATAAATGTGTTTTCCAAGTTTCATGAAAATCCGAAAAAGCGTATTTGAGTTATGGCGCCTACAGACACACGGACGGACAGACAGACGGACAGACATTTTTCGTCCCCACACACAATCTCATAAAGTAACATAGGCCTACTGGCACTTAATAAACAGAAAACTTCTATTATAAGCAGTTCAGTAAAGTCACTAATATTATAGGCTATTATTATAATAATATACGAAATGCGGTATAGATGCATAATATATGAGAAGCTTGGTTGTAAACAATAATGCATACGAACTAGTATTTATGAAAAGCTTGTGAAAATGTGAGTGACAATCCCGAGGAAATTTCATTCCAAGCCAGAAACATTGAATTGGAGCTGTTACCAGTAAAATCTCTGCAGCAGTAGACTATGAGAAGGAATATATTGCAATTAAATGCTGGTGTATCCATGGTAAGCAATGTTTCTCTTGTGAACCAAGACGTGAAAAGTTGTTGGCTTATATTTGTTGTTACATGATCAAGTAGGCTACCGTGTTTTGCAAAAAAAAAAAAACTCTGGTAAAGTTTCTGATTATCATAAAGAAACATGTTGGCTTAAATTTGTTATTTTATGACCAAATATATGCTTAAATCCATCTTAAATTTGGTATGACTGGTCAATGCCCTCTGGATTTTGTTTATAGATTGCCATGAGTTCACTGACCTAGGCCGACAAAACTGCATATAGCCTAATTTTATCTCATTTTAGCAGACTAGGTCGCTAAAATACAATCTTTCGGCGTATAGAGAGCGTATACTAAAAAATCTATTTAGTGAAATATAATGAGACTCATATGCTCAAACTGCGGTAGTTTATTAAACGTTGTAACTAATTGGCTATAGTCTGTAACCATGGTTTTATCAATCTTACAGGTGATTGATTTATAAGATGGCTTTTCCTAGTGTGATAATTATTATAAACGTCTCTTCTGAGAGTAAAAGAATCTCGATTCTCTTGTGTAAGTTGGACTGTAGGGACAGTTTTTAATTTTTTTTTTTTTTTTTTTTACAACGATAAGCGAAACATTTTACAAAATAGCTTTTCTTATATACCTATATATTTACCCTTACACACGCGTAAAATGCCAATAATAAGCAAATTGATTCCACGAAATATCGCAAAATTTGTTCGAATGTGCTAAATGGCTAAATAAGCAAGAAATACGCTCCTTCCAAACCTAAATTGAGAAATGTATAGAAATATTTTATTCAAATTGGTAATATTTTGTCCTATTGTGAATTTTTCCTTCATTTCTTAAAGCTTGCTTTCTTTTCTGCTATTTCTGTGCCTGACGAGAAATTATCGGTCACAAAAATACAGTAGGCCTACTGCATATGACATAACTTGTCTGTCAGTGAGGTTGACCATTAAGGGCAATCAGTCACAGGAGAGAGGTTACATCTGGCGCTGTGATGTGATCTTTGGCTTAGCTCAGTTGGTAGAACAGTGGCACGGATAGTCAGAGGCCCCGGGTTCAAATCCCAATGTCAGAGATATTTTTCTCCTATAATATTCCCATGTAATATCCAACAGAGACAATAATGCATGTCCAATGTCCAGAGATAATAATAATGTCCAATGTTCATGAATGCATACAACCTATATCCATTTTGAGTGTAGATTTAACAAATATCGTATTTTATCCACAGTAGTTGGTACTTTTGTGCATATAAATTATAATTACGCCATTTTAGGTTGCATAAATGCCCACTTCTTCACAATTTTTCTTTAATTTTGCATATTTTCTTGCAACAAATTGGGTTTATTTTAACTGGGTTTATTTTAAACAACATTATAACCTGAAATAGGGCCATTCTCATGGTTCTAAAAATGAACACAGCGTGCAGAATGCCATAGCATCCCCACAAGGATAATTGTGTAAGATATTTCAGTTCTAGTTAGGCCTAATAAGTATATAGACCCACCACTGCCTCAGTGAGATTGTGCAGTTAAGGCTGATATCTCTAGGGCAGCAAAAAGAGTCGAGTGGGGGTGGGGAACAAATAAAAAATAATACAAACGTAGCTGAAGTTTGAACTTTGTGTACAATTATTATTCATGAAAGTGAAAATGTTAGCGATGCCAGCGCCGCGCTGCGCGGTGTGGAGTGGAGTTGTACTGTTGCATTCCGCTCGGATAAACTGCTTGCATACAATGTGCATGTGCTAACACAACACAGACTTCAAACAACGTTATTACAAAAATTACAAATTTCCCTGGTAACTCTTTTTTTTTAAATAACATAAGCAGTAATAACGTGCGAAAATTTTGCACATTCAACTTTCTCTACTCTCAAAAATGATTCTGGCCGTGTACATGTTGTAGCGATGATACTAGCGAACATGAAGCGTACAAAAGAATCAGCATAACTATGGAATTTAAATATGGGAAGAGTTGCCCCAGAATATGATTCCATATTTCATTACAGATCGAAAATATGCTACACATAAGTTACCATGCTTAAGGGATCCTGTTGTAATATATCATTGAAAACTCTTAAGGCAAAACATGCTGAACTCAGTTTCGGAATAAATTAACATTTCAAATAAATACAGAACGTCCATGTAAACAAAATCTGCTATGCATACGATCAGCCTTGTTATTAATAAGTTACCATCAGCTATATTTAATGTAAATTAATTAAACTCATTCAAAAGAAAATTGAAACAATATTTATACAGTAAGACGTATTAGGCCTATACTTTTGATGCTTTTCTGTCAAGACTTCAGAATTTCTGTAACTTTTGAATTTTATTATAGTTTTACTATTATATTTAAGTGCACGCATAGCCTATTTTGTTATTATCAATGCTTTCTAGGTTTATTGCATTGAATGTCATATTGTTTTTACAAAGCCATTGTGTGTACTACTTTTGACTATGTCTACCTATACGCTGTATAGCTCACTGATGTGATAAAATAATAACACTTACTTACTCAATGGCAATAAACAATTCCTAAGCAAGCTAAAGGAATATTATCTATTTGATGGAACCCGGAAGATCATATTCATCCCTATTCTGTGCTAACTCCATCCAACCATCCCTCTCAAATCCTACTTCTCTTAAATCTATCCTAATATTGTCCTCCCACCTACGTCTAGCTCTTCCATGCGGTCTTTTCCCTTCGGGTCTCCCAATACTTTTGAGATATGTATTTCCTCCTCCATGCGCGCAACATGTCCAGCCCATTTCATCCTCTGTGATTTGATTACCCTTACTATATCCGGTGACAAGTACAGGTTATGAATCTCGTCGTTATGCAGTTTTCTCCAGTCCCCATTTTCATCTCTCTTAGGCCCAAATATTTTTTTTAATCACCTTGTTTTCGAATACTCTCAGATTATGTTCTTCCCGAAGAGTAAGGGACCATGTCTCACATCCATATAATACAACCGGAAGAATATAATAAATACAAAAATAAAAGAATAATAATAATAATAATAATAATAATAATAATGTCTTCCAGTTATGATTTTGGTCACTTTGTAATCCTAAAAATGTTATATTACTAATTTCCTCTATGTATTGTGTTTAAAAATTAATTTTAATGTACGAGATACGTCTATACTGTTTTAAATTAAATAAGTGTCTTTTATTAGCTTGAAATCATGTAATTAATTTGTGAAAAGCCTTTGTAAAAGTGAAACTTCATCAGTGAATAAGTTCAACATCCCATCAATGTTTCAACTATTTTATTGTTTATTTTTATTCGAAAACTTTATCTTGATAATACAGCAGCTGAATTTTGAAATCCCCTTGTTTATTTAATGTCCACAGTTCATCTCACTTCATGGTATTTTCTCTCGTAGGGTGTATCCCTTTCCAGTGAAAGCTTCAAATTTAACTGGTTCCTTCTTCTCGACGGATGGTGGACGAGAGTTTCTGATAAACCTCAGAGTACCAATCTCATAGTCGATGTCAGGAATTCCTCGTTGGTATGCTACTATGGCTGATGTTCTTGGTTTCGTCTTTTCCCCATCCACGCGGTAACTTTCTCCACAAAAGGCCACATAGCCAGGATATTCTGGCTCCTTGTATCCTCCTGGAGGGGCAAACTCAAAACTGATATCACACTCAATAATGCTAACAGCATTTCCAGGTTTTGTTTCCTTCACACAGAGTTCGTATACACTTTTGTTGTACTTGATGGCAATAACATCACCTGTTGTAAGGCAGGAAAATCTCCGCAAGCAATTTTTTAGCAGAGTTTTGGGATTAGTAATGTACAGGAAGTCTGCCGACTGTGGTTGGATACGTAAAAATGCTGCAACTGGTAATGAAACGCTTTCAATCTTAAGGGAATCTTCTCCTTGAAGTAACAAATTGCGTCTTATCCAATAAGGCAAATACACTTTTCTTGCATCTTCCACGAATTCCAGCACTCCACAATGAGTGATACGTTTGGTCCTCTTGTTGGTCAGTTTGAATAATTTAGTGTAATCAATGTCCTTCTTTATCAGTTGATCCAATGCCGACGAAGGCATGATTATTTTACCACCACCTTCCATATCTTCTCTGTTATTTCCGGGAAATGTAGATACAGAATAACACTGTGTACTGAAATTCTTGAAATATCAGGATACAAACTATCACTTTTGATCTTCGCTGTCCAACTATTTTCGCTATATTGTGATGAAAAAATAAACAAAAATCCAGATCATGGCGTGATGCAACTGTTAACGCATTGTTGCAATTGTTGGAATTCTGTGATGTCCACGGCCCAGACTACACACTTTATCTTGAGCAGAAAAAATGAAGGTGAGGGGAGCTGATATTGCATGCAGTATAAGAGACTGACTATTGAAGAAGGCGGTGATTTGAAATTGACGTCATTTCTGAAAGGTTACCAACTACTAGGAAATATAACGTGTGAAGTCTTATGCTGGCATAGAATGGAACTAACTGTAGTTCGTAGCCATTTCAATTCTCGCTACCAAGCTAAAGATTTTGTATTGATGTAGATATTATAGTAGAATATATCGCTGGCGAATTGAATTAAGTAATATATTTCTTTACACAATCTCGCTCCTAATCTTCAGAATATAGAAAATCGTTCAAAAGTCGCAGCATTGTACATGTATTTGAATACCGGTACGCACTTTCACATGCCTGAATTAATACAATATAGGGTAAGGTGGTACATTTTCGAACACTTAACAAATATTCTTATTTTATGAGCACAGTAAACTTAAGACAAGTTCAACTGTATCGTAATCACAAAGTTGGCAATGTAGTTGACCCTTCAAAAAAATATGGAAGTCAAACAGCTGTAAAATTGGTCATGGCAATCAATCTTTCATTTCCAGAATATCGTTCGAAAATGTACCACAGTAGGTACAATTCTAAACACCAGTGGGTACTATTTCGAACAGTGGCATTTTCAACGAACGAATTGCTTTCTTCCAAATATTATATTTTATTATTATTATTTATCAATAATATGAGCGTAATAATGAACTGTCACGTTTTGAATAGGCAGATGACAGGTTTGGGGCATGTGGTCAGCATGCTGACTCCTACGTCAGTTATTGATGGCTTACTGAACCGGAGCCGCTAATTCTTTATGAATTATCTCTTCGGTTGGTGTCAGGAGGCTGAATGAACCCCGTTCCAAATCGCCCTACCTCAGAAAAATTCGAGGAGGTAACGGGGATCGAACCCAGACTTGCGGGTCCGTAGTCAGCAACCACTAGACCATGCAGGCGGGTCTGTCATAACATCAAGAGCAATAATAAAAAATACTTAACAACTCCAGAACGAGTTCTGTTTGCTATTCTGTATTGCATAATTGCTGAGATGTAATAGCAATCCAGAGGAAGTGCAGTTCATAAATCTTCGTTGAAATAATACCACTGTTGAAAGCTATGTGAATGCTATCCTTTAAATATTTGACTGGCACAGTTAATAATAATAAACATGCAGAATGCTGTGATGGCAAAACAGCTTTCCCATGCAAGCGATCGCGGGTTAAAGTACTGTTCGAAATTGTACCTAAAATCCGTTCGTATTTGTACCTCGAGCTAGTTTTTGTAAATTATACATAGTTGCAAATTCCGCGCACGAATGACCATTGTTGTGCCAATGACTTACGTATTAAAGACTACGCTATTTGTTGGTATGAGTTAAAAATTGGTCCTCAACAATGTATTCCAGTAACACAACGTGGGATTATAAGCAATTTTATAACGTGTCATTTTTCCAGCATGGAGTTCTTACCTTCGAATGGAAAATAATATTTTATGGCCGAATGAGTCAACTTAAAACATCATTCTCGCGGATACAGATCAACAAAACAATCAGTATGGACGCTATATTTTTAAAAAGAGGTTGGCTAACAATTGAAACCCAAAAATGGATAAAAATCTTAGTCCGTTCAGAATTGTACCATGTTCGAAAATGTACCACCTTACCCTAACAAAATATCTTTCACGAGAGTTTGTAGGCAGGCCTAATTAATACAACTTTCTAGAAAAATGATCAAAACTGATTTGTTCTTTTCTCCAACGACAGATTCAGCTTAAAACATATTAAACTGCTTTCCCTCCCATTTCATTCATTTCGTTTATCGTTTATTCGCTGATTTTTGTTGTGATGATAGTTAAATATAGGCTATTTAATTACCAGATCGCCAAATGGACTCATGCCTTTACAATGACACATTACAATTCTCAATTTGAAAAAGCAGTAAACTTGTTGTATACAGTGTTCTAAGTCATTTGTTAAAATTGTTTATCTACTAATTATTTGTTGAAATGTACTATATATAATTTTTACCTTGTTGTCAATAATAACTTAAATTCTTAATATAGGCTAAACAGTTTTCATAGAAATCAAATTCTAATTTGTTATCGCAGTCTGCTTTCATAAAATATATCAGAGTCAATGGCACGTACATTACTAATACGCCTGTAGGTGGTTGTGTGTGGATGTTAGCATAAAATCTATTAATATCCATGCGTGTAGTGGAGATACATTTCGATCATTATTGCTGTATCATCTTCAGTCCAAATGGAAACACTAAAACTAGGAAATCTATAATCAATATGACAAAGGTTCGGTTGTATTTTGTAAATATCTGCCTTGGATAATTACTAACTTACCCGTTATCTAACTGATAGGTTAAATCGGCCTGTTAAATGTGTACCTTACATCTTCATTTTCATTAAATTTTTCATGCTAAAGCATGAGACTTATAATGAATACTAGCTGAAAAGGCCCGGCGTCGCCCGGGCTTTGTATTTTTTAATTTGAAATTAGCTTATGGAGGACTTTCGATTTTGAAACTCTAGGTCCTTATATAATATGTATGTAGAACTTGAAATTAAGAAAACGATTTATCAAACTACTCCATCAGAAAACGCTAGATATAGCTTTTTATGGCTCATAGAGGATGTCGAATGCTGCATTCCGTTGCTTCTACACATCATGCCTGGGATGGGTTGAAATAAGAAGAAACATAAATTACATAAGATTGTATTGGCTTGACGGAAAATTTTATTTCTCATTCTCATGTTACAACCGTTTCGGGGCTGAAATAAAAGAGAAATGCAGTATCACTTTCATACTTTCCTCCCCTAAAACCCGGGACATAGGCTAATATACTGCGAGCATAGGACTCAAAATGTTCCATCCCATGCTTAGGGCCTATGATAAATCTCAACTAATACAAAGCCTATGGATAACGTATCAGCGGAAAGGATTATTTACAGACTTCTGATATAGCATACTCACACACTTAAGTTATCCCTGCAATACGACTTATTCTACATCAAAATGTGAAGTGAGAAAATATTTCTTATGTCCAGGGTAGAGAAAGTTATCTGACTACATCACACTGTGCTTTATTTTCGTGGATTTCAATTTCAGTGATTATTTTCGCCAATATATTACATCAATGGAATCATAATTCGTTAAAGTCCAGCATTATATAGTCGCCAAGGCCCTATGTCATCACAGTAAACAATTCACTGTTGTCATGTGAACTAAACAGCATTTCATTTTTTTCAGTATAAAATTCTCAGAAATTATATAATTTTCAAGGGAAGGAGTATTTTGTTTGAATTTTAATGTTGACCGATATACTTCCCGGGCTTAACTGGGTATGTGTGCAAAATTGCGTGTAAATTGGTAAAGAAATGTAGATTTGTATAAGGAACAAACATACATACATACATACATACATACATACATACATACATACATACATACATACATACATACATACATACATATCCACAAACACACATTCGACATTATATATTAGATAATGTTAAATAATTTCTTGTAGTAGATCTGACGGGAGAAAACTACCTAACGACGAGCTTCATGATCTGTAGGCTACTCTTCACCAGTACTCTTCACGGTAATTTAATCACGGAGAATGAAATGGGCTAGACATGTTGCGCGCACGGGGGAGGAAAATATGTCTCAAAAGTATTGACTGGGAGACCCGAAGGAAAAAGACACGTGGAAGAACTAGATGTAGGTGGGAGAACAATATCAGGATAGATTTAAGGGAAGTGGGACTTGCGAGGGATAATTGGATGGAGTTAGCACAGAATAGGGTTGAATAGCGGACTCAGGTAAACGCGGCAATGAACCTTCGGGTTCCATAAGGAAAAAGACACCTGGAAGAACTAGATGTAGGTGGGAGAACAATATCAGGATAGATTTAAGGGAAGTAGGACTTGCGAGGGATAATTGGATGGAGTTAGCACAGAATAGGGTTGAATAGCGGACTCAGGTAAACGCGGCAATGAACCTTCTGGTTCCATAAAATAGATAATATTCCTTTAGCTTGTTGAGGAATTGTCTAATGCCATTGAGTTAGTAAATAAGTAGACCTATACAAGCCTATAAGTCTACCATATAGCCTACAATGGAGATTAAAATTTAGGGTTTGTCTACTGTCTTCAGGCTTGAACTTTCTTACCCCGATCTAATCCACTAGTTGCTTATACGACCATAACGTGAACGATAGTAAATTATACAGTACAAGAGTTTTAAAAACCTTGACTAAGCCAAGAAACGTAATATAAAGCTTCATACATCGGTCTATACATGCGTATACAATTCCCATACTCAGGCTTTGTCCAGTTTAAAGTTTCGCTAAAGATTAGAAGACCTATAATCCGTCATATAACCTCCTATTTTCTGGCAAAAAACATTCCCATGAGGACGAGAGTCTTTAACACTTAAAGAAGTTGAGTAGACTACAAAGAAGACGATAAGGGAGCAACAGAAAAGAAAGAGGCGTGCCGAGTTCATCTGAACAGCTGCTAGGATTTATATGAATAATAATTTCTTAACCTAACATTTGCTGAACGGACAAGGAACTCAAAGGCCGTATAGCTTTTAATTTTACAGGCAGATGTGGGTATTTATGAATAACGTAATAGGGGCTAGTGTTTTGATGTAACAGCTAGATTTGGGGAGTTCAGGGAAAAAATAGCTAAATTAGTTAATAGGGGTCGGCTGCGGTGGTCTGGAGGTAGCGTGCCTGCCTCTAGATCCGAAGGTCGCGGGATCAAACCCGGGTTTTTCAGGACGTAAAAATCCTGGGCACGGAGTACTCCGGGAGGAACTTTAAGCTGGGAGGCCTGTGTCGTAAATTTACGGCACGTAAAAGAACTCCAAGCCTAAATTAGAGCCTCTGGACAAAATTTCTCGGCCCTTTCACGTCCAAGTAATACCTTAGTTTCCGGAGGGAGGTTAAGGGGTGATGGGCTTACCACCTGTCCCTCTGCCCTCTCTTGGAAAATAAGAGTAATAAAATTCACATTGGTAAACAGAAACCTCCACTTGGAGGCCCTTCGCCCCAACATGAAGGCATAGGATTCGAGAGAGAGAGTTAACAGGGGCAGATATAAATAAAAAAATTGTGGTTATTACCATTAATAAAGTGAAAATATTTTGTTTAAGACACTTCCAGGCCGAAATATTGTTTTACACTCGTGAAAAAACACGAAATTTCTGTGTTTTTGCGAAATTTTCTATTTCAGTGCGAAATTTTCTATTTCAGTGCGAAATTTTCTATTTCAGTGCGAAATTTTCTGTTTTAAAGGGATTTTACTTACAACGGAACTCTTGAGTTTTAGAAATATCCTTTTTACAAAAGGATTTTAAATTATATGCTTATTGGAAGTCAACTAAATATATGTGCACGTTAATAAAAAAATGTAAGCCAATGATATAAATGTCAAAGCAAGCAACTTACTTAACAGAACTTATTATATATATAATTTTACGATGTTTGCGGAATGCAAGTAAACATCTGACTGAGCTTGTCGCACTATCGTGAAGTATGCGCTGGTGCAAATGACCAATGAAACGACAGGACACAGCTAGTCAAGGCAAGTCTGTTGTTAACTTTTGCTCCGTACACATCTTGGATCAAGTTATAGGTAGGGATGGGTCCTCGATACTTTCGATACTTGCATGGTATCGGCATCGAGCGTTACTTCAGAAAACTCGCTCGGTACTTTTTCGATACTTTGGTACTCCTGCAATTTAAGGAAATGCGGTATTTCTTTCAGCTTTTAGTAGTCTACTAAATATAGTAAATACTTATATTTCTTCTTGAAATGGAGAAAACCACTCTGTGACTTTTGTCTAGTCAAAAATAAAGACTTTTCGACTTTTAAAATCCAAACAGAAGAGATTCTTAATTGTTTTGTTTCCTGTCAAACTTTTCAATAACAACCAACAAGCAAGCTGTCCAAACCCCAAAACTTGTAAGTGGTCTGTTTCAAAAACTAAATTTAGTTTTAATGTAGAGTTTAAAATAATTATAGGCTACTGATGATATTAAATTTTGTCTCTTTAAATATGCACACTTAATTAATTTAGTTGGTATTACACAGTTCTCTCAACTTTAAATTTTAATGCGCCTATTTATTGAAACTGGAAATGTTGACGATATCGAGTATCGAGGAAAAAATCATGTATCGGTATCGGGTACGAGTATCGAGAAAATCTAGTATCGACCCATCCCTAGTTATAGGATATACGTTTATTTATAAATATATGAGTGCGTTTGTTAGCTTTTGTTTCGGGAATGGAACGTACAGTTATAAATATTCTATGAAGTTTAGCGGTTTTATACAGGCTTGTGACTGCAGCCACTCATTAATAAATAAATTCAGACGAAAAGCATGATATAAGTAATACCTTTCAGTTGGTAACTTTTTTCTCTTTTCCGGCAGTTTTCGCCGGCAGTGGAAATTGTAGTAAAATCATCTACTGAAACAAAAGCTTGAGGTAGAAGAGCTTTATTTCAGTTGTTTTACGGCTTGTTGATTGTACATTTTACAAATTATTACGAACTCCGCTCTCAAGTTGGATTTTCTTTTTTGTTCTCGGTTTCCTAGAAGTAGGCTTCAATCGGCGTACTGGGAATGCTATATTGTGAGTGCCACAGTCAAGACTTTCTAATGTTTCTGCGCTTTACCTTGTTTGCTTTTTTAACAATATTTCATAATTCGGCGGAGGTTGAAGGCTATACAGAGTGTGCCAAAAGAGAGGACCGTATCTGACAGGTGACGATAGTTGGCTGTCATATTTTAGTTCTTTTAGTTTGTGCAGTTTATTATGTTAAGCAACATAACGAAGAGTATTTAATTGAAAACATTTTAAAAATTGAAATTGAATTGTGTGTGGTATTGTGTGAGTGTTTCAATAATTAGCAATGTAATCTCCTAATTTTTTTTCGCGTCTTTTTTCTAAAGTAAGTTGACAGAAAAAGATATGAAGTTTTTTTGGAATTCCCTCACTTAATCGACATAACATAAAGAAAACAAGCTTTTATTTTCCATTAGATAGTGTTAAAAACTAACGAGATTTATAAAGTAGATTTTATTTTTATTATTGTATAGTGGTTTATTATTATTATTAAGTGCCAGTATGGTAGGCCTACTTTATGAGATTGTGTGGGGGAGGAAAAATGTCTGTCCGTCTGTCCGTCCGTCCGTCCGTCCGTGTGTCTGTACGCGCTCTAACTCAAATATGCTTTGTCGAATTTTAATGAAACTTGGTATACACGTTTATAATGTCCATGGGAAGAACCCTATTGATATTGGACCAAATCGGTTCACCGGTACCGGAGTAAAACCCAATTGAGTGTATACTTTAAAGGCACCATAACTCACATACGCTTTATCAGATTTTCATGAAACTTGGAATACCTATTTATAATGTCCATGGGAAGACGTCTGTTGATGCTGGTTCAAATCGGTTGGCCGGTACCGGAATAATATCCAATTTAGTGCCTTTTTATGGTATCATATAACAAAAGGCGCGGTAACTCAAATACGCTTTATCGGATTTTCATGAAACTTCGTGTACTCATTTATAGCGACCATGGCAATAAGCCTTTTGAATTTGGACTTAATCGGTTGACCAGTACCGAAATAAAGAGTAATTAACAGTCAAATTCATTATAATATTTTGGTTCAATTCGAAGCATTTTGATTGGCTCGCGGCCAACCAATCAGCGGGCGAGTCCCGTTACTAATGTAAATAATGTGGAATTCTGTAACAAGCCTTCAATTCCTCCTGAAACCTTCCTTAGTACAGGAGGGTTAAAAAGAAGGCACCTAATTCAAATGCAAAATGAGATTCTCGGTTCTTTCTTATAGCGTCTTCAATAAATGACAGATAATAAAGCTTCCTTCAGTTGCCATGGACAGTTGCCATCTACATGAAAAACAAATGTTCCCATATGTACGATTATAGATGAAATGCTGTTGTATAATGACTAATTATTTTGCTAAAATTGATTGCAATTGAATTGAAGCATTGAATTTTACTTCAGCCTATGTCAGATTAATAATTCCTGACCTCTTAATAAATAAAAACATTAAGCTTTGAGAATATGGGTAGGTTGGTACGCCTGCTTCAACGAGGGCCTCATCCTAATTTATCACTCAGATATCGCGAATATTATAGTACTAATTAATGAAATAATTCAATATTGTAACATAATAAATCTAGCAGGCACGATATATAGCCTAATTTCGAAATACGATGATTTTTCTTTTCTGTGAGCTACGACGAGATAGTATTCTCTGGTATTGGACACTTAACATTCGCAGTGTGGTTTGGTCTTGGGGTAAGATGATTGACTAGTGGATCAAGAGATGTCACGTTCGAATCCACCCTAAACCCAATTTTTTTTTATTCTTATGAGTTATGTTAAATTGAGTCTATTCCATTCTTGTGTTCTATTTTTATTTTTATTTTTAAAAAAACTCGGAATTCATTGTCTTTCATTGACCTACAACATCAATCCTAAAGAATGATAACATTAGCCTATAAATGTTATTTCACGAACAGAAACTATCTTTAAAGTTATTGCAACCAATTATGTTCATCTAGACTGAACATAATTAAAACGTTATCTTCCATTAAGTGGGGTGCCGAATCAACATGTCTAATAAACGTCTATCGAGCTCTAATTCAGTCCAAACTGGATTATGGAGCTATAGTATACAGTTCGGCAAGCAAACGCCTTCTCCAAACGTTGGATCCAGTTATCAACACTGCAAGTCGTCTAAGTTTGGGAGCCTTCAGATCCAGTCCAAGTAGCAGTCTACTTGTGGAAGCTGGTCTTTTTCCCTTGGACCTGCGACGTAAACAACTATGTCTAAACTTTTCATACTCAACATTTTGTTCTCCTTCTAACCCGACCAACAATTACGTCTTTGGTGTTCCAAAATCAGAACTTTATAACTCTCACCCAAATTGTCCAAAACCATTAAGGGAAAGACTCCTGGATTATAACTCAGAATTCAACATTGAAAAAGCTAATATCCTCCCAAGGCGACTCCATCCCCTTCCTCCTTGGGAGCCTTTTATTCCCTCTATTAATACGAAGATTACACAAATTCCCTGCTCTACAACTATGCCTAAATCAGTGTTACAGCCTATGATCTCGTCACTCCTTGAAGAGTATAAGAATTGTCTCAAAGTATATACTGATGGCTCAAAACGTGACTCAAGATCAGGATGTGGCATAGTCATTTCCTCAAGTGTTCACTCCTATCGCTTACCAGATTACTTCTCCATCTTTTCATGTGAAGCCTGGGCTATTCTCAAAGCTATTGAAAAAAGCACTATGAGTAATAACTGCTCACAAATTGTTATCTTCTCAGATTCTATGTCAGCTCTCGGTGCCATCGGAAACAGATCTACAAGGAACCCAATCATCCAAACGATTCAGGAACGTTTGTTTTTCCACTCAAAAAATGGTACCAAAATCTCATTAGCATGGCTTCCCGCACATAAAGGTATTTCTGGAAATGAAAACGCAGATACAGCAGCCAAATCTGCAACAGTGTTATCACAAATTGAAAACGGTTTGGATGGTACATTAGAGGACACCAAAACAATGATCAGATCTGAAATTACGAAGCACTGGGATGAAACATGGAGATCCACTCCTTCAAAACTGCAGCTCGTCCGGAAATCAGTTACTGAGCCAGCCATTCCGAATTCTCTCCTCTGTAGAAGGCAACAAGTCTTGCTGACCAGGCTGCGGATTGGCCACTTCAACCTTAGCCATGGCTATCTTATGAAGAAAACTATTAAGGATCCATGCCCGAAATGTAATGGGGATGTAACTTCCTCCCATCTTATTCTGGAATGTCCACGGTTATTGCATGTAAGGCGTCTGTTAAATATCAAAGGAGACTTATACAATATATTTAAGAATAATGAAGGATGCCTTAAGGTTATCTCACTTTTGGAACTGTCACAGTTAAAATCATTCATATAATGTCAAATCAAATCATAGTTTGTCAATAGTTGCTAAAGTTTTAAGTTTAATATGTTGTTCTTCTTACTAAATTCCAAGTTGCATATGTTTTTCTTCATACTTCACTTCTTGTAGAACTTGTTCAATATATATATGTATTAATTATTGTGGTCGCTGGTGACCCTGGCAGTTAAAAAGCGACCTTAAATAAATAAATTAAAAAAAAAAAAAAAAAAAAAAAAAAAGTTATTGCGTTGCGTTAAAATTGCATAAGCCTATACTCAGAACAAAACTGCATACCGCTACTTGGAACTATCCTCTTCTTATTGGTTTACTGTTCTATTTCATTGTCAATGCATTTTGTAAAATGTTTACATATTTTAAGAATTTGTTATATCAGTGTACACCAATATGAATTAAGGTTAAGAATCAAACTTTAGACCTTTGTTCTTCCGTAAGCCCTACATGAATACTGTTATAATTATACCAAATAGAATACAAATATACAATACAAATCCTATATTGTATTTGTATAAACAGAAGGTACATGATTGTGAAATAATTAACGGAGTTATTTGCCACTGAATTTTGTTAAATGTTTACATATTTTAAAAATTTCAAGTTGCAATACATTTAAATTTGACAAATAATACTATTTTTCACATATGTTAAAAAAAAAATTATTTTCTGTTTATCATAACTGCAATTATAACTGATTTAAAAAGCATACTGGCACTTTGTTATATCAGTTTACCTGATTTTATTAATTAATTGAAATGTCAGGAGAAAGAAAGGGAGAAATAAGATAAGAAGAGAGAGAGAAGTAATTAAAATAAGACAGAAAATAAACAGAGTAAGAAAATAAATAAATAACAAAATTAAAGAAAAAAGGAAAAAATACTTAAGACAGCTAGAAAGAATAATGAGAGAGTGAAAGAATGAAAATAATTAAAAAGGAGAAAGAAAGGCAAAATTTAATAAAAGAAAGACGGATAGAATGGAAGGAAGGATGAAAGAAATTCATTCTTGTGTCCGACTTTAGCGCTGTGTAACAAATAGTTGAATAAAAACACTTTCTTCAACGCACTTTATTAAGTGCCAGTATGGTACTTTATGAGATTGTGTGGGGGACGAAAAATGTCTGTCCGTCTGTCTGTCTGTCCGTCCGCGTGTCTGTACGCGCTCTAACTCAAATACGCTTTTTCGGATTTTCATGAAACTTGGAAAACACATTTATAATGTCAATGGGAAGAACCCTATTGATATTGAACCAAATCGGTTCACCGGTACCGGAGTAATGCCCAATTTAGTGCCTATTTTAATAGATTATGGTGCCTTTCTAATAGAAAGGCGCCATAATTCAAATACGCTGTATCGGATTTCCATTAAACTTGGTATACGCATTTACGACATCCATGAAAAGTACTCTGTTAAATTTGAACCTAATCTGTTGACCGGTACCGGAGTAAAACCCAATTTAGTGTATATTTTAAAGGCGCAATAGCTCAAATACGCCTTATCGGATATTTATGAAACTTCGTATACGCATTTATACTATCCATGGAAAGACGTCTGTTGATGTTCAACCAAATCGGTTGGCCAGTACCGGAATAATGCCCAATTTATTGCCTTTTATGTTAATATATGAGAACTCGCGATAACTCAAATATGCTTTATTGGATTTTCCTGAAACTTTGTATACCCATTTATAATGTACATGGGAAGACGTCTACCGATATTGGACCAAATCGGTTGTCCGGTACCGGAGTAAAACCCAATTTAGTGTCTATTTTAAAAACGCGGTAACTCAAATACGCTTTACCGGATTTTTATGGAATTTGGTATACACATTTATAGTGTTCATGGGAAGAGGTCTACTGATACTGGATGAAATCGGTTCACCTGTTTCGGAGTAATGCTCAATTTGGTGCCTATTTTATGATAATATACGTATTCGAAAGAATTTATATAAAAAAAAGCAAATCATTTATCATGACAACATAGTCAATTGTTTTACTGTGATATTTTACGGCTTTGGAAATTAAAATAGAGTTAGCTATGACCAAAAACACTATTATTTTACATGCGCTTATAACTTACAACTAGACCGTTAAACTGACCCAGGTGACCGAGATGGTAACGTTTTGGCCTCACGTTATGGAGTTCCATGGTTCAAATCCCGAAACCAGCCAATTTCACTTTCTTTTTCGTATTTTTATGTGAGTGTGCGATTGTGATGCTGGAAGATTTTAATCTGATTAAAAAGAAAACTAGACCTTTGTTCTTCCCTAAGCCCTGCTTAATGAATAAATCTGGAGCTTAACTTGTAAATCAATTAAAAAAACATATTCTGCATATCATAATTGCAGTCATAACTGATTAAAAAAAACATACTGGCACTTTTTTACATCAGTTTACCTGATTTTATTTACCTTAGTAAACTTCTGGACGGCCGTTTCGCAGGTGGTGTTCCTGCATCATCAGCAGAGTTGACACTCTGCTGATGATGCAGGAACACAACCTGCGAAACGGCCGTCCAGAAGTTTACTAAGGTAAATAAAGTGCGTTGAAGAAAGTGTTTTTATTCAACTATATGAAAGAAATATTGAAAGGGAAATAAAATACGCAAATAATTAACAGGAGAAATAAGCGAAAGAAAGGAACAAAGAATTCATATAAGAAAGTAATGAAATGAACAAACGATTGGAAGGCCAGAGAGATCGGATGAAGATGCAGGAATGATGAATGATCGGAAGGACGAATAAATGCGCAGACAGTAGAAATGATAAATTCAAGAAATAAAAAAAACTAAAGAAATTGAAATGAAGCTGGACGAAAAGTAGCCTAAGAGAAGAAAAATTAAGAAGTGAGAAGATTGGGAGGAGCTAGTTTATACAAAAGAATAGAAAAACCACGACCTAACCTAAAATATCATTGTCTGTTGCAAAAAATTGAGAACAAATTATATTATAGAGGCGACACTTTAAAGAAAGATTTTTTTAAAATGCTAGATAAACCAACAAAAATTGCACACTTACATTCCAGATGAAGGAGTTCCGTAGGCAGATCCAAGACACGATGGCTGGATCTTCTTTGGAGATGGAACAGGCCAATAGGTCTAAACCTGAAAAAATGAAGATGGTGATGATGAATTTAAAATAAGATATAGAAATGGTAATCATGAGGGCCCGGATTCTGATGACCTAAAATTGTTTGAAAAATGACCTATAAAATGACCCTAAATTTTAAGAGAAATGACTTATTAATTGTAAAGAATGACCTAAAAACTGGTATTTTATAAATAAAAATTATTATTATACACACAAAGTTCTAAACTAATTAGTACATAATTGTAAAAACTGTAAACGCAGAAAGGATGTTGTAGGTCTAAAAACTTTGTTCTTTGTTCTTGATTGGAGCATTTGAGAAGAAAAATAAGAAAATAGTTTTTAAAATAGATCCTACAAAAAACGTTGCATTATACTAATCTAGTAATTTATTTAAATATTATTATTATTATTATTGAATTTCCAGTAAAGAAAATAGAACCCTATTGCACATTAGCATATTAGGGTTATAGTTTAACAATTACATTCAATTTACAACAGTTATTTAAATATTACCCTATGGGGAAAAAAGACGACAAAAAGTTAATATACTCAATGTAAATGCATGAAAATGACTAAATAAGGAATGAAATGACATGAAAATGACAAAGTAATGACGTAAAATTGAAATAAATGCCATAAAAATATAAAATTGCATAAAATGACAAAAAATGACCTAATAAAAATGCATTTCTATAATCTAGAGGCCATGATTACGATTTATCTACAAGTTGGCAATATCTATGCAACATCAATAAAAAGATGACATGTCATTAGAATCCGGGCCCTGGTAATCAAGTACTTTAGTGGATTATTATGGAGCAGTTCTTCTGTCGTACTATCCAATCTTACTGCAAAATCGTGTGATTGTGAAACAGATATAGTGAAATGTTGCAATTCGATGGAGCAGATGGGCGCACAAAGAGTGGGCTCCGGTTACCATGAACCCTATGTTTATAGGATTATCTCAGGAGCACAACAAATTATATAGTACGGCACGTCAAGATCTGTCACTGTTTCTTCGTCACACTACTATCCATACCAATAACATCGTTTTGTTTTTCTTCCTCTGCCCGTACCCTAGGTATGCCTACTATAGCCCTAGAGAAAAGAATTGTTTATGATTAATGAATTTCATATTGGTCCTTTGAGGGCAAATTTATATTATCAAGTTCAAAATTACCACCTTATTCTCTCAAAAAGTCAGCTTTAGGATTACATGAGGATGATATCAAGATATTTCAATAATATTAATCTATTTTATTGATTATAGGCTATACAGGAATAAATGCCTTTGCAACTTGAAATTGTAGGCCTATATTAATCCCCAATATTTAATCAGAATACCAATATCAGAATATCTTTTTGAGGGAATAAGGTGGTAATTTTGAACTTGATAATATTGCTTACGACCCTTGAATTCGAAGTTGAGTTTTTAACATTTCTATTATTTTTAAGGGAATTCTACATTTAAAAAATTTCTATTTTCGCGATTTTGACGAAAACGGCTCTAACATTTTTTAATTTTTTTTTCTACATGGGGTGCTTTTACCAAGATAGACTTTTTTCGAGAAAAATCTATGAAGGGTAGTCATAAGCCACCCACTGTTTGCAGAAACTGTGTTGCCTGGTGAACAATAAAGCTGTGCATCAGGTTGAAACTGAATACGCACTCTTTGCAATACAGCCTCTTATTCTAGGAATATCAGAATGTGAAGTGAGAAAGGAGTATTGCCCATGCTTAGGGTAAAGAAAGATACGTGACTGATCTAATTACATTTTGCTTGGGTTGTATCCTTCGGGGATGCGATACAATGTGGTAATGACATTCTCTTCATTTTTATAACCAATTTACATGAATAGAATGTGATGCATCGTAATAGGCGTATATTATAATAAGAGGCCAACTTTTATTTGGGCAAAGGAAATTATGTAGGTTTCACATCAGATTTCATTTACAACGCAAAGCCGTTGACCAGGATGAAGTAAAGGAAAACTTGATGAGGATATCATAGGCTTATTTCCTGGAAAAATGTAGGCCTAACATATCCGACTTTTAACTAATGCCCGGTTTCTATAAACTCGTGAATTACCTATGGGTAAATTATCCAATGGACAGAATTTACACAAGAATAACTTTTACAAGCTCAAATAATTTAAAGGTAACAATCACATAGGCTACACTTGTGGCGAGTTTCTAGATAAATGTCCTCTGGGTAAATATGAAAATGACAGAAAAAATGTTCCTACAAACTCGGGCTAGATCTTTCCAAGGGTAAATCGTCGGGTTAATTTATCCTTTCATGGATGGCTGGATAAAATTTAACCTCTCGTAGGATCAACGATAATTTAAACAATGAAAATCAAAGCCTTCTGAATTAAATTAACTGTACAACTCCAAGGCCTTGCTCGTTATATAATTGTGGGTGATTAGGAACTAATTTGCCCATGGATAATTTACCCATAGGTATATCACGAGTTTATAGAAACCGGGCATTAGTCATTTAATATTGTTCACAACATCTTATGTTAAACTGATATTATGTATTTGAAATAATTGTCTTTAAAACGCATTAGATCAGATTAGATTAACGAGGGGTAGTGTAAGCCCTTCGTCTTCTCAACACTGCGACTTCAATAGATCTATTGTGAATACCCTATACCCTATTCTAGCAGTCACCACTTTAATTTGAGGCTTTTTGATATAGCCAATAATTTTCCTGAGTGATGTCCAGTCCTGAACCCGGGGAGTTTTCGTTACTGAAAAACCCACTACCCGGCCGGGAATCGAATCCGGACCTCCTGGGTGGAAGGCAAATATGGTACCTATACACCCATGGCGGCGGACTTAAAATACATAATAAAAATTTATTTACCAAAGCCTCTCGACTATTCTTCCTAATTATTATTTTCTGAATTTAACGTATCCTGGTCTGCGTAATTCAAATATACAAGTACGTCCTACTCGGCTGTTTTGTTTAGAAAAAAAAAACTTAAATGCATAAGTATCTTACAGGGTTCTATAGATTGCTTACATTTATAATAAAATTGCAAAAAATAACTCGAAATAATATTAACAATTAAGTTTTGCACGACGTACCTAATTAGTGGTACTTACGAATATTGTTGCCGTGGATCGTAACTTGACATTCCCGCACGCAATCTGGTTGCTATGAAAACAAAAGAAATCTCAGTGCTGTAAATATTACAAAAAGCACACGTACCGTAAGTAAAACCATCATAATACAAGCCTTTATGGAAGACCGGAACCAAGGCCCCCTAGTTTGGGGCGACTTTAACAGGACAAATATTCGGTCCCCATAACAACCAACACATGCGAATCATTTACTAAAATATAACATCTATTTCCAATAATGTTACATAATATTTTCAGCTAATATCTCAATTAATATAATTAAATTAATATAAATAATTATCGTGCAAAAAATAGCATGCAATACTCGTTCCGTAAGCGACTAACGGATCTCGGAAATCGAACAAACTCTTTCCTCGATGCGTATGCACCGCTTACGGAACTAGTATCGCAATATACTATTAAAATTCGCTTATTAGGGTACAAGAAATAAATTATGAGCCTAATCGTTTGGTTAACTGTTTTCTTGGCCGTCCGGCATGGATTTACAATTTACCTGAGGAACTGAGTTCAGGAATTATTAATAAGATAATAATTTTGAAACCGGGTAGCTATACTTTTCATTCTCCGCAATAAATAAATGTTTTCAGGTTGGAATGCAGCGAATCCTCGCCCCAGGACGTGTTTACAGTATGAATGGGCTACTTAGTGTTGCAACAAATGAGACAAGTTCTCCCTGCATCCGACACTTAGCCTGGGGGTAGCCTGCACCCCTCACTGAACCTTACTCATGGACTCTACATCAAGTAGCCTATCCCGATCAACAAGATTGCGTGTTGTATTTATTATAAGTGCCAGAATGGTACTTTTTGCACTCCTTAGCTAGTAAGTGGTACTTACGAACTTTGTTTACATGGATCGTAAGTTGACATTCCCACACAGTCTTGTTGCTAAGGCCGGTTGCGATGAGGTTAAAACACTTCCGGTCCAAGCGCTACGTCATAATTCATTACGATACACTTCATAATACAAGCCTTTATGGACATGGCCCCCAGGACAAATATTCGGTTCCCATAACAACAAACACATGCGAATCACTTTCTGAAATAAACATCTATTTTCAAGAATGTATTTACATAATATTTTCAGGTAATATCACAATTAATATAATTAAATTGATATAAATAATCATCGTGCAAAAAATAGCATGCAACACACGGGCCGTAAAGGGATTTACGGGTCTCGAAAACTTAAAAACCCTCGGCTGCGCCTCGGGTTTTCAATCTGTTTCCTCGACCCGTAAACGTGCCTTGCGGCACTTGTATCGCAATATACTATTACGAGACTGTGTGGAGAGCAGGAAAATTTCTGTTCGTCCATCCGTGTGTCTGTACGCGTGATAACTCAAATACGCTGTATCGGATTTTCATGAAAATAGGTATACGCATTTATAATGTTCATGGGAAGAAGCCTATTTAGTTTGGACCAAATCGGGGTACCGGAGTAACGACTAATTAAATGTCACATGCTTTTTAAATGGGAAATGATGACAATACTACAATGCCGCGTTTCTAATCATTGAGGGCCTTGACTCCAGTGCAGTCAGATGTTTGTTTATTTCGTTGTTCAAGTTGAAATGAATACTACATGAATACTGTTATATACAGAAGGTATATTACTGTGAAATAATTAGGCCTATGTACATTAAGCGGAGTTCTTTGACAGAGCATTTTTGTGAAATGTTCACATATTTTAAGAATTTCTTATATCAGTGTATACGAGTATGAATTAAGGTTAGTATCAAACTTTAGACCTTTGTTCTTCCGTACAGAGGCGTAACGAGGGGGAGTTTTGGGGGTTTGAACCCCCCCCCCCATGGATTAAAAAAAGGAAAATTGTACAATTTTTTAAAGTGTGCTTATAAATTACTTAATATGAGTATAAAGCGTGGGAAGCTTAAAAGTCGTTATTGTGCATCTTAATTTTTAAAATTTTACTACGCCTATGCTTCCGTAAGCCCTGGAATCGATCTGGAGCTTAACTCTGAGATAGATTACAAAAATAACTTCTTTTCTGCATATCATAATTGCAATTATCACTGATTAAACAAAAGCATTCTGGCACTTTGTTGTATCAGTTTACCTGATTTTATTTCTTTAGGACTTCATTAAAATTTCATGATGCATTATATCTAGCCTATACAAATTAATTTCTTTCAATTGCATATTTTCTTCAGGAAATTCTTGGAAACGAGGAATCCTATTTTTTCAACTTGACGATTACGACTATCCCCAAGAACATGACAGAAAAAGACGGCTTAGGTAACTGCAAGATTTTGAAGTGTCTATAGTGATAAGTAGACTTCGGACTTTTAGGTTGCTAGAAATGCTGTTTTAGGTACCTAAAATAGGCTCTGAAAATTGGAAAATAGGTTCTAAAAATCGATAAATAGTCTCTTATAAAATCGTTAAGTTGCCAATTTTCTGAAATATCTCAATTGCAATGCAGAATATTATATTTATTGAAGGCACCATTAATCAATAATCATGATAAAACATATATAGGCCTATGGTACACAGAATTATATTAACCTATTACTAGGGCCTCTATTACTACCATAAGAGTGAAAACTTAATCCCTGTGCCCAGAAGCTACGCACGCTAGCATATTCAACCCCTTGTATCCCTCAGTGATTCAGAGAACTACTTTTTTTTTTTTTTTTACTGGATGTGGAAGTTGGGAGAAGAACACTACATTTTCTTGGGAATTCCAAGGAATTTTTCTACTGAAGACGAAACCACGTCACAAATGTGTCATGTACTGCACATTTCGAGCTAAAAATTTAGTATGAACTGAAAATAAATGCTAGAATTTATAACAAAAAATAACTTATTTTGAACTTTAGAGAAAAAACGAGTAAAAAGGCAATATTAGGCTTTAACGTAAAAATAGGCTGTTTTAGGTCCTGTAAAAGTATCAGTTTTAGGTACAGTTACTTATGAAATATGCATACACAAGTTTTCGTCCATATATCACTTAAGGATTAAAATAGGTTTTTACCTAAAATCCGAAGTCTACTGATAAGAGTCTTGGACCATAATAATTGCTATGTTTAGAGCCAGAAGAGGTGAAGTATTTTGGTTCTATTAAAGGCAAGGTTTTATTTCTTCTTGAATTGCATTGTATCAGTGGCGTCTCCTGCATAGGATCACATGAGCACGTGAACCCCCTAATAATTCTTATCTTATCTAATTTTGTCAGCATTATTGAATAAATAATAATTCTTGTATGGTTTGCCGTCTCGCTGTATAGAAAGATGTGTATTTTGTTCCCTTTTGCGGGCTTCCTCGAGGTGGTTCACTAGCTAAGGGGTGAACCTCTTAGTATTGCCTTTTGCATAACCTAAAGTTAGCAGGGGCTCCGCAGCTAGCACGTGTGACAGGATCACACGTCATTCGTGCACCCGACCTTAAGAGGGCAGCATCGGGCAACGCATCTGATTTTTCCCCCTTCAACTGAAGACGGCAACATCAGTAAACTCAGAGCTCTATGGCACTACAGTTCTCCGACGTATTTTTCTTACCACCCCTCCATCTCATCCAACTTGCGAGCTGCCAGAGGGAACTTGTTTTATGACCCATCCATCTTCCCTTATTATATAGGTGTGAACAGTGTTGTCGCATTGTCCCAATTCACAGTGAAGCTTTGATTTGCTGTTTATTTCCTCTACATTCCGTCGTTTATGTCACAATTACCTACATCAATATGCCATTATTATAATTATTCATAAATAAATAAATATTTACTTTAGTACATTGATACATAGCCGAAGAGTGATTTCTCTTTCACCCTCAGCTGGAAGGTATAAGTTGCAACACAGTCTTCTATCCCTGTCTATACCATGAGTTTTGCTCAAAACTTCAAAATATAATTTTTTTTTCCTGGCCAGCAAAGATTAACCAGCGGGTGGTAGGTGGTGTGCTGTTCATGTTTGTAGTAAGGGGTGCGAAGTTTACAGTTACATTCTCTCCCAAACAGGAATTCCGTATCAGTTCAATTGGAATTCTCACAGCGTGAAGTAGTAGTTTCTTTGTGATGTCGCGATTGATTGTTTAGTTTAGTAGTGTATATAATATTAATAATTCTAGCCTAGTTTAAAGAATAGTTATAGTAGTTAAAGAGTAGAACAGTATATATAGTTCACTACTATAACCATTTGGGAAATGCATTCAATAGGCTAGTTCGTTAACTACCAGTGAACTTAAAAGTAATTTTATTTATTAATGTGTGAATACCGTGCAGCACTTGCAATGCTGGCAATAGAGAAACGTCTAGTGCGCGAGAAGAAAGACTTCAACTTTAAAGTTATGGAGAAGTTCGCTGCACAGAAAGAAAGAAGAGTACATTTTCTCTACAAATGATGAGATTCGTAAGTCCTGTATTTTGTTTTTATATTTTTAGCCCCATGTGAACACCCAAATATTTTACCCACGCGACGCCACTGCATTGTATTGAACATTGTTCTTCATAAAATATGAAAATAGATTAAGTGATGGGACTTCACTATGGTGTGTGTGTGAGTCCCATCCACCAGTCGAGTGTTCAGTGGCGTTAACTGATCCTGTTACATGAATGGACGCCCCCTAGGTGTTGGAAGTGTAACCACTGAATACAACAATGCGGCTGATGTACAAGATAAAGCAATCATCCAGACACGTGGTTATTTTGAGTCCCTGCAGCTCGTACAATTACAATGTTATACAGTAGACTACAGGAAGAGGGGCTCAGAGAAAACTACTAAATAATAACTCACATAAAGAGGAAATATTAAAAGACCTTCTCAAAAGAAATTTTGCAACAAAAAAGAAAGGGGGCTAAGGTAACAAAAAACTAAACTGGATTCAGCACAGAGAATTTGGCAACCAGTTTTTATCCATTGAAATAATATAACTTGTTGCTTTGTTCTAAAGACAATTGCCTTAACTCACCATTGTAACTAATTTCTGGTTACGTTCTATTGCTAATACCCTGAATCACTTCCAAAAATATGTAGTTTTCTAGTAGTTTTACGTATTTTACGTCGGAAGTCGATTTATTGTCTTGAATTAATTGTTCCATAAGAAAGGTTAAAAGGCTGGTTTACAATTTTCCAACATAATTTTTCATTAAGAAGCCCTGGAACTTAACTCGGAAATCGATTACAAAAATAACTTCTTTTCTTCATATCATAATTGCAATTATCATTGATTAAACAAAAGCATTCCGGCACTTTGTTATATGAGTTTACCTGACTTTTTTGTATGCAAGATTGTATACGAAATTGTTATGCGAAATAACACCAAAATTAACCAAATTTTTCTACCGAAATTTAACATTTTTACTTACCATAAAATATGAAACATAAATTGAACTGTTAATAATTACAATGAGGCAGTTTTTTATTTCTTTCGATTAGGCCAGCTTAGGACCACGTGAAACAATTGTCTTCTTCTTGTCTTCCCAAAACTTCTTCTTTCTTACGCGATGTTGCTGTTTCCGTTCTTTCGTCCATTTACTTCCCGTTTTCTTCTTGGGCTTCTCTGGAAATTCGCCATCAAATATTGCTTTCCTAAACTTTTCTCTGTTTGGAATATCCTCCTTTTTGATATTGAGTAATTTCAAATCTTCTTCAACTTCCTTGAAAAATGCTGGTTAAGTTTTTTTACTTACATAGCGATGAAAAATTTATTTGGTAAGTCTGTCTCTTTCCATTCTGAAAATGTGGCCATAGAATCTTAATATTCTTTTCCTGAAAGTATGGCCTATTTTTTTCTGTTTGTATAACTCCTTTTCTGGTGTCAGTTTGTATATGTTATTCTCCCAAATTGGTCCCATAATTTTCCTTAAGATTCTCTTCTCTGTTTTGCTTATTCTTTTATCTGAGAAGGTCTCTGTTGCGTACAGAGCTTCTGGTAAGATTACAGTTTTTTAATGCCTCAATTTAGCATTTTTGGATAATGGTTTTTTATTACATAGCGAGGCAGTTATTAATAATATTTATTTATTTATTTATTAAATCCCCAAGTGCAAGAGCCCTATTTTACCTAGGTATGCTAGGGCTATAGTTTCAGAATAAATAAGTTATAATTATGACATGCAAAATATTTTAAAATGTGGCAGTAAAACAATAAACTGAAGTGAACATAAACACAAAACATTACAAAGTTACATTATTTTTTTAAAAAATCATAGAAATTGTTGTGAGAATTGATCACAGCGCTTTAAAAACTTTGTTGACAAATGTTTTAAATTCTGTGAAACAGCATTGGTTTTTAAAAAGTCAATCATTGGATAACCCAAATCCTTATTATGCTTAGTTAAATGTTTCTTTAGTATGTGGCGCTTGTAACCATGAAATGGGCAGTCTAAAACAAGATGTTCAACAGTTTGTTCATCATGTCCACATGGACAAAAATATCCATCAATAGAAGGTATGTGAAATCTTTGAAATATTTACCATGTCCCGTCATAAATTGAGTTAAAACGAATGATGGTTCGAAATATTTCATCAGCAGTCTGTCATGAACTTAGGAAACTACATCACTCTTGTAACAGCGCCAATGATGTTATTAATATTAATTAACATTAATATTTCTGATTTGTTATGTAAATCGCATTAACTGCGAATTGGTGTCGGTGGTGACGATAATCATAATAAGACTTGGAATTCTGCTGGAAGCGCGAATGTCCATCAGTTACACAAAAGAATAGCGAAAGAGGCAGAGCAGAAAGAAATAAAGAAAGAAAGGCAGCTTCTTTATCCAATAGAATGGAAAGCGTGAAAGAGACGTGCCATCCATACGAATCTGCCCCCACCTTTTCTTCTACTCATTCAGTGATATTGACTTTGAAATTTCCGTATTCCAACTTGAGCATGTTTTTTTCTATTATATCGTTGGGAATCAGAAGCGACTTTCTTGGTGGAATGCACTCTGCTCCTTTCAACGCACTATTGCGGTCTCGCCACAACACTTTATTAAACCTCGTGCGAACAATGGGTACCGCCGCCCCCGTTCTGGTTTAAACACATCGCAGATTAACATTTCAGTTTAGAAGAATCGATGCCGCATTCCACAGATGTCTGCAATGTTACTAGCAGATACTGGTAGGCCTACCTAATATGATAATGGGGTCGTGGATGAAACTTCTATTTTCTATAGTATTAAAGACACGTAGGCTACTTATTTTTCGTACAGCCTTAAAAGCGCCAGAGCGTGCTGAATCTTAGCCAACATATAAATTAAGGTATACTATACCTTTTAGTACAAAAAAATCTGATGTGAAAGTCACATAACTTCCTCTGCCCAAATAAAAGTTAGCAGTATTCACATATCCTTGTACAGAATCGCAAGACACAATTTTACGCTGGTTATCCTATAAATACCTCTTCTTTCAATGATGCGACTAAAAGCGCAGTCTATATAACAAACTTAAAAAAAAAAGAACAAATGACTGCAGACGTTTATTGAACTTTCTGCCGTAAAATATAATTTCCGAAATGTATCGAATATTTCCCTCAGATACATCTTTACTCTATGCATGGCCAACAACACATCTTTCTCACTTCACATTCTTATATAGAATAAGAGGCCGTGAAAGAGCGCGAATTCAGTTGTTCATCACGTAAGACAAACTTTCTACAAACAGTGGGTGAACAGTGGGTGGCTTGTAACTACCCTCAGAGAATTTTCTCGAAAAAATTTTTCTAATAAAAGTTTTAGCTCTTAGTATAAGCAACCCATGTGCAAAATTTAAAGAAAATCGTTAGAGCCGTTTTCGAGAAAATCGCGGAAAACGAAAATTTCTTCATGTAAAGTACCCTTAAAAATAAGGGAAATTTGTCGCCAATCTACGAATCACATCTTCAGAAGGTACCTGACCCAAATACGAAATTTTGTTTTCATACGATTTTCCGTTTTGGAGCTAGCTTGTTCACAGATATTCCACACAGACACACAGACACACAGACATGTTTCCAAAAATAGTATTTTTGCATTCAGGGGGCCTTGAAACGTGTATATATGCTAAAAACTCAACTTCGAATTTTTGGGTCGAAAACAATACTTCCTCTACCTATAGTACCTATGGTACGGGCAGAGGAAGTAAAAATAAATCATGGTAATTTTGAGCAAAATTTCACCCCTTGCCCCTAAACTAGGTAGATTGGTATGCGAACCTACATCGTAAATATGAGCGAAGCCAGTTCTATTAAGGATAGGATTTTGGTTAACTAAAATTTCAAGAAAGTGCCCTTTAAGCAAAGAATTTGACACCAAAAATCCTTCAAAAATTATTTAAAACAAGAAATGAACTTAATTTAGTAAGTTATAGCCTAATATTAAAATTAACATGAATATATTTTTTGTTTTATTTCAGCTGTGTTTATACTCCTTTTAGCTGCAAGGCCATATCAGGAGTTAGGGATGTGTGTCTCTACAGTAGCATATGCCATGGAACTATTGATTGTCAATTGTTTCTGCTATTGGTGTATTTTTATGGAGTAAATTTCAACTGATTTTAATTTAAATGGATATGATACAGGATGAATAGTGAGGATGATTCATGATATGTAAATATGGCTTTACGACTGGGGAAACCATGAAAAAATCCATGTCAAATTGGCCGGCCACGGGATTTGAACCTGGGAACTCCCGAATGCGAGTCCAAGGTGTTACCATCTCCGTACTCGCCAAGATATAAACACGTACCAAGTGCAGCATTTTTTATAACGCTTCATTAGAGAGCCTCTAAAGTGCTTGATGATGCTGAAGCTTAGCCAACATATACGTTAAGGTACAGTCGGTCAAATAAAAAACGTCGGGCAGTATTTGATTAAGTATCACGAACGAGCATATGCGCATGTACAGGAAGACTTAAGGTTAGGTTCACACACGCCTCTTGTCTATCCATGTATTTTCTTGATTATTTAGTCAGTTTTGTTCCAAAACAAACATGTATAGAAGGCTGTGGCTATATGCCTCACGTCCGCCATATTCTTGCATGGATGTTCTTATAATTTTATTATAATGAATAAATTCGCGAGGAATATGTTTATTCAAGGAGCATTTTTTAAAGATTTTATAATAGCGGTACTTGTAGTGCAAAATCAATAACTTACGTTCAACTTCTGCAAGCAATCTAGCATCGAAATACGCGGCCGGCCAGTCCTATGAAAACTTCCGGTCAGCTGCTCTTTAAGAAATATGGAACCTTCTCGCTGCTTCAGAGGCCGAAAAATGCAGGTCAATTACAATATGATTGCAAAACTACCACCAGACTACGGCCTAACTGTAGTAAAAATAAACATTCATACATTACAGCCCTAACTACACTTTCTCTCAAGCTAGCATTTGGATGTGACGCGATGACACAGAGCAAAATGAATTATGACAAACATTAAGTTGAATATCGTGTGTTGCGCTTTTCTCGTAGTCATTTTTTCCCTCGTCGTTCATTTTTTTCCCTCCTGTCGCATGGCCTCATATGTTCCGAGAATGACCTGTATTTTATGTTTTTTATAGGAAACTTGTGAACTAATGCGTAAAAACTTTAATTTTAACTGCATACGAGTCCCGACGTTTTTTATTTGACCGACTGTACATTATATTTTTAAGTACAAAAAATTAATTATGGTAATTTTGACCAAAACTGATATTTCACCCTTAAACTAAAATCTAGTCAATCTAAGAAAGAAACGTGAAGTAAACAAAAACCAGTATGTCTGTCTCACTCTAGCACATTTACTCGTATGACCTAAGAGTGAGACAGAGATACTGCTTTTTGTTTATTTCTGGTTTCTTTCTTAGAATGGCCAGACTATAGGTAGACTGGTCGCGAAGCTACATCGTAAATACGAGCGAAGCCAGTTCTACAGTGTGTCCCACGCAAGAGTTGGCCAATGACGCGGGTTCCTGCGGCGCGGCGGGCACAGCTCCAACTCCCGAGTGATCGGGTGAAATATCTACGCTAATGAAGCCGCGATCGGTGTTATGATTCAGGTTCTCACATTTACAGTTGGAATTACAATGAAAATAACCACGTACCTCATCATAAGAGATGTTGGAAATGTCCTCCTCTTGCATCCACACAACACTGGAACCTTTTTAAGACATTCTCTTTCACGCGCATAAGTTCAGCTTCCGAGATAGAATTAATTTCTCTTCTGATATTGTCTTTAAGTTCTTCTAATGTATGTGGGTGTGATCTAATTTCTGTTCAGAAAGTACACCAACAGCGGGCTTTATTAGCGTAGATATTTCACCCGTTTCCTTTGTAATGTACGGGAAGTTGACCTACACTTTATTTTTCAAGTTTCTTCATAAATAATATTCACATGCTGTTAGAAGAACTTAAAGACAATATCACATAGGCCTATCATAAGAGAAATGAACTCTGTCTCGGAAGCTGAACTTATGCGCATGAAAGAAAATTTCCTAAAATGGTGTCAGTGTTGTGTGGATGCGAGAGGAGAACATTTCCAACATCTCTTGTGATGAGGTACGTGTTTATTTTCATTGTAATTCCAACTGTAAATGTGAGAACCTGAATCATAACACCGATCGCGGCTTCATTAGCGTAGATATTTCACCCGATCACTCGGGAGTTGGAGCTGTGCCCGCCGCGCCGCAGGAACCCGCGTCATTGGCCAACTCTTGCGTGGGACACACTGTATTAGGGCCAGGATTTTGGTAACCTATAAATTAAAAAAGAAAAAAAGTGCTCTATAAGCAAAGCATTTGTGACCTAAAATCATTCAAAAATACCCTAAAATTATTTAAAACAGGAAATTAACTAAATTTAGTAACTTACAATTTCAAAATTAACACGAACAGAACTGATCTAATTATAATTACTGTTTGATATAAATCGATACCATGCCAGTGATTTAATGAAAATCTGTACTTTAATTGATATTAAGTTACTGTCACGTCACATATAATAAGCCTACTATAGTATGGTCGACAAAAAAATACATTTCTTAATTGATTAAAAGATAGTTAAGCAATAATTATGTGCAAGCAATTCGAGATAAAAGAGAAACGGTTCCATAATTGAATACAATGATTCCCGGAACTCCAGTAGTTGGAAGCACCCATACCGCGTCTTAATAAAATAGGGAATAGCATCGAAAATGAAAAAGGAGGTGTCTGCTGACGCGACCATTGTGCTGATATTGTGATTCTGGGAAGAAGCAGTGTATATTGATTTCCATTCATAGCGAGAAAGAAAATTACCATTCTTATTATTACAGTTAGGGGAAGTCTCCCCAAAACGAGACAGTAAAAAAAAAATAATTATACAGTTCCTTAACTTATAACAAAGCAGAAAATACATTTTTACAAAACTTAGATAAACTATGAAAATTACTACAGGCCTACATCAGGCTTATATTATACTAACTTAAAAGGCCCGGCGTCGAGCAGGTTTTGTGTTTTGTAATTTGAAATTAACTTATGAATGACTTTCGATTTTCAAATTATAGGTCCTTATATAGGTATTTAGAATTTGAAATGAAGAAGAACGACTTATCACATTCCAACCATTCCCTCAGAAAACACCTTGATATAGCTTGTTATGGTTCCAGAGGATGTAGAATTTTGCATCCCATCGCTTCTACACACCAAGCCTGGTAGGAGTTGAAATAAGAAGAAACATAAATTCCGGAACATAAAATTGTATTGTCTTTGCGGAACATATTCCTCACTCTCATGTTACCTTACAACCGTTTCGGGGATGAAATTAAAAAGAAATTCAATATCACTTTCACATTTCCCTCCCCAAAAACCTGGGATTTAATCATATACATATTGCCATACCTCGCATGGTATTCTCTATGTCCAGGGTAGAGAAAGTTATGTGACTGCAGCACAATGTGCATTATTTTCGTGAATTTCATTCTTCAACATTTATTTATGACACGAATTATATTGATAGCTTCTCTAATTTGTCAAAGTCCTGTTTCATTTATTTCCAAACCTACCTGTGACCACAGCCAACAATACACTGTTGTCATGTGAACTGTACATGGAATGTGATTTGGATTCGATGATTCTGTGCAAAATGGTATTATGTCTCCTCTGAAACATTTTATTTTTGGCATTTAAAATCAAAGTTTTTCAAAATCCTTTCTTAGTGAGCACTTAAATTATGAAACGAAGGTAGGCCTACTGTCAAAATTCCAAAACATTAATAGGTTCATTATGCCTGCTAGTTAAAGGTTCTGTTAAAAGCATTGTTTCTTCTGGACGTATCCTACCTAATTACCTATTAACCATCTTAGTGATTCCAGTGACTTACTGTGCAATAATATTAAAAATTGCATCTATGTAGGCAGATATTGCTGTTCTTTTGTTACTCCGATAGTAGGAAGGAGGATTCCTTAAACTATGTGAAACTAATTTCGTGAATCGAGACGGAGGATGTAGTACCAGAATTCGCCAATAGAGGCGCTCGCATTCCTGGCATAGCACCAGCTAGAACAATCTCTCAATGTGTGACTAATACCTCATATGAGTCTTGTTCCACTTTCGATATCCATATTCCAGAAAAATTCCTTTTCGATAGCTTTGCATACCGTTCCTTCTTCTTTATCTTTTCTACTTCACCTTCTTCAGATATAATATCTTGAAACAGGTACTAAAGTGAGAAACGCAGACTCAAAATGCTGATATGCGGTTGATGACCCAAAAGCTTGCATGAACGACATATTCATAGTAATATCTTCATTTCAAAAGAAAGAAAGAAAGAAAGAAAAGTAGAGAAAGAAAAGTATAGAAAGAAATCAACGACGAACGGAAGAAACAAAGGAAGAGAATGAGAAAGAAAGGTCAGAAAGAAAGATGAGAGATGAAGAAAAGTAAATAAATAAATCTATACATAATAAGATGAAGTGATTGCCTTTCTGTCTGTCTGTACTCGATGCCCAGCGAAATCTACTGCACGCAGAAATATGAAAGTTTAAGCACTGATGGACTGAAGGGTGGAAAAATGCATCTCGAAACCGGATTTTTAATTTTCGCTTTCGTTCGCGAGTTATGAGTGAAAAACTGTCAAAAAACGAGATATTTGGGGCTAATATTTTTCAAGGAAGGACTCTTAATATAGTTTATAAAGAAGCTCCGTAAAAAAGATTTCATCACCAGGACAGGACATTGGAAAGCACCTCATACGTTACATTTGGAAGTCATATAGCTCTTTGCACAGGGCAAATTATTTCGTTAATAAAAATGTTTTAAATATTTTTCTGTTAAATAAATGATTTTACAAAATTAGCCGTCGAACTAATAAGCGCGGGCGAAGCCGCGGCAACATGCTAGTAATTAAATAAAGAGATAAGAGAACTAATAAAAGGCAGAAATAAGTAAGTAATAAAACAAATTCCCGTCTGTCTTTTCGTTGTGAGGGACTATTTCGGTCATTTGAATAAGATAAGAACTATTTTTCAGATTTCTTATAATTAGCGGGATCTCAGGTACATCAATCAATTCATGTAGTTACTCATTCCGTTACCAGATGGTAGCAGAGAGCACTGAGTGATGCGCACTCTACTGGTTATTAATGAAAGTAGTTGGTAGTAATTCTGTAAATTTGTGATAATTGTGTCATACATTTCACAAACTGACTGGACAAGATCAATAAATTCGATTGCTTAATAATAAAGTTAGGCCTATTAACGATAAAAATTTCTGAATTATTTTGGTATGAGTGTCCAATATCCAAAATTACTTTAGGAACTAAGGTAAGGGCTATCATACATTGTTTTTCACTACGATAGCAATGAATTTACAGTAAATAAATAAATTCACAATAGGTCCTAAATAAATAAATAAATAAATAAATAAAATACAGAGCTTGATAGGTAATGATTTCTTGACTGTCAGAACCTGCGATTATCAATAATTGCATTTGAGGTAACAGAATCGAAGTGCTATAATAAATCTATATAGGCCCTAAAATTACATGTTTTACTAATTCTACTATAATATCCTGAAATCGAATGGGATATTTCCTATATACGTATATATATATATTTCCTATATACGTATATATATATACATATATATATATATATATATATATATATATATATATATATAGAATACAGTAGAATACAGTATATATATATATATATATATATATATATATATATATATATATATATACTGTATTCTATACAAGCGGCTTTGTCCTGACTGACTGACAGAGAATCAACGTAGAGCATAAACTATAGGCCTAATAGGTAGAGACATGGGATTTTGACAATACCTTCGCTTCATAATGTAAATGAAAAGCAAGAAAGGATTTTGCAATATTTTGATTTTTAATGCCAAAAATAAAATACTAAATACCTTTCATAAGAAGCACACGAGCAATTTCTTTGTTGTGTAAAATCTTCCTTTTAGCAAGACAGTATTCAATTGTGAAATTAATTCAAGATAGCCTTGCTCGGTTGCTATCTTGATTTATTTGTTTACGATTCGGAGATGTCTGATTCTTTTTTACATAGGTGGACAGAAGGGGATCATAAATGCACGCCTAAATGGGAAAACATTGAATAATTTGGACAAAACTCACTATACGAGGTTTTGGGCTAGGAAACTCGAATTTAAGGTCTTTCCCCCCTCCCAGTGTTGGACTTTGTTCGTGAATTTCACCTCGAAGCCTGGTTTTTAGTTGTTTGTTGTAATAAAATTGTTTATGCACGATTTGGTAAGGTTCATGAATCTTATTAATTTTAATCGTTTCATTCCGAATTTTTATTACCATATGGCAGCATATGATTCGTTTTTTCTCTTAATTATTTATACGTTATCCAACATAATTAAGAATAAAATTGCGTAATTCCTTCAATTTATGTAAAAACGATGTCAGTGTTAATAGATTAATTGATTTAATTGTTTTTCTGTTAAATAAATGACTTAAACATCTAGCAGTTGAGTAAATAATCGCGGCCGAAGCAGCGGGCCCCTGCTAGTAATTATATCAGTTACCTATTATACTCCCATTTAGCAATATACTGTATTTTACGGACTATAAGACGCTCCGGACCATAAGACGCACCTTAGTTTTAGGATGGAAATTTAATGTGATTCTAAACGAAAAAATCTGATGTGAATATCACATAACTTCCTCTGCCCAAATAAAAGTAGTATTCACATATCCTTTTACAGAATCTCAAAACACATTTTTACGCTAATTATCCTATAAATACCTCTTCTTTCAATGATGCGACTAAAAGCGCAAGGCTATATAACAAACTTAAAAAAAAAAAGAACAAGTGACTGCAGACGTTTATTGAACTTTCCGCCGTAAAGAATAATTTCCGAACTTCATCGAATATTTCCCTCATATATTTACTCTATGCATGGCCAACAATACAACTTTCTCACTTTACATTCTTTTATAGAATAAGAGGCCATGAAAGAGCGTGTATTCAGTTGTTCATCACGCAAGACAAAATTTCTACAAACAGTGGGTGAACAGTGGGTGGCTTGTAACTACCCTCAGAGAATTTTTTCGAAAAAAAGTTTCAAATAAAAGGTTTAGCTCTCAGTAAAAGAAACACATGTGCAAATTTTAAAGAAAGTCGTTAGAGTCGTTAGAGCCGTTTTCGAGAAAATCGCGAAAAACGAAAATTTCTTCATGTAAAGTCCCCTTAAAAATAAGAGAAATTTGTCGCCAATCTTCGAATCACATCTTCAGAAGGTACCTGACCCAAATACGAAATTTTGTTTTCATACGATTCTCCGTTTCGGAGCTAGCCTGTTCACAAACTTCCACACAGACAGACAGACACACAGACACACACACAGACATGTTTCCAAAAATAGTATTTTTGGATTCAGGGGGCCTTGAAACGTGTATATATGCTAAAAACTCAACTTCGAATTTTAGGGTCGAAAACAATACTTCCTCTACTTATAGTACCTATGGTACGGGCAGAGGAAGTAAAAATTCAAAAGGTAATTGCATAAACAAATTATAACCTTGTACAGTGGAATCAATGTAAATCACTACTAACTTAAAACCTGCGTTGTACGAAAATCTCTTCTGTACAGGTGGCATCGAGTAAATTTTAACAACTGAACTGATTTCTCATAAAATACTGAAAATACTTTTACGCCCTCTAACCCACAATTCAGCATACGGTAAGTGTAACGGGACAAGGCTGTTTAGAGGTCATTGCCTTTATTTAAACCACCCGGCAGAGACAACTCCTTTTATATAAAAGTACTCAACATTCCTATTTTCTGTGCCAAAATTTGTAAATATCTTTTCGTTTACAACACCTTTATAACTATGAAATTCCAGCAATTTTTACCATAATTTTAATTTTTTATTGTACTTCGGACCATTAGATGCACCCAACATTCAAGGCTCTGTTTTGAAGGTAAAAACGTGCCTCTTATGGAACGTAAAATACGGTACATATTTTAAGCTAAACATTCGTTAAATAAAGGAGATAAATCTACCCAGCTCTTGTATTTACAGTTTTTCTTTAAAATGCATGCATTTACCATTTACGTGCTAAGTAATGCATGTACAAGAAACTGAATTAGTAGGCCAGACATTTAAAGATTTTCTAATTTCTATTCATAAGTAACTTATTAAGAATGGTTAAATAGATGGGATGGTAACATGTGCTGCATACTTGTGTGCGCCTTGTAATATGCAGATGCCGGCTTCAATATACAAGACATGTAGATAGATGCATTAAGATGGAGAGAATACCCGACCTGACACTTCCTCGCAAGATACCGGAGCTTTTGGAGTGGAAATCAACCCTACTTCACTATGGCCTCTTCGAATCTTACTATAGATGTAAAGAATGCATTAATAGAATAAAATCAGGTAAACTGATGTAACAAAGTGCCGGATGTCTTTGTTTAATCAGTGATAATTGCAATTATGATATGCAGAAAATAAGTTACATTTCTAATCGATTTCCGAGTCAAGCTCCAGATTTATGCATTAAGCACGGCTTACGAAAGAACAAAAGTCTAGTTTGATAAGCATATGTGAAAGAATATGTGGTAAGTGTTATTTGTCATAGCTAAATGTATTGCAACTTCCAAAACCGTATATGAACACTGTAAAACAATATGTTGTCATGAGAACTGAATTGCATTTGATAAATTCCTTCTAATATACTACCATCAAGTAGGCACTAAATTGGGCATTAATCCGGTATCGGTCAACAGATTTGGTCCAAAATCAATAGGCTTCTTCCCATGGACGTTATAAATACGTATACCAAGTTTCATGAAAATCCGATAAAACGTATTCGAGTTATCACTCGTACAGACTCACGGATGGAAAGACGGAATAGTACTCGTATATTGCGACACAAGGGCGGAAAGGCACGTTTACGGGTCGAGGAAACAGATTGAAAACCCGAGGCGCAGCCGAGGGTTTTTAAGTTTTCGAGACCCGTAAATGCCTTTACGGTCCGTGTGTTGCATGCTATTTTTTGCACGACGGTTACTTATATCAATTTAATTATATTAATTGTGATATTACCTGAAAATATTATGTAAATACAGACTTGAAGAATGGTGCTTATTTCAGAAAGGGATTCGCATTTGTTATTGTTTATGGCAACCGAATATTTATAAAGCGGGGAGGCCTTGGTCATTTCTGCTCGCAAATAAGCATTTGCGGGCGGTAAAGTAACTTTCCGCCCGTCGCCCCTAGCAACAATTCACTTTCCGCCCGTCGCCCCTAGCAACAAGATTGCGTGTGGTAATGTCAAGTTACGAGCCATGTAAACAACTGTCGTAAGAAACACTTACTAGCTAAGGAGTGCAAAAAGTAACTTTCCGCCCGTCGCCCCTAGCAACAATTCACTTTCCGCCCGTCGCCCCTAGCAACAAGATTGCGTGTGGTAATGTCAAGTTACGAGCCATGTAAACAACTGTCGTAAGAAACACTTACTAGCTAAGGAGTGCAAAAAGACATTTTCCGTCCTCCACACAATCTCATAAAGTACCATTCTGGCATTCAATAAAACTTTTGACCAAATTTCATAATTGTAGCTTCTGCAGTTCCGTTCGGGTGATAATGAATTAGTCAGTCAGTTAGGACATGTTATTTTATATAACTTAAGTTATACAGAATCTGAGGCACCCTAATTTGGTGATGCTTTTTTTTTAATTCAACGAAAAGTATTAACGGAAAGAAAGAAAAGGGAGAGCATATTAATGGGGGAAGCTCCTTAATTTTTCCATCACAAACACAGCTCAAAGAGATTTGGACTCATTTTTGAAATCATCGTGGACTCCTTCTGTGGTAAAGTCTCGCAGAGATACGAGTATTCAATTCAAATATTTCTAAGTTAAACTAGTATTCAGATAGATTACCTCATGAATTGTTTTCATCCTATTTAAGGAAGTACGCTACTGAAATATGCCAAATTTTACAGGAATATTGTGTAAGTGGCCCAAAATATTTAAGCTTTTTTACTCAGAATTCAAGTAGGCCTACACATACAAAATACAAATCTCTCTCTATCTCTATATATATAAAAGGCTTTGTCCTGACTGACTGATTGACTGAATGACAGGAATCAACGTACAGCCTAAACTATAACAGGTAGAGACTTGGAATTTTGACAGTACCTTCGTTTCATAATGTAGGTGCTCACTAAGAAAGGATTTTGAAAAATTCTGATTCTAAATGCCAAAAATTAAATGTTTTTGAAAATACTTAATCCCTTTTTACATAGAATTATCCATTCCAAATCACAGAATATATTGTTGCCAAATGGTATCAGGTGGGCTTGGAAAAAACAAATGAAATGCACTTTTGACAAATAAGAGAAGTTATCAAAATAATTCATGTTATAAATAAATATTACAGAATGAAATCCACTAAAATAATGGAATCACATAACTTTCTCTACCCTGGACATAGAGAAAACAAAACGAGGTATGGTAATGTGTATATTATTATATTATATCGCAGGTTTTTGGAGAGAAAAGTATGAAAGTGATAATGCTTTCTGTTTAATTTCATCTCCAAAACGGCTTTATGGTAACATAAGAGTGGGAAATTTCCCGCCTCGATATTACAATTTTGTGTTACAGGAATTTCTGTTTCTTCTTATTTAAACCTCTACTACCAGGCTTGCTGTGCACTGTACAAGCGATGGGATGCAAAATTCTAGATCCTCTATGAGCCATAAAAAATGATATCAAGCGTTTTCTGAGGGAATAGTTTGAGTGTAATAAGTCGTTCTTCCTATTTCAAATTATAAATGCCTATATAAGGACCTAGAATTTAAAATTGAAAATCCTTCATAAGCTAATTTCCAATTACAAAATACAAAACCCGGGCGACGCCGGGTCTTTTAAGCTAGTATATAAAAGGCTTTGTCCTTACTGACTGACTTAATGACAGAGAATCAACGTAGAGCCTAAACTATAATAGGTAGAGACTTGGAATTTTGACAGTACCTTCGTTTCATAATGTAAGTGCTCACTAAGAAAGGGCTTTGAAAAATTTTGATTTTAAATGCCAAATATCAAATGTTTTTGAGAATACTTAATCTCTTTTTACACAGAATTATCAAATCCAAATCACAGTTCACATGACAACAGTGCGTTGTTGCCAGTAGTCTCAGATGAGGTTGGAAATAAATGAAACGGAACTTTGACAAATTAGAGAAGCTATCAATATAATTTATGTTATTAATAAATATTAAAGAATGAAATCCACGAAAATAATGCAGTCACATAACTTTCTCTACCCTGGACATAGAGAAAACAATACGAGGTGTGGTAATATGTTTTGGGGAGAGAAGTTATATTGCATTTCTGTTTAATTTCATCCCCAAAACGGTTTTATGGTAACATGAGAGTGAGAAATAAATATTCCGCAAAGACAATACAATTTAATGTTACCGAAATGTCTGTTTCTTCTTATTTGAACCCCTACCAGGCTTGCTGTGTACAAGCGATGGGATGCAAAATTCTACATCCTCTATGAGCCATAAAAAGCTATACAAAACTTTTCTGAGGGAATAGTTTGAGTGTGATAAATCGTTCTTCCTATTTCAAATTCTAAATACCTATATAAGGACCTAGAATTTAAAAATCGAAAGTCCTTCATAAGTTAATTTCCAATTACAAAATAAAAAACACGGGTGACACCGGGTCTTATAAGCAAGTCATTTATAAATATTGTTAGTTAGAAAATACAGAGGTTAAATATAGACTACAATAATTTCAACTAGGGCTACTAGTTTTGGTTATTACTCGTTATAAATGCAACTGATGACTTTGAACTCCCAGAGCGCTATTTTGTGGCAGTAAGGAATATGTAGGCTACCATCATTAAGTGCCAGTATGGTACTTTGTGAGATTGTGTGGGGATGGGAAAATATCTGGCTATCTGTCTGTCAGTTTGGCCGTGTGTCTGTACGCGCGATAACTCAAAAACGCTTTATCTGATTTTAATGAAACTTGGTATACGGTACGCATGTGTAATGTCCATGGGAAGAAGCCTATAGATATTTGACCAAATCGGTTTACCGGTACCGGAGTAAACCCCAATTTAGTGCCTATTTTATGGTAATATAATAGAAAGAATTTATCAAATGCAAATTAGTTATCATGATAATATATTATTGTTTTACAGTATTCATATACGGCTTTGGAAATTGGAATACAGTTAGCTATGATAACACTATTCTTTCACATACGATTATGAAAGTAGATCGTTAAACTGAGCGAGGTATCATTCTGGTTGTTCATGGTTCAAATTCCGTAGCCGGTCAATTTGACATATCTTTTTTGTATTTTTATGTGAATGTGCGATTGTCAAGATATCATAAATCTGTATAGTTCTGCTGATGCTGGACGATTTAAATCTGATTTAAAAAAAACTAGACTTTTGTTCTACCTTAATGAATGAATCTGGAGCTTACCTCGGAAATCAATTTTTAAAAAAACTTATTTTCTGCATATCATAATTGCAATTTTAACTGATTAAACGAAAGCATACTGGCACTTTGTTACATCAGTTTACCTTAATTTATTTATCTCTAAAAATTTCATCCTATTGAAATTGTCTTGCAGGAAAATTAAAACTGATAAGTTAATATCCGGGGACTGATTCCTGGTCTATAGGATGAGAATTGCACGCCAGTCCTTAACCCCCAAGACTTCATTACGGCGCATACCTCAGACGCTCAACACATAGTTACCTGACATTAATCATTGAGCATAGCAAGCAGTCTCGTGTCTTAATTACTCCAGCACAATGCTCAGCCTGTTTCACTTCCCGCATTCCTCTCTACTATATGCAAATCCATCCCATATTAACTACAATTCATTCTACAGATCAACTGCAATTGTTTAACACAAAGAACACCGTATATTTCCATAGAAAAGACGATAGTTTTATCAAAAAAAGGGGCCCCGAAACCCCGGGGTCGTCTTATAAGACATAAAATATATAGGCATATATACAGAGTGTTCAAGAATAACACCGAAATATTTTACCTGTGTATAGAGGGGACATGGACAAGCAACTTTTATTAGGAGATTTTTTCTCTATCGCGTAAAATATCTATGCCACAGGGCATTAAATCATTACAATTTGGTGCTCAGTAATGACAATTATTTACAAATTTCATTAAATTTACTTCATGACTTCTTAGTGATCGATAAAAACCAGAATCATAATCTTTCATCAACAGGTTTCCATATTCTCCAAAATTTGAGACTAATCACATGACTAGCCACCACTGCATTAGTTATTTTATTCATAACTCCAGTATTAACAACGAAGTTCCTTTGTTTTGCATTTTTTCCAAATGTTAGAAGTCAGTGGCGGTCATGCCTTGGAAGATTGTATGCTGTAACAGGAAAAACTGAATCCATAGTACAAAAATCTCCTAATAAAAGTTGCTTGCCTATACACAGGTAAAATATTTCGGCGTTATTCATTAACACCCTGCATATATAATTTTAAAATATTATAAAATGATGTATTCTGATGAAAAGATTATATTAAACCCCCCCCCCGGTACTTTCAACCCTACCCGAAATTATTTTCTGGCTACGCCACTGTACTGATACGGGGTATGTATCTAGAAAGTGTAAAAAGATCAAGTGCCCAGCTTTAGTAGTTTATTTTTATATTTTTTTTTAGAAAAAAATACATTGCAGTTAACATTGTAAAGGTAGGCTATTCCGCTTCCCCTTAGGCTAGACTGACCTAAACGTACGTAGAACTGGCTGCAGCTGATCACTTTTCACCGGGTGAAGAGTGTACCGTCACCCCTTTATTCCATCATGTCACCCTCATTGCACCCCATCCACACTATAAATACAAGTTCGAAGCGAAAGTTATTTACCCGCGTAAATAAAATCCATGTCTTTTTCTTCATTATATTTCTGTGACTGAATGCATTTCGACCTTACAACTTCTACTTCAGGTCTCGTGCGGGCAAAACTGGTTTACATCCCTTCGAGAAATCTGCAGTCTATAGGTATATAATATATTACGGATTTTTTTTATTTTTAATTTTGGATTTTTATTTCGAATTTTTAGATTTTTAAATTTTGGATTTTCGATTTTTAAATTTTAATTTTTGGGTTTTTTAAATTTCGGATAATCCTAATCACTGAGTCGACATTTTTCTGTGCAGTCCGTTCCATCACACCTCACTAATTTCGTGACAAATTTTAGTGTGATCGAAAAAAATTAATGTAAAGTGGTTCTAAAACTAAGAGAAAGTCGACGTCAAGCTTCATCATATCCCAAGACGATTTCTAACTCGGATATAAAACGTCTTTTGGATACGATTTTTCGTTCACGAGCTATGCTGTTCACAGACACGATTTTAAAAACAGTATTTTTTTAATTCAGGGGCCTGAAAACGTATTTATGTTAAAAGCTGAACAATACTTCCTCTACTTAAATTATGTTAAGGGTAAAAAAAGTAAAATATCAGTTCCAGCTCTCAAACTCCGGAAATAGGCTATATCAGGCGCACTAAGAAACATTGTTAAAGAACTCGACCAAGGTATATAAAGTTACGAACTCGACAAGAAATTAACTCTTTAATGCGCGACACTCAATTTCTCACTCAAATTATAAATCCATGCCGGACCGCGAAGAAAACAGTTAACAAAATGAATAAGTTCACAGTTTTTATTTATACCTCATTCTTTAAACTGTTGTGACGGGCTTTTCTTACTTTATGCTATAAAGTTCCTTAACTTCTTGGATTAAATCTTCGCCAAAATTCTTCGCCAAAATCTGTGACGACTAACATGTGATTATTCTCAATCGTAGTACATAAGTTTACTGAACTCCTACAAAACAAGGTCACTCATGCACCTGTCGTGTCATCATAACACTGCCTGCATAGTCCACATTCCAACACTCAGTACAACTACCTTTGACACCGGGTGATTGCAAATTTCCTACTCTCAGTCTACTTTCTCTTTCTTTTAACAATTTACCCAGTCTTGATAATATTGATGAAAATTTATATTAACGGGCGCCATCATCAATACGCTTCCTCTTTTCTTCTTTTTTTTTATGTATCAGCCCAGACACAAATTAAATTATAGATACACAGGCTATGTACCTACATGCCCCTCGACTAGCTTTTAAGTTAACAGTGGAGACGGGAGTTGGGTTCGGATTTACCTTTCGTTTATTATTTTGCTTCTTCTTTTTCTCCTTTTTTTTCAATACTCACTACCAAAGTATGTAACTTAGCACAAAAACCAGCAACTCTCAAACCATTACAAGGATAAGGGTCAAAAATCTGAACTTCACGTTAATTTACTGTGCATAACAATAACCATAATTTATTTAATATATTATTTTTTTTTTTCTTTTTTCAACAATAACAATCTTATATACAATAACTCACTGAGCGCCAAACTTTTTGATGGCTAGACTTCACGTTAATTTACTCTGCATAACAATGACCATAATTTATTTAATATATTATTTTCTCTTTTCAACAATAACAATCTTATATACAATAAATTACATTTACACTACATTAACCATTCAACATTTTTATTGGTAGGATAATATTTGATTATTCAAGGTTAGTATACCCAATTTTAACTGTATAAGTACGTTCTCTGTTCAACAATAACAAATCCTTAATTAATTACTTTAATTTTCTTTCTTTTTTTTTTCAGGTATCTACTAGAACGTCTCGTATTATTTACTATTAACTTGTGTAGTCACTTACATTTGCAACTTCAAGATGTTTCAATATATATATTATACCCCCTTTTTTTCTCTTCTCTTGAATAAATAAAGGTTTTCAATTTATAATCCAGTCCTTAACTCTACAGATTACATTCAATAATCCCACCTATGTCTCCTATATTAGTCTATTTGTCAGCTTAGTCCATGAAGAATTGTATTTAAAGATAGATAGAAAAGACAGTCTCACGAAGAAAGAAATAGAAGTTTAGGCCTATACCCACAGAGTGACTGTGGCGATAGACCACCGATACAGGAGCGACGTCTAGATCTTGAGTTACAAACAATCTGACTCCTCTCCTGCAACCGGGAAAATATTAATGGGCCGCAAACAAAAATACAATTTTGTAAATCGACGTCAGAGGTCCCTGACACTCTCTCCTAGAGGCACGTGGGGCCGTTGTTCGCCTCCAACATCGATGGCTTTCACAATCTCTCATAAATTTCTGTTCTTTATATGTTACTGGTATAGGCCTTGCCTACTACCAGATTTTATTTGTTTGATTCGGGATACTTCCGGCGTTCCCTCACCTCACCCTTACAATCTCTAGTACTGTTCATAAACTACTTATCAGTACACTACTCGTAATTACCTTTTTTCCTCTTTCTGACCTAACCAATTATTTGTTATTATCTTTCAACTCACTCACCTCTTTCTAACCTGACCAGTCATCAGCTATTATCTTTTAACCCCTTTCTTTCTTTAAGTAGAATTCCCTTCGGCTTATACCATTGATTTAATTCACTCGGTGGTTATTCTAGTTTTCCTACTTCTTACGTTACTACTCTTTAGCATGGGCACCCAATCTTCTTTTGTCTCTAAATTCCCTAGAATTCTAACTGAAACTAATTCACGCCCAGATTAGTAAGCTTCTCTATAACCCCTTTAGTGACTTCTACTTCTACCCTAACATGTAAATTTTCCAATGGTACACACCTAATGCACTACCACTCGTAGGCCTTCTTTTGCCCTTCAATCTTTCCACTTCTTATCCCCCTCTACCATATTCCATACACCTTCGCTTGTAGATAAATCTCTATAAAAAAAACATAACTTAACATTACAGGCCAGCATGAAATCTATTTATAGATAGTCACCCGTCACCTGAACGAAACCCAAGAGGGAGGGGCCCTCGTAAGAAGTACTAAGCATGCCCCTTAATTACCTTTCTTCCTTACTCCCCTCGCGTCCTGTCTCAAAAATAACAAAGTTTATATGAGCATCACCAATTGCCCCTAGCTATGTATTCATTCGTGGGACAATTACCCAAAAAAAACTTAAAGTGAAGAGATATATCTTTGGCATTCAGTTGTTAGGCTCTAGACTGCTCTTTTATAATTAATTTAGACCAGAAATAGAAAATAGTTGGATTACTGGATTTCATCACTTTACTTCTAGAATTCTCACTTCTATGTTTCTAATCTATTCTATTCTATTATTCCATACGGTGTCTAATCGCCATACATGACTTAGAAACCATCCTTAAAAAAAAAGGATATCTCAATTTTCTCACTCCCCAAACAATAAGAAAAAAAGTCTAGACGCTTATACTCAACCAGTGATGTCCAACTTATCCTCCGATCCTGAGTTGTCTTCCATTACTTCCTGATGTCCATACCTGCTCTTATTCAGAGCGAGCAGTCACGACTCACTCTCACAGCTGATGTTCGCTGTAGCGGTGTCTCGTACTGGCCGACTTGGTGTATTCTTCTGATTAATGACTATCTCCATATAGCCGTGTCAAGGAAGTTCACAACCAGAATTTCCTTTAGATGGAAGTCTGACACACCATTATGCCAGAACGCCTCTACCGCTGTCACACATCCCAATCTCGTCTTCTCCCTTCTGCCTTTTCAACTTCTCTCTCTCGTGGTCAGGCACGTACTACTAACCGTCTTTCAGGTTCCGCACGTCTCCCTCGTCGATTCACCGTCGACGCATGCGCACCTCTCCTTTTCTGTAATTCAAATAAAATTCAGGGCAGTATCGATAATCATAAAAATGTTCAATATCGATTAGTTGCGGTCCCCCAACCCTTCCTTTGTTTAGGAATGGTCTCCTATCGTTGATTATGCACGTCGCTATTTGCGTCGTTACATTCTTCCCTCACTCACCATAAAAAAAAATAATGTTGACACAGGTCACATTCATTTTTTTTTTTTTTTTGTGCGTGTCTCTTTTACCAGCCTTAAAGAATGTTTATCCAGGAACAAAGGGTTTCAAGTCTTTGACGTGCCACTTCCCCAACTTTTTACCAAAACGGTTTGTCAGTTCGTAGCTATTTTCACTGAACTTTTTCTTTATAATATAGGGCCCGACAAACTTTGCACTTAAACCTGCTGTATAAGCTTGTGAGGCATCACTTAATTTAAAGTTTCTTCTTAACACTAGATCTCCTGGACGAAATTTCACCTCTCTCCTCCGAAGATTATAATAATGACTCGAATTCTTATAGGCGGTTTCTAAGTTATGTCTAACCATCAAACGTACCGTTTTCAATTTATTGAGTCTCTCCACCCAAATTTTTGGAATTTCTTTATGAATCGGTTGGTTTTCCACCTTTTCAATCCTACTGATAATTTCAGGCTCCTTCCCATAATTTAGCATATAAGGAGTGCATCCAGTGGAACTATGCTTAGCCGTATTTATAGCAAAATTAAATTCTCTCAAATACACATCCCAAACTGTCTGATCCTTTTGAATATAACTAGAAATCATTGTTTTCAATACTCTATTGACTCTTTCTACTGGATTTCCTTGTGGCGAATATACAGGTAAATAACAAGGAGTTATATTAAAAGCTTTAGCTATCTCTCGCATTAATTTACTAGTGTATTGCGGTCCATTATCCATCAGCAAATATCCCGGAATTCCCCATTTAAGGATAATCAATTCATAAAATGCTTCCGTAACTGCTCTACTGGTTGCTTTCCTTAGCGCTTTACATTCTACATATTTGGTAAAGGTGTCCTGAAATACTACAATGTATCGGTTCCCTTTTTTGGAACGTGGGTAAGGTCCCAACAAATCAGTAGCTACAGTCATCCAAGGTTTCTCTTTCTGGTAAAAATGCATTGGTCCTGCTTGAGCCGTCTGTAACACTTTCTGTCTCTGACATATTTCACAAGCAGTAACATACTTAGCAACATCTCTAAACATTCCCGGCCAATAATACTTGTTTGCTATCCTAAAGAAAGTTTTAGCTATTCCCATATGTCCTGCAGTAGGTGCATCATGACATTCCTGCAATACTTTAATCCTATAATCTTGCGGAATAACTAATTTCCACCTATTTACTGTTCCCTCTAAAGTTTGTTCTAACTGATCTAATCTTAAATGGTACAACTTCTCATCTACGACCTTCCAATCTGGCCAAAATTTAGGTTTACTTTGTACTTGCTCTTTCCGCTTAATATACCAAGCATCTTGTATATTTTCCCATTCCACTACTTCAGAGTTATCAGTCAACAAGAGGCAAAATTCTTCCTCTACCGTTTTCTCTTGAACTTTCCCTTCGTGTATTCTAGATAAAGCATCCGGAACTTTTTGTAATCTACCAGGCCTATGTATTACTTCAAAATCATACTCCTGGAGCAATAAACTCCACCTAGCTAATCGTCCGGTCGGATTCTGTAATGTATTTAACCATTTCAGAGCAAAATGATCAGTATATACTTTAAAATGATAACCTTCCAAATAAGGACGAAACTTTTGAACTGCCCACAATATAGCTAACAATTCCTTCTCAACTATTGCCCACTTTTGCTCACCTACCGTTAAAGTTCTACTAGCATAAGCTATTACTTTTTCCTCTCCTTCCTCTCCTGTCTGAATTAATGCTGCTCCTAGTCCTGAAAAACTAGCGTCGGTCTGTAACACTAGGGGTTTAGTATAATCTGGACAAGTTAATATAGGACTACTAGATAATTTCGATTTTAATTCATCAAAAGATTCCTGACATTCCTTAGTCCAACGCCATCTCTGATTCTTTTTCAGAAGTGCAGTGAGGGGCTTTACAACTTCAGAAAAAAATGGAATGAATCGTCGGTACCAAGATGCCAATCCTAAAAATGCTCGTACTTCCTTGACTTTTGTAGGGGCTGGATACTCAAGGATACACGAGATTTTATCTGAATCTACAGCAATTCCTAATGGAGTAATGATATGACCCAAATATTTTAATTCACTTCTACAAAATTTTGATTTTTCCCTATTAATTTTCAGGTTAGCTTTTCTTAATTTCTCTAAGACTTTTTCTAACAAGGACAAATGTTCTTCAAATGTCTCGCTAATAAGTACTATATCATCCAAATAACAAAAGCATTTCTCTCCTATCTCTTCTCTTAATATAGTATCAACTAATCTTTGAAACGAGGCTGGTGCGTTATGGATTCCAAAAGGCATAACTCGAAACTGATACAATCCTCTACCAGGTACGGTAAATGCTGTTTTTTCTTTACTTGCTTCATCTAATGGAACTTGCCAATACCCATTTTTCAAATCTATTGTACTGATATACCTAGCATGTCGTAATTTACTCAAAACATGTTCAATGTATGGCAAAGGATAACTATCTCTTTTAGTACAATTGTTTACTTTTCTGAAATCTACGCAGAACCTCCATGTTCTATCTGGTTTCTTTACCATAACTACCGGAGACGACCAAGGTGAATTTGAAGGCTCTATAACTTTTTCCAATAACATTTTATCTATTTCCGCGTGTATAACTTTTTCCAAAATGGGTGATACTGGATAATATCTTTGTTTTATAGGTTTTGCATCGCCTGTATCAATAACATGAGAAATCAAGTCTGTAAGTCCAGTACACTGATCAAATTTCTGTAACTGATTTTCCAAAAACATATTCAATCTGTCCCTTTCCTGAGGTGTAGGTAAAGTAAGAATATTATGTAGTTGATCTTCTTCTTTTAAATCTATAGCCTTAACAAATTGAAAAATTTTTGCTGGTTCATCTTTGAAATACCAAGTCCCATCTTGCAAATCTACTACTAACCCAATTTGTTTCAAAACATCCATGCCCAGAATCATATCTACTGCTAAATTTGGCATAATTTTACATTTTATCTGAAAGATCCTGTCCTGCAATTTCATCTCAAAAGTTCTCTCTCCTGTTATAGAACTATAAGTTTTATCTGCTAGTTGCACCACCCTAACTTCAGATTCTTCTACTGCTAAATCTAACATTTTACACAAAAAATCACCCTTCTCTCCCACATAAGTTTTATCTGAACCTGAATCTATTAAAGCAATAAATGTAATATCCTCCAGCAAAATTTCAACAAAACATCTATCTCCATTAACTAAATCTGTAGGATTTATATTTAACATCACACAAGCCTGATTTTTAGTTAATTGCCTTAAAGAATTTGTAGGCCTAACTTTTCTTTCTTGGGGCATCCTACAATCAATAGACCTATGTCCAAGCTTATTACAATTATAACATTTAATCGTAGTGCGTGGAGTAACTCTACGAGGTGCTTTACACTCGAACTGCCTATGTCCTGTTTTATCACAATTCCAACATCGCTGATTATTTGAAAAACGCAAAGTGGTGTTTTTACCATTATCCTTCGACTCATCCTGTCTCTCTTTATTTTCTATTACTTTAACCATTCTAGAATCATTTACAGGACTTGAATTCCGTTCCTTATCCCACGTCTTTGCAGAAAAACTAACATTGGGTTTCTTTTGTAACTCGGACGATGGAAGTTCCTGTTTTCCCTGAATTCCTAGCGCTGTATGAACTGAAGGTATAACAACTTGTCTCTGAGGTTTATAAGCCGTTTCTTTAATTGTAGCTCTAACCTGCGTTGGAGGAGGAATATATCTCTCAGAATCTAACAATATTTGTTCATACTGTCTACCTACACGTATTAAATCTGTTATAGTTTGAATCTCTGCAGGTCTAAGGTACAATTTTACATCAGGACGCAAATTTTTGATAACAGTCTTCATCATTTGTTGAGGACTCATTGGAGTACTCAGCCTCCTCATTAACGTTTGAATAGCATTAACATAATCAAAAATCGATTCTTTGGGACCTTGCGTTCTCTGTCTAATCTCATCCAAAAGCGAGTCTTCCTCATCAATAGGCAAATAATATTCTCTAAATTCTTTCAAAAAAGCTTCCCATGTAGGCCAATCTGTTAATCTGTTCCTGTACCAAAGTAAAGCTGAATCTTGTAAAATTTCGGGTAATACTGACAATAACTCTACACCCTGTAACTTAGAACTTTGTTTTAAATCTTCCAATCTCTCCAAAAATAAGTAAATACTATCCCCAGGTTTGAATTTAATGTTCCATTTACGAACCAGATCCAAAGTATTTGGTTTATGTGGCTCTAACTGAATTGTAAACGATGGTACTACTGGTACAACTTCTTCTGAATCAGCTACCGCCATGGCCTTCCTACGCATTAACTTAACCCATGTATACACTACATCTCCATATGAATCTTGTGGAATCGTTATATTATGTTCAACTAAATCTTCTTCCAAAACTTCCTGACTCAGAGCAAAAGCCGTAATTAACACTTGAAATGACTGAGGGTTCTTGCGGGCATAATCTAACAAGCGTTGTCTTAACTCATCCCTTGTACCTGTGGTCGGTAACTTTACTCTATCACATTCTGCCTCTAAATCCGCCTTCCTCAACTTCCTAATAGCTTGGGTTAACTCAGCTGCTCTTATTTGTGCATACGGATCAACATAAGTAGCCATATTTATATATTAACAATACCACTGGAAAAAAAAAGATTAGAACACACAATAGTTCAGTCGTCTGTCTTAGTCATCTATAGAAGTCCTTACTTGTCAATAGTCATTATTCTTTTCCCAAAAATATGTTATTATTTATTTTTTTGAGAATAAATTTCAGTTATACTAACCTAACTCCCCAAAATTCTTTTAACCCTATCTCGCCTCACGTTAGGATATCAAACTATCACTGCCTCACGCTATGGGCTATCATAATACGGAACTTCAACTGAATAAAGGTTTCTTTTTTTTTTTTTAACAATCTAAATTAAGTTGCAACAATTAGCAATACTGTTTTGTTTTAACACTACTCAGCCCCACGATATGGGCTATCAAAATCTGTGATTTTAACACAACTCGCCCCACGTTGGGCGCCAAAATTTGTGACGGGCTTTTCTTACTTTATGCTATAAAGTTCCTTAACTTCTTGGATTAAATCTTCGCCAAAATTCTTCGCCAAAATCTGTGACGACTAACATGTGATTATTCTCAATCGTAGTACATAAGTTTACTGAACTCCTACAAAACAAGGTCACTCATGCACCTGTCGTGTCATCATAACACTGCCTGCATAGTCCACATTCCAACACTCAGTACAACTACCTTTGACACCGGGTGATTGCAAATTTCCTACTCTCAGTCTACTTTCTCTTTCTTTTAACAATTTACCCAGTCTTGATAATATTGATGAAAATTTATATTAACGGGCGCCATCATCAATACGCTTCCTCTTTTCTTCTTTTTTTTTATGTATCAGCCCAGACACAAATTAAATTATAGATACACAGGCTATGTACCTACATGCCCCTCGACTAGCTTTTAAGTTAACAGTGGAGACGGGAGTTGGGTTCGGATTTACCTTTCGTTTATTATTTTGCTTCTTCTTTTTCTCCTTTTTTTTCAATACTCACTACCAAAGTATGTAACTTAGCACAAAAACCAGCAACTCTCAAACCATTACAAGGATAAGGGTCAAAAATCTGAACTTCACGTTAATTTACTGTGCATAACAATAACCATAATTTATTTAATATATTATTTTTTTTTTCTTTTTTCAACAATAACAATCTTATATACAATAACTCACTGAGCGCCAAACTTTTTGATGGCTAGACTTCACGTTAATTTACTCTGCATAACAATGACCATAATTTATTTAATATATTATTTTCTCTTTTCAACAATAACAATCTTATATACAATAAATTACATTTACACTACATTAACCATTCAACATTTTTATTGGTAGGATAATATTTGATTATTCAAGGTTAGTATACCCAATTTTAACTGTATAAGTACGTTCTCTGTTCAACAATAACAAATCCTTAATTAATTACTTTAATTTTCTTTCTTTTTTTTTTCAGGTATCTACTAGAACGTCTCGTATTATTTACTATTAACTTGTGTAGTCACTTACATTTGCAACTTCAAGATGTTTCAATATATATATTATACCCCCTTTTTTTTCTCTTCTCTTGAATAAATAAAGGTTTTCAATTTATAATCCAGTCCTTAACTCTACAGATTACATTCAATAATCCCACCTATGTCTCCTATATTAGTCTATTTGTCAGCTTAGTCCATGAAGAATTGTATTTAAAGATAGATAGAAAAGACAGTCTCACGAAGAAAGAAATAGAAGTTTAGGCCTATACCCACAGAGTGACTGTGGCGATAGACCACCGATACAGGAGCGACGTCTAGATCTTGAGTTACAAACAATCTGACTCCTCTCCTGCAACCGGGAAAATATTAATGGGCCGCAAACAAAAATACAATTTTGTAAATCGACGTCAGAGGTCCCTGACACTCTCTCCTAGAGGCACGTGGGGCCGTTGTTCGCCTCCAACATCGATGGCTTTCACAATCTCTCATAAATTTCTGTTCTTTATATGTTACTGGTATAGGCCTTGCCTACTACCAGATTTTATTTGTTTGATTCGGGATACTTCCGGCGTTCCCTCACCTCACCCTTACAATCTCTAGTACTGTTCATAAACTACTTATCAGTACACTACTCGTAATTACCTTTTTTCCTCTTTCTGACCTAACCAATTATTTGTTATTATCTCCATATAGCCGTGTCAAGGAAGTTCACAACCAGAATTTCCTTTAGATGGAAGTCTGACACACCATTATGCCAGAACGCCTCTACCGCTGTCACACATCCCAATCTCGTCTTCTCCCTTCTGCCTTTTCAACTTCTCTCTCTCGTGGTCAGGCACGTACTACTAACCGTCTTTCAGGTTCCGCACGTCTCCCTCGTCGATTCACCGTCGACGCATGCGCACCTCTCCTTTTCTGTAATTCAAATAAAATTCAGGGCAGTATCGATAATCATAAAAATGTTCAATATCGATTAGTTGCGGTCCCCCAACCCTTCCTTTGTTTAGGAATGGTCTCCTATCGTTGATTATGCACGTCGCTATTTGCGTCGTTACACTGTATATTCTTATTAATTTTGTTTCAGATTATTTTCCATTAGTTTATTACAAATTGAAAGGGAACTATCGTATCCATTATGCGTATCGTATCCAAGCAAGACTGTTCACACAAAAAAACGTGGGCCATGTCAATTATAATTGAACAGGGTTTTCCAATGGTTCAATGGAGACTAAATTAGACACGCTTTATGTAAAACGTGAAGATTTTTACCTTCGTCTGGATTTTATCATTTATGAAATCTACTTATTTTGCTGAAATTTTCCTAATCAATTTTAAACATAAAACCCGCTGACGGTTTTACATGAAGTTTGCTTATATTAATATACAACTCTTCTCAATCTTTCAAAGCAGCTGTTAAGATGGGTTCTTCAGAGTCGGAACACGAGTAGCTTAAATTTTCAGACATTGATGATGATGCCAACATGATAATGACAAAGCCCCAACATTATTTTCCTCCATAAAGTTAACTGAGGAACTGGATATACGATCAATGATATGGCAATGGTAGAATACACTGAGTACCACTGGGGTCATAAAGTAAAAGTAAAGTGATCCTTATACAGGCCATGGAGACCCAGATGCAGGGTTGCCATACGTACACATACGACTATTTCATAGATTTGTACGACGTACGACTGGTTCTCAGGCAGGTTGCCGGCTTTCCCCATTCCTTGTCTACAGAATGAAAGGGAGTGAGTGAGACAGCGGTTGTGTATTGCAACGTTGTATTGCAGGTACATCTCCTACACTATGTTCCTACCCTGAATCCAAGTGTAGTAGTTCAAATGCCACCGCTAGGGGAGGGATTGAGAGTAGGAGTGGGGGACTCGGGTGAGTCGCAATGTACCAATTTCCCCTTTTTCCACTTTATTTTGAGATACAGGATTATAATTTGGGGAGGTACTAACAAAACTAATGACATCTTGCTGTTGCAAAGGAGAATTCTTAGGATAATCAAGTGGTGTGATATTCGGGAACATTGCAAGCCATTATTTGTTGAATTCGAAATTTTGACTGTTGTAAATCTGTATTTATTGGACCTCTTAGTTCATGTACATAATAATATAGATAACTATAATTTAAGACAAAGGATGTACATGTGCAACAAACAAGGTTCAACAATGAATGAACCTACCTAAATTTAGGTTAAGTAAAACAGCGAATTCTAATTTATATTTAGGACCTAAATGCTGCAACAAGTTGCACGCCCAAGTTAGAAATTATACAAAAAAAAGAAATTTTCAAAGGAATTGTACAACTGGCCGATAAAAAAATCCCTTTTATTGTATTGAGGAGTTTATAAAGATTAGTTCAAAGGAGATTTTATATTAACTTAGTTTTATCTTTTAATGTGTTTAAGACAATGTAGTTTCTACAGATTTATTTTGACACTGTTAATGCCAATATCTGTGAATAACAACAAATTATTATTATTATTATTATTATTATTATTATTATTATTATTATTATTATTATTATTATATCACGTCCAAAATAAATTAAAAGTAGTTAGAAACGTTCGATTCTTGTTAAAATCAATGCTATGACTAGCATAGGCGTAGCCAGGCCGACCATATGGGGGGGGTTATAACATCCGCGGGGTCTGGCGAGTATGGAAGGAGAGGGGGTCCGGGGGTCCTCCCCCGGAAAATTTTAAAAATTAAGATGCAAAATAACGAGTTTTAAGCTTCCGGGGGTTCTCCCACGGAGAATTTTAAAAATTAAGATGCAAAATAACAAGTTTTAAGCTTTCGGGGGTCCTTCCCCGGAAAATTTTAAAAATTAAGACGCAAAATAACGAGTTTTAAGCTTCCCACGCTTTATACTTGTATTAAGCAATTTATGGGCAGACTTAAAAAAATTATACAATTTTCCTTTTTTTAATCAATGGGGGGGGTTCAAACCCCCAAAACCCCCCCCTCGCTACGCCTATGATGACTAGACCTGGGATTTTAAGGCAAATACCTATTTTGTCCCTTATGAAATAACATGAACATTTCTAAATATGTTGACATTCCATGATAAATCACTTATATTTATAGAGTTTTATAGTGCCCTAAAATGCCTATTTGGACCTTTGGTGCCTATTTTTACTATTTTAGTGCCTAAAATGCCTTTTTTATACATTTAAAACAAAATACAACTTCTGTAACTTTTATAATCATTTAATGGACATCCATGAATGAAGAGCAGAACAGCAGAGGGTGGGTTTTTCACAGAAACTTGATTTTTATCAACTAACCCTCTCTACAGTGTTGAAGAGTATTATAATATTGAGTGGTTTTAATTATAGTTGTAAGTTGTATTTTATTTTATTGACGTTGCTATACATTGAATATGTCTCCAGCAATAAATCTCTATCTATCTATTTATCTATCTATCAATTGTCGCCAAAGGAATGCTGACTGACGGGGGAGGATTCGCTCAAAACAACAAGTAGCAGGAATATATAGTAAGAAGGGACATACTGTGTCAATTTTTCATATAATCCAAAACAGCTGTTTTTTATAAATGTATTTTAAATTCTGTCTTAATTTTGCAATTATTTCTGTAAAGAATATCTATATTACGTTTTTTACAGTGAAAAAATCACGTTACAGTTGAAGAACATATTGTAGTATTTTAAAGTTTATTTTCTGTCCGTTTACACATCTTTAAAGCATATTTTAAGTGCCTATTCAATCTTTTAAAAGCCTATTTACTTGTTTTAAAAGCCTATTTTAGGTGCCTAAAACTATTTTTTACAGACTAAAATCCCAGGTCTAACTATGACAGAAATAAAAGTAAGGAAGTAATATGACGTACCGGTACCTTAAAAATCCGGGCCACAGTGATAAAGAAATGAACCTAAAATGAACTTCGGCACTCACCAATACAAACTCAGCCTACATGTAGACAAGCGCAAGTTTCTATAAGTTACAGTTTATGCCATAAAAATGCAAACTTTTTTAAATTTAATGTTGCTTCATTGACGTTAATTACTCAGGTTGACTTATGTCTGTTCTGCGTTAACGACAGCAATGCGCTCTGGTGAGGCGGCAACTCAACACAATAATAACGTTCATTAAAATGCCATGACACAACGCTTACTCTTCCACGGATCAAGGCCCACGGATTGATAATCATTAGAAACACCAGCAACAATTATCACGTTCAGGGGTGTACCAGCTCGAGTCATATGAAACTTCTTTTACAAATGAAACATTAAGCAGGATTACGGAAAAACAAAGATCTAGACTGATAAGCGTAAGTGAAGAAATATGTGGGTAGTGTTATTTGTCAAAGCTAACTATATTGCAACGTCCAAACCGTATATGAACACTGTAAAACTGATTTGCATTTGATAAATTATTTCTAATATATTAGCATAAATAAGCACTAAATTGGGCATTACTCCGGTACCGGTCAATCGATTTTGTTCAACATCAATAGGCTTCGTTCCATGGACGTTATAAATGCGTATACCAAGTTTCATGAAAATCCGATAAAGCATATTTGAGTTATCGCGCATAAAGGAACACGGACAGACAAAGAAACAGACAGACGGACAGACACTTTCCCGTCCACCACACAATCTCGTAAGTACCAATCTGGCACTTAATAAATAGGTACAAACACAAAGGCCAACAATGCATCAGATTGATGCACTTGGAATTATGAAAATGGGGAAACTGATTGGGGAAAGTGTCTCCCAAGGCGATGGAACGGTCATGATCAGGGCCCGGATTCTGATGACCTAAAATTGTTTGAAAAATGACCTATAAAATGACCGTGAATTTTAAAGAAAATGACTTAATAATTATAAATAATGACCTTAAAGCTGATATTTTATTTATAAAAATATTATTGTACACACAAGGTTTATAGACTAATTTGTACATCATTGCAAAAACTGTAAATGCAGAAAGTTTGTTGTAGGTCTAAAAACTTTGTTCTTGATTGGAGCATTTGAGAAGAAAAGTAAGAAAATTATTTTTAAAGCAGATCCTACAAAAATGTTGTGTTATATTAACCTAGTAATTTATTTAAATATTACCCGTATGAAAAAAAAAAAAGAAAAAAATTTAATATACTCAATGTTAATGCATGAAAATGACTAAACAAGGAAGCAAATGACACGAAAATTACAAAATAATGACGTAAAATTGAAATAAATGCCTTAAAAATATAAAATTGCATAAATTGACAAAAAAACCTGATAAAAATGCATTTTGTAATCTAAATGCCATGATTAGGTTTTATCTACAAGTTGGCATTGTCTATACAGCATCAATAAAAAGATGACATGTCATTACGGTAGAATCCGGGCCTTGGTCATGATACACATCAACTGTCCTATCTAGGAGTTACAGATGTAACTAGGAAACACTAGCATTCTGTTCGTGTAATAGGAGCAATTGAAATGCTTTGTTCCTTGAGAAAGGCTCTAATTGCATGTCAATAGACACGCATGCTGTGTCCTCGTGTATAATGGTTCGCTCTACGTGCCACATTTTCACAATTGGATCAGCAAATAACATCAATATGTCAGCAGTTAACTATTGCCGTACATACATGAGGTAAGAGTTCTAAATGTCTGTAGCAAACTTCAAGTGAACTGATGTTTTAAGTTAGAAGTTCACTATTTTTAGTACTGGTATTATCTAGCCCTAGGGCAAGACATTTTTATTGATAAATTTCATCTTGATGTAATTGTTTTATGTATAGTACAAACCTATATAAATATTAGATTGTACAAGTGTATAATTATATAAACTTTTAAACAACAGTTTTTTTATCATAACAAAAATTAATAAATGTGATAATACGTCAGAACATGTAATCAACTAAATTTCAATAAATTATTGACTTACAATCTATAAGATTATAATAAGATATTTTGTAAAGGTTGTCCCCATTCTCCTTTGTTGATGGCATCTTAATAATATAGTTTTTGAGGGTATAAGACTAAATACTCTTCGATACTTTCAAGCCACAGATTTAATGACCATAAAATAGTGAAAAAATGCAAAATAAAAAATTCATTTATGACCTAAAATAGTAAAAAAATGACATACAATTAAAAAAAGACCAATAAATTTTCCATTATTACTTTTAATTAGTTTTTAAAGTAATTAATTGCTAAAAGCAAATTAATGGACGACAGTGCGTTATATATGAATATTTGCAATATAAAACACACTTATTTTGTTACTAAAGAAGTAGATAAATTTATACTTCTTGGGCACCTTTAGCGAGCATAAATTATTTCTGAACTGGCAGGCCTTCAAATTGTCCGTAGCAAATACGTACCATTTAAATAGAAACAAAACAATTATAATTCTTTATTGCTACAAAGACAAACTGCTGTGGAGTTTACAATAAACCTGAATTAAAATGAACTATGAACACTTGGCGGAGAATCTCAACTAAAAATGATTGTCTGTTGTCTGAAAGTAACGATTTGTACATGAAAAAGTTCCTCTCTACTTCCACTGAAACATGACCTAAACTTCCGAAAAAGACCTAAAAATGCCGAAAATTACTTAAAAATGCAGAAAATGACCAAAAAATTGCAACCAAAAAAATACCTATCTCTTGTAAATGACGAAAATGAAAATAAAGCAAAACAGTGCAAAAACGATTTTCCCTTATTTAATAAATTATTTCATGATGCACATTTGTAGGCTATATATTCGAGCTATCTTTTCACCCTCACATAAAAAAGATGCAAAATCATCAAATACCTTGTCCTAAGTAATTAGTAAAGAAAGGAAAAGTAAAGCATAAAATAAAAATAAACAAAAAATCTAGGGGAGATTATATTAATTGAGATATTACCTGAAAATATTATGTATATACATTCTTGAAGATAGATGTTTATTTCAGAAAGTGATTCGCATGTGTTTGTTGTTATGGGAACCGATATTTGTCCTGGGGGCCTTGTCCATAAAGGCTTGTATTATGAAGTGTATCGTAATGAATTATGACGTGGCGCAAGCACCGTAAGTAATTTAACCGCATCGCAACGCCCATAGCAACAAGATTGTGTGGGAATGTCAACTTACGATCCACGACAACAACATTCGTAAGTACCACTAATTAGTTAAGGAGTGCAAAAAAGAAATTAAGGAACACGAAACGGTATGGTTGACCTTAATTTAAACAAAAGCAGAGCTAAAACAGAGGGGGTTGAAAAATCGAAATATTAATTAAAATTAACACAGGCTACATATTTAAGGCAGGGGCCGGACAGCCATTTTGAATAATTTGATTGCACTGAAGGGCGGGGGGGGGGGCGCATTGATTAGAGCGCCCCTCGGGGTGTTTAATGTGGCGGAAAGGTGTCGCTGAGGCGGACGCGGTAATTAATAATTAATAATAATAATAATTTCACGATTTAATAAGACTAGCAAACACAATGGTGACCCGAGACGCTGGAAGGGTACAATCTCTTCTCCTAACAAATGTCACTTCGTAGTGAAGCAATGTCCTTCATCGACTAAATACTTGGTCATATAAGGAAAGCGAAGGAAGTCGTCAAAAAGTTAGATTAAATGTAATGTGCGTGGGGAACAATTACATAATTTTTCTGTGTTTTTTCAGGTAGATTTCGAAGAAAAATCTACCTATTGCGAACGGTACCATGTCATGACTTTCGAAAAATTCTTTCATATCTTGACGTGTTATGCCTCCCTAAGTATGAAACCACCGCCCGTTCATTTTTTGTATATATATATATACAACCTAGATATCTTTACACGCTAGCGACCGTTAATTTTGAACCAAATTTTATTATGTTATTTATAGGCCCAATAATTCGGACAAGTTCGTTAAAGAGCAAATTGGCCCAAGGGGGAGGGTCGGGGGAGGGGGTTGAAATTTTGAAAAATTTATATCTCGGCCCTTATGAAGTATAGAGGGAAACTTCGTTCGAATAAATTAGAGTACTCCCTATGGTGTTCCAAGTGACACCAACGATTCGGGGGTTTTAGGGGTACGAGTGGGGTATTGTTGAAAAGCTCTTGATGAGTACTCTACAAATCAATAACTAGTATCTCGGTAGCTCTCATATAAGGCGACATTTGAATGTTTGAAAAAGTGCTCTCTCCTCTTTTTTTTTCAGTTAGGCCTATTATTTTCACAGCTCTGCCTTTAGTGAAATAATACAACGAAACTAATCTCCACAATAGCAGTTAAGTAGGGAAATTTTGTAGTTAATCTTCTGGGAGCCTGTAAACAATCAGGTGATCAATCACATACTATCGGCACGGGGATAGCCTCAAATCTTGAGATAATTTATCTTTAAGCAAACAAACAATGTAATGTAACTAAGATTTAATCTATATTTCTAAAGACTATGCCAGCGCAAGAAATGTCATATCTGAATGCAGAGTTATAGCCACTACCCCTTCCCCTATCTGTTCTTTACATATAAAGTGTTCTACATTTTATCCGTTTTGAATAAGAAAAATGAAATTAAATGTACATAATAAGATGCCTATCTGTACGCGATGTCCAGCAAAATCTACTGCACGCAGAGATCTGAAATTCTGAACAAAGATTATATGAAGTGTGATGCATCAAATACGCCGAAATGCATATTCTTTTTAAGTAGTGACGCATCTTGGTTCCACGCAGAAGAAACCAGCTTTCATCTACATATTTGTGACCTTTATATATTTATTTGTGTCTATCTTATAAATGCTGTTTTTGAGTGGATCAAGATAAGTTGTATGTTAAGGGTTAAGGCGGAACTCTATTAAAATATTTAACATAAAGGTAGAGACTTGGAATTTTGACAGTACCTTCGTTTCATAATATAAGTGCTCTCTAAGAAAGGATTTTGAATTTTTATTTTTAATGCCAAAAATCAAGTGTTTTTGAGGATACGAAATACCTTTTTACACAGAATATTATCAAATCCAAATCAAATTCCATGTACAGTTCTCATGACAACAGTGTATTGTTGGCAATGGTCACAGGTAGCTTTGGAAGTAAATGATACGGGACTTTGACAAATTAGAGAAGCTATCGGTAGAATTCATTGGTGTAAGTAAATATTGAAGAATGAAATCCACGGACAAAAATGCACATAACTTTCTCTGTCCTGGACATAGGGCATACTACTTTCACACTTCATATTTTGATGTAGAATAAGAGGTCGTATTGCGGGGACAGCTTAGTCCAGCTGTCTCAGCCTGAGTGTGTGTCAGCGAGTCCAAAAATATACGTTTTCACCTAAATGGCTAAACTAACACTTCATTTATCCCTTACCTCTAGTTATATGAGTACAAAAAAGCGGGTGCGTGAAACGCCACGCGACAGAAGTGAAACTTGGATTTTTTTCGTTTTTTTTTTCATTTTTGGATTGTGGCACTTTTTTAAAATTTGGGTTTATGGACTTTTTAAATTTTGGATTTTTTATATTGGATCTTTGAATTTTTTAATTTTTGGAATTTTAATTTTTGATTCTTTAAATTTTGGATCTTTGATATTTCATTATTTTTAATTTTTTTAAATTTTGGATTTTTATATTTTTTAAATGTTGGATTTCAGTTTTTAATTTTTGAATTTTGGATTTTTTTTTATTTTGGATTTTTTTTTTTTTAATTTCATTGAGTTGATTGTTTTCCGTGCAGTCCGTCACAGCCCCGCTACTTTCGTGACGATTTTCTTCATAACGCAACTTTGGGTTAGCTCTCGATTTACTCCTAGCGCGCCTAAAGAAGTTTCACTTCAATAATCAAAATCATTTAATTGAATTAACACATCGTGACATATTATATTTTTAGAAGTGGTTAACGAGCGGGACACGAGAGGTGTTTTGATAAGAACAATTCTCAAGGCTCCAGGCAAAGTGAAGATGTCACCTGTTTGGCTGTTCAGTCTCATTCTCGTCATCGGCTGTGTGGCTCAGGACTGCAGAACTCCGGGAGAATCAGTACGTACAGCATCACTATGCTTATCATTGTCATACTTTCGCTATTTATCTATCTCATGAATCTAGAGGTATAGTGACCATTTTTAATAAATTTTATGTAATTATTGTTATTATTAATATTATTATTGTTATTATTATTATTGTTATTGTTATTATTAAAATTATTATTTTAATAATATGATTATTATTGTTATTATTGTTACCGTATTGATAGTTCTATTGTATTAATATTAGATCATTCCTTTGCCTAATGAGGCACTTAATTTCGGCTGTAATGCTAGGGCGATGTTCCTTTATTTTCTTTTGTGGTATGTTTTCATTTATCGCATTCTGTATTACGCCAGTCAGTATGTGGACGCTGCGTTCTAGGTCGTCTTGGTTCTCGATTTGTCCATTAGGCAAGTTTTCAATTATGTCGTTTTGGAATTGTTCCCAGTTCGCGTGCGCGTAATTTAGGACCACTTTTTTACTGAACATCTCACGCAAATTAAAAATCCGTGCCGGACCGCAAAGAAAACAGTTAACACAATGATAAAGCTCATGTTCATGTATCCTATTCTATAAATTTTACACATATTTTAATTTTCTTTATGTTAACTTGAAAGGTAAGAATTGTTTAACAGAACTCTCCGCCTACGTAAAGTTCCATCGTAAAGTTCCACGAGTTGGGCTGTAAAATAAAAAATACTCAAACCCGTTAAGGGTAAAGGAAAATGTGCTAGCACGTTATAAAGATTATTGAGGATATAACCAGATGTCACTGTCGTTCTGTTCCCTTTCGTACAAATGAATAATTATGGATTTCCAGCATCTTAACCACTAATACTGTTATTAAGGTCCCGATTTTTAGGCTTTTATAAAAGGTATTTTAGCCTTTTATTTTCGTCGAATAGCCCTTTTTTAAGTCTTAAACAAACGATTTTAGCCGTCTTAATAAAACACTAATATTGACACCGAATACTGTATTATAATTTTTTGACACAGTTATTCTAGTTTTTTTTCAATAAACAAGTAACTATTCCCTATATCGGCACTCGAAAATTAGCATAAACAATTGAAATATTTACCCTTTAACGATACTTCTCATGTTAAGTATGTGAAAATAAATGTTATTTTCCTTTGCATTAATTCGAAAATCTATTTAAAAATCGTGTTTTTTTTCTGCAAAAGTTCTCTTTAGCCCCTAGTTTTTCAGCAAAAGTCCTATTTAGCCCCTAGTTTTTTTTTTAGCAAAAGTCCTCTTTAGCAAGGGGCTAAAGGCCCTTTAGTCCGATTAAGCCCTATTTAGGTTATGTAAGATTCATATATTCGAAAGCTAGGAGCATAGGCGTACCGAGGGGGGGGGGGGTTTTGGGGGTTTGAACCCCCCCCCCCATTGATTAAAAAAAGGAAAATTCTATAATTTTTTTAAGTCTGCCCATAAATTACTTAATACAAGTATAAAGCGTGGGAAGCTTAAAACTCGTTATTTTGAGTCTTAATTTTTAAACTTTTTCCGGGGGCGGACCCCCGGAAGCTTAAAATTTGTTATTTTGCGCCTTATTTTTTTAAATTTTCCGGGGGAAGACCCCCGGAAGCTTAAAACTCGTTATTTTGCATCTTCATTTTTAAAATTTTCCGGGGGAGGACCCCCGGACCTTACCCTGGGGGGTATTCCATACACCCCAGACCCCGCGGATGTTATAACCCCCCCCATACGGTCGGCCTGGTTACGCCTATGGCTAGGAGTATAAAACCAAAAAATACGTTAAAATGTTCTAATTAGGAAGCTGGGAAAAAACCTTCAATTCCAGGCTCTAACTATTATTCCTATCATTACTATTATCGTAGACCTATATATATTAATCATTTAAATTCAAACAACTATTTCAGCTTTGAGAATTTGGTAGATGGTTTTTGACAAAGCACAAACGGAAACACAATATTTAGTTTCGCTCAAAACAATACTTATTACTAGGGCTCGGACTTTTAGGTAAATACATTTTTTTTTTTTTTTTTTTTTTGCTATTACCTATGATCTCTGGACTTTGTAAAAGTTCCGGTTGGGACCTTTGGATTCAAAATACTGAGTTGCATATCACATAAAAATAAATATTTTCGATATTTCTTATTTGAATAAATATTTTTGGTAACTTAATTTTTTTTACATATTTTACCACATATGTTTAGAAATGAATATTTTGACTATGTTGCATTGTTATGTTGAGCCAGACAATAAATCAGGGCTGATTTGGCCTTTATTAGTGCACATTTCTGTTTCCTCTCACACTGCATTACTAAGTTGGAAACAACAAAACAATTCTTGACAGAATCAATAAAAGAAACCAAACACATTGAAAACAAACTTAACAAAATCAGTGGTTCAAAAGCAAACGAAATTAAAGAAAAATTCCTGTCATGCTTAAATAAGAATGAAAGGTTACAAGTGTTGCCAAAGATTTCAGATATTTTAATGGGTAACAGTGTAGAGAACTTGGAGCAGATGGAAAATCTGAGTATCAGTGATACTGCGTTTTACAAATATGCAACATTAACATCCTGCAATGTTGAACGTACATTTTCAAGATACAAGTCTCTGTTCCGTGAAAATCGTCACAGCCTTAAGATGCACAACTTAAGATCTACTTCTGTCATTCACTGCAACAGTTCTACACTTGCTGACTAGTTGAGTACTTCTGTAAATATTGGTTAAATAAATAAAATATTTATATATTTTTAAAACATATTTTCAACTTTTTAACCACATAAAAAATAAATATTTTCGTTCTTATAAGCACCTAAAAGTCCGAGCCCTACTTATTACTAAATAGCATTAAATAGCATTAGAAGTTAGCATCGCTATCTTTTCTCAGAATGGAGATTGCCGGGTTTGCTAATAGACCCCCCCTCATATGTACTATTAACATACAAACCTTTTAATTATGTTTTTATTTAAGTCGCTTGTGAAAATATATTCCATACTTCGCTTCGCTCAATTGGGGCTCCGCCCCCAAACCCCCGATGAGGTTCTCGGGAAAGATTTTTGAAATTTTCCTATGGCTTACAGTCTAAAAGCTATTACAAAAAAAGGCCATTAGAATAATATCAAACTCCAATCAAATGGAACACTGTAAGCCACTTTTTGTTAATTTCAAAATAATGACAATAACAAATTTATATATATATATATATATATATATACAGTAGTAATGTACACAAAAGAGTCTATAACCAACAGACAGTTAAGGCAAGATATTCATCAGTATAATACGAGGAATTGCAACAAAATAGGTTTACCATATTGTAGATTAACTAAATCTCTAAATAGCTATGAAATAATCGGAATGACTCTATACAATAAATTACCTATGCAAATAACAAGTGCGCCACCCAAGAAACTTCAAAATTGGCTCTTTAATTGGCTTAAATCAAACCCCTTTTATAGCTTAGATGAACTTCCTGAAGTGATCTCAATTTAAGGAATGCTATAAATTACTATGCCTGTGATATTAAATAAAAATTTTGATCATCTGGCGATAATTGTTGTGCATATTTATGTTTTTTATGGTTTATGATATTACTTATGTGTATGTTAACAATGGCTTTGTATCTTATTAATGGCTTTATATCTTATTTAATATGTGACTTTGTCTATTGTTCTGTGAACCCAATGACAATAAAATTTGATTTGATTTGATTTGTACCAAATTTCAAGTTTCTAGCTCATCTGGAAGTGGGCAAACATTAATGTGAGTGAGTGAGTGAGTGAGTGAGTGAGTGAGTGAGTGAGTGAGTGAGTGAGTGAGTGAGTAAGTGAGTCAGCCGTGTGGTTTTATATTATAGGGATTACCATACAACAAATGTATTTGAAATGTTGCGGGACATAAATGTACAGACAACACAAATATAGGGCACATGTGAAATTATATTCAAAGGGAACTTAATATGTATTGTTTGCGTACGTTATTTGTATTGTAATTTCGCCACACTTTATTACTTTGAATGCCATTGTGTTCAGTTTCACTTGCTAGTTTAGTAGCAGAACGTGAGGTGTAAAAGTTTCACCCTGGACTTTGCACTCTGTTGTAAATATCACAAAGTACCATGACAAAGTAGCATGCAAGAAATTTTGGACAAACGAAGTAACATGAAAATGTTTCTAAATTATCTCTAAAATAACAAAAGTCTAGTCTATCATACAGGTTATTATTATATTCTAATGTTTTACGTAAAAAAATATTAAAAATTATTTTTTTAAAGTTAATTACCGTATTTTACGGACTATAAGACGCTCCGGACCATAAGACGCACCTAGATTTTAGGACGGAAATTTAAAGGGAAAGAAATTTAATGCGATTCCAAACGACAAATTTTAAAGGGAATAATATACTTCATTCCATAAACAACTTATAATCTTGTACAATGGAATCAGTGTAAATCTCTTCTAACTTAAAACCTGCGTTGTACAAAAATCTTTTCTGTACAGGTGGCATCGTGTAAATTTTAACAACTGGACTGATTTCTCATGAAAGACTGAAAATGCCTTTACACCCTCTGACCCTCAGTTCAGCCTACGGTTAGTGTCCTTCATTTAAACCACCTGGCGGAGGTAACTCCTTTTGTATAAAAGAACTCAACTTTACTTTTCTTTTCGCATTGTATACATGGCTTCCAGCTACCCTCATTTTACGATTGTGACAAGTGCATTGTTGTACAGTCTGTGCCACCTTGTTTATAATTATGGTATTCCGGCAATATTTACCCTTATTTAAATTTTTTAGTGTACTTCGGACCATAAGATGCACCCAACTTTCAAGGCTCTGTTTTCAAAGTAAAAACTGCGTCTTATGGTCCGTAAAATACGGTAAATTAATTTTTTTTCTTTACCAATTTTTTTTTTTTAATTAATTAATTAAGTTTATTACAAATTACAAATTAAAAAATACAAATTGATACAAAATTATTACAAATACAAATAATATACACACAATTTGTACAATTTGAAAAGAGTATTATTTGCCCCGCATGAGCATAGCTCGTGTTCGGGGTCAGTTGAGTCATACTAAAATTATATTTTTAAAATTATATAAAAAAACATACATATTATAGTTTTAGGTAAAGAATAAGAATAAAAATGAATAAGATTGCTTATATGAAATAAATGCATGAACAAAGATACGAAAAAATAAATTACAGTAACATAACAGAGTTACCAACAAAATACCCATTGTTAAAAATAAAAAATTTACAGTTGAGAATGATTAACATAAAAAGTGGTAAAAGTACAATTACAAGTTAGATTTAATCAAATCGAGTACTCTTTTTTTAAACAATTTATTGTTTAGTGGTATCATATTAGGGTTTCTTCTAGTAAAATTGTTGTACAGCCTTGGTCCGAAATTTATACTATGCCTTAGACCTACTTCTGTAGCACACTTTGGTTCGAAAAGAGGACAAGAGATATTATACTAGTGATTTCGTGTTAAGAACTTTTCATGATGTTTATGGAAATAATTTAATAAAGTGTAGGAGTATAATTGTTTAATATTCAATACGTCAAAATCTTTATATAAACTTTCAGATGGATAGTCCATTGATTTTTTTAAACATATCTTGATTATTCTTTTCTGCAACAACGACAATGGGCGAAGTGCAGTCTGACATATCCCACCCCATCCTATTATTCCATATTGTATAACTGATTGGACTAAACTTAGATATATTAATTAGTCTTAAAGTACTCTGTGGCATAATGTTTCTTAATATAACAAATTTATATATAGTTTTCCGTAGTTTAAGACACAGATATTGAACATGTTTTTCCCACCGTAAATTTTGATCAATGATAACACCTAAGTATTTTACTTGTGTTGATGAACTTAATTTTGGACATTTACAATTAAAAGGGATAGAACAAGAGATTTCATGTAAGATTATATTGTGTTGTGCATTTATCGAGGAAAGTCCTTTAGAGTTTAGTGAAAATGGTAAATATGTTGTTTTATCAATGTTCAAAGATAGAAGGTTTTCATCGAGCCATTTTTTTATTTTGTTTGTTCCAATGTTAGCATTACTAAAAACGTGCTCCCAACTGTTTCCAGAAAATATGATTACTGTGTCATCAGCGAAGGAATAGACATTGCCTTTGATGAGACTTATATCTAATTTAAGAAGATCATTGATATATATTAAGAAGAGCAAAGGACCTAATACAGTTCCTTGTGGGACGCCGATATTTAGCACTACGTTTTCACTTTTTTCGTTGTTAACTTTAGTGATTTGGTATCTATTTGATAAATATGATCGAAATAGGTCTAAGGCAATACCTCTAACACCAATATTTTCTAATTTATTTAGCAAAATGTTGTGACTTATAGTGTCAAAGGCCTTTCTTAGGTACAGAAAAACACCTAAGCATTTTTTTCCTTCATCTACTGCTTTAATAATTGTGGATGTAACGGCCATTATAGCATCATCTGTACTCATATTATTCCTAAAACCAAATTGTGATTCCGCTAATAGTTTATTTTTTTCTAAAAAGTTTGTTAGTCTATTTTTTATGCATTTCTCTAATAATTTTGCAATGGTAGATAATAAGGATATTGGCCTATAATTATTTAAATTACATTTGTCACCTGATTTGTACAATGGAATTACTGTCGCATATTTTAATTCATCCGGAAAAAAGCCTTGAGCTAAGCATAGGTTGAAAATATGAGTAAGGGGTTTAGAAATAAATCTAATAATTGCTTTCATTATAGTTGATGAAATGTCATCACTTCCAGGAGAAACGCTATTCTTAAGGTTTATGGCAATTAAGATCAATTCATTTTCAATTATTGGCTGTAGGAACAGAGAAGCTGTTGGATTTGAATGTAGATTATTATTGCGAGTAGATTGTGATGAATATGATGAAATGGAGCTTGTAATTAATATCTGAAAAACAAACCGAGACATTAGAATGAAATTTTCACCTTTAATTTAGGTTTACGTTTTAATTTAAGTGTTTATGGGCATCTGAACATAGTACCTTGATTACGGTTAATCAATAAATTTAAGATATCAACTAAAAATCTATTTCAAATTAATAATCAAATCATATAATTTCTTACTTTCATTTGCTTCAATTAAATTTGTTACTACTATTTATAAATATTAACAAATTTGTAAAATGGATTTCTGTTTTTGTAATTTTGAATTTCCTAATTTAAATGTGTTTTGTAAAAAATGTTTAACTGTTTTCAGTTTATATAGTTTAGTATATAAAATTATACACATAAATACTTACTTAGGCCTAGGCCTACTCAATGGCAATAGACAATTCCTAAGCAAGCTAAAGGAATATTATCTATATTACGGAACCCGAAGGTTCATTGCCGCACTTACCTGTGCCCGCCATTCAACCCTATTCTGTGCTAACTCATCCAACCATCCCTTGCAAAACCTACTTCCTTTAAATATATCCTAACATTGTCTTCCCACCTACGTCTAGGTCTTCCAAGTGGTCCCTTCCCTTCCTGTCTCACAGTCAATATTTTTGAGATATGTCTTTCCTCCCCCATGCGCACAACATGTCCAGCCCATTTCATCCTCCGTAACTTAATTACCCTTACTATATCCGGTGACGAGTACATGTCTTGAAGCTCGTCGTTTTGCAGTTTTCTCCAGTCCCCATTTTCATCTCTCTTAGGCCTAAATATTTTCATAAGCCTCCTGTTTTCGAATACTCTCAGATTATGTTATTTCCGAAGAGTAAGCGACCATGTCTCACATCCATTTAATACAACCGGCAGGATATTGTCTTATAAATTTTTATTTTTACATTTCTGGACAGAAGACGAGAAGATAAGAGTTTCTGAACTGCATAAAAGGAGGCATTTCCTGATTTGAGTCTACACTTAACTTCTGCCTTAATATTATTTTGTGTCTGTATTTATTGCTCCCAGATATTTGAATTTTTACACATACATATTATTTCTTTGTTGTTTTTTTTACTTCATATATATAATTGCAGCCCCTAAACATGAGTTTTGCTCATCTGGGGGTTTTCAAAGAAAGTACACATGTTATGTAAAGTACGACAGACTGGAAAAAAAAGTGTGTAATCTGAAGTGTACGAATCTGATTTTCAGTGTCGCAGCGAACAGGACTGCTGTGGCGGTTGCTGTCAGGGAAGCAAGTGTATAGATAGTAAGTATAGATAGTAAATAAGATAGTAAGTATACACACCTAGGCTTATACTACATTAAAGAAAAGTAAGTGGGCTTTTCAGCAAGCCAATTAGATCCAGAAAATACCATCTCTTATCTCTAAAAACTAAAACTAACCTCCGTGGCGATACATCCCTGAAGAGATTAGGCCTACCACACGATTTGACTTTTTTTTTATTCGTCGAAAACTGCCAACATTTTATTTTAGTTGAATACAAAACTAAAATAAACACATTTATGTACTCGCCCTGTTTCAACCTGAGGATTGTAAAATGCAAAATGAACCGTATTTATATTCTAGATGCCTTGTGTAAAATGTGTAGACTAATCACACAGTTGTCCCGGTTCCTTATTTTTAATTATTATGAGGAATTCTAGCAGCTGTCAGCCAGAGCCTCCTTATGGGGGGGGGCTGCTGGACCCGCGACCAGTAGGGCCTACATGGTCCTGGGCCCGACCCCAAGATGAGGCGGCCCTGTTGTCAGCAGACAGCGCTGTAGGTGTCAAAAGACATAACTTCGGAGTGGGTCCGAAATCTCACAGATCTGCATCATCAGTCACCAGAGTATTTAAAACTCATCATTATTTGCTTATTTTTTCCGGGGAGAACGCCCCTCTTTTTCTGGGGGGGGGGGGCGATATTCCATACCTCCGCACTTTGTTTTACTTTGATCGACACCCCCTTTCCATAAGCTCTGTCTCCACCCCTGCTTAGATCACTAAAAATATGGAAAAGTTAATATTTTCTTCACAAAGGCAATAAAAGAATCTGCTCTAAAATCCCATCATTATATGTACCGTAAGTTAAGATAAGTTAGTGCCGTGGCGTAATAAGCCATGTGCTGATTCCCGTCTAAGATAACTGACAAAAGTTTTCAAACATCTGAAGCATGTTAAACTCAAAACAAAAATACGCCTTAGAGCTACCATTTATCACCAATCTTAAGTTATAAATCCACGTAAACAACTTAATTTTACTTTTCTGTTATCTTGCGGAAGGTAATCACGTAATTTAGGCACTTCCAAGATCAGCCAGGCAATGGGTCTAGGTTAAGTGGCTACATCGTAATTATCACGAGCTATTAATATGATGCAAATGACATAATTATGTTCTTCAATAGCGGAAGACATTTTACTCAAAATATACAGTAAATACGGTTGGCTTAGGATTTCCTCTCTTTGAAATTGAGGGCATTGGAAATCGATGTTAACCCTACTTTGCAATGGGCAACGTGTTACCCATGTGTAAGGACTAATAATTCTGGTTTTTTGACATTTAAAAACTTACCACATACTCCAAGCTCTGGTTTCGCCAATCCGGAATTTCACCGCACACACGAAAAACAGTTCACATTACTCCATAATATTCACTTTATCATTTTAAAAACACACATTTACACACTCAATTGGCACTTTTCAACACAAACCGCATTCCGATAGCCCAATGCCACCTGGGTAATTACGTCACTACATCGATAGTCAGTCATCCAATCATCCGATAATCGTTACGAAAATCAATACGTTATGCGTGAATACTGCTCGATAATTTGCTAATGGAATGCACCCCAGGTCAAAATGATGAAATAAGGTTATCCTATGAAGAGTCTCACAAGAAGCAATGCCACTCAAAAATAATTACTTAAGTCTATAATATAGGCTACTCCAAGGATTTGGAAGAATTTAATTTAAGCTATACACATTTTGGGGAGAATTAATTCTAATTTCAACTTCAGACAGGGGCGGATCCAGAGAGGCATTTTGGGGGGGAACCAAAGTAGAGAGGAAAGTTTTAACTCACAAAAATTAATTATTCCCAGTACACAATTGAAATCAAAATGAAAATTTCGGCATTTTATTAGAAATGTATTTCAAAATAATGAACGTCGTTGCTCTAATTTAAGTATTTGGGTTATGTTGTCTTTACAAAATTTATTAGAAGGCTGACCGTTTGAACAATTTGTGCTTAATGTTACAAATGTTTTTTTTTTTTTTGGGGGGGGGGGAATATCCCTCATCCCCCCCCCCCACGTGGATCCGCCCATGACTCCAGATGAAAATAAACTATTTGGTATCGATGTTATATAGGCCTCGCCTGTTTGGGGTGCTATCTGAAATCCTAGGGTTCAGCCCTAAGTAATGACAAGAATTTTTAAAGAACTTCCAATGATTATTCAGGTACTCCATACTGGCATAATAAAGGATTTTTTTAATGACCAGGATAGGCGCAGACTTTCTTCCCCCCCCCCCAAATTTAACTTTTTATCATATAAGGCATTATGACTAATAAAAATCTAGGCCTAATTCCTGCCCTCCCCCTAATTTTGTCAAGTTGGTGCCTCTGATGACCAGGGTCTGGATTAAGCCAATGCCTCCTATAGCTTTCTAAATAAATAAATAAATAAATTTTAGAAGGCAGGTGCTTATTCAAGTCACTACCTAGGTAGTATGGACTGGGCACTCAGCTGATAAGGCCACTTTTAAAAACCTGATGTGGATAACATGGACGCCATAACCACACTGCGGAGAACGCATGCATGGGAGAGATAATGCATCTGTGCACAATATTAATAGGTTTGGTCCTACAGCCTAGTCATGTAGCCTACTCGCATGTACTACGACCGATGCACCCCACTGTCTGTTCACTAAGAAATAACACTGTCCACATACGATACATAGCAAAAATGACAATGTACACATGCATCATGGTACTTGACACTAGAATAAATGGCTGAAGCAACAAACCGTATACCTTCAGACAGCTATAGGTGGTGTTGATAAAGATCTGCTATCTCTGGTTAAGAATTTGGATGGGTGACCACTGCCTTTACCTCTGAAAATGTTAAATGAAGCATACGGTTCACACCACAGTTCAGATTCCACATTAAGGGTTTGCTCCAGGCTACTGTAATAATAGGTTTGTTCCCAAAGACAAATGTACTACAGTGTACCATGACACATGCGCACCTTGTCAGTTTTGCTGCATGAAGTATGCGCACAATAAAATAAAATAAAATAAAATGTACAATTAAAACCATCAGCTCAATTACCTTTATCTAACACTGCCAAGGCCTTTCAACACTTTTATGTCATCCTTAGGCGTTTTGCCGTGCTGATGTAGATTCATTAACAATTAAAAATTTAAATGGCATTTTCTTGTAGTCTTGTCATGCTGATAAAATAATTTAAATCTTCAAAAGGTTTTATTAAAAAACTAGCACTGACATTTTTCTACTCCCATCTTCTTCTTCTTGAGTCTTCCCATTGCGCACAATCTCATTTTTCAGCATACAATATGCGCAGGCATCATGGTACTTGACAGTTCATGACATAACCGGTCTAATATTATCTTTCAAACAACTCAAAATACACAGGACACCGTGAGTGTAATGCTAAATGTTGCTTTTAACAGATACAGTACTGGTACCGGATTCCTTACTTGAGAGGTTAAGGTTGGAGTACAGAAGGTTGCACCAATTGCTACAAATGTACAATGTCTCCAACATCATAAACATGACTGGCAGAGAAGCCTACGACGACCCTCGTATATGCAAAGAACAAATGAGGCAGGGGTAGCACTTCATAATTCCCAAAAGGTTGTAATGCTGATCTTATGTAACAAGAATGTTGACTAAAATTCTTAGTTGGCTACTGCCTTCAGACTTGAAACTTCTTGCCCTGCTCTAAATACTATTTATCAGAAAATACTGTGTTTCTTTCAGCATATACACCATGCGACCAGCATGACGACCCCTGCATGTCTCACATGTGTCCTCCCGGCTTTGAGTGCTACCTATACCACCCTGAAGACTGTCCCGGGTGTGACGTAACACCAGACTGCAAGGAAAGTGACTCTGAATGAATTTTTCAACTGCATGATCTGATCTCTTTTTTGTTTTCATCTCAGGACTTTAAGAACAAATGTATGTCATGAACTGAGACCAAATTTGAAAAGGAATCCTTGTTTTTATATTTCAACGTGTGCATGAAATAATCAACAACTGTTAATAACAATGTATCATAGTCTAATTAAGTGGTTTTAATTTTCCAATTTATCCTGTAACCTGTTTAACAACATTCCCATAACATCTTGAACTCGCATTTGGGAGGTGCCAGGTTCAAATCCCATGGCCGGCCAATTTGACGTGGTTTTTTTTTCATGGTTTCACATGTTTAATATTTAGAAAGATAATCTTATAATTTACTCTTTCCCCATGCAATACACTGAAAATGTCTTTTCAGTACCTTTTTAAAAGTGGAAAAGTCTTTCCAGGTCCCTCTTTTTTTTGGGGGGGTGGCATTTTCAGGTTAAGATTCTTCCCTTTAAAACCCGGTTTCTACTAACAAGTTTTGTTTTGTTCATCCATAAAATCGATTAATGCTTTGGATAAGCATGGAGTAAATTAAACTTTTCTGCTTTCACTCTAATAACTCTAAAGTCTTACAAGTAATGTGCTAGAGTGAGACAGATGTACTGGTTTTTGTTTATTTTAGCTTTGTTCTTTTAGTGAAAACAGTGTAGGTATATTTTATTTGAAAAGTTCCTAAATGTCCATCTTATTCAGAGAAGAGTAACATAAATTAAAGCTCTGTTGATAATTATTAGTGTCAATAAACTGAAGAGAAAAATAATTATATGATTCCAATATTAGGGATGAACGAAGTTTGCAAATCACTGTCAGTACAGTAGTCCCTTCTTTCTGAAATTTATCAATCTTAATCTGGAGTATTACATATGAGAAGAAATACCTGAGTATATGTTCCTCAGAAATATACCAGAAGTGCCAAAAGGCAAAGGGATATAAAGTTGAGTGAAAAGGATCTGATTTCTTAACAGTTACTGAATAAATTAATGATGTTCAGCAAAATGCCACACAATAATTTTTAGAAAGAAAACGGCAAAGTCAGTTGTCCCAAATGAAAATGTTTATTAAATATTTGCAATCTGTTCTCACCTGTCCATCGTCACAATAACTAACGAAGATCATGGAAACAATTACAGATTACCTAAATCAATAATGGAAAATCGATTGCATTGTTAGTTACTACCATATATCATGTTCCTGGATATATGGCAACTTTCAAAATGAAGACACACAAAGTTACAAAATCAAAACAGATGGCATACAAACAACTTGTCGCCTAATCTAGAGTTTCCTAACAAAAGTATGAAACAGTTAACCGAGTGAACAAACATTACAATAGCAGTAGCGATGCTACCAACCTAGGGCTTACAGGCACCTTAAAACCGCATATTTACACTCATACATACGTTTTATATAACAAATTATTTGTTTTCTTAAAATCCGCAGTCTTCTTCACAGGCATGCACAACTTTATATTTATTTTATAAATATCTACAAGTGTTTCAAATATTATATATACAATAATTATTTGTACATTTTGTACCCATATTAATTTTCAAAGATTACGGATAATGCTTTTTCTGATTCACTTATACATAGAATTAGAAGTTTATAGCAGTGATGGGAGCTCTCGAATGAAAAAATCGGAATTATTCGATTCCTGAAAGTTCTTGAGATATTCGAATGATTTTTTAATAATTTAACAACAGAAGGAACTTGAAGTGAGCACGACTACTCAATCTTTGTATCGCTTTGGTTAACTTCGTTAATGGGGTGTACAGTGGTATTAAACAGAGGTGGCAGTCAGATGCGCATGAGAGAGGTGACGCATGTAGGAGGAATCATGGGGAGGGGTAAGAATGTTGAACTGCACTAGCGAGAGAGGAGAAGCTACTGTAACACGGTCTCTTGTTTCTTAACTGCATTTATACAATCTTACTGCACTGAAAGAAATGACACAACTGACCCATACACCCCTCCATGCAGTACGAATGTTTATTGGACTCGTCTGCATCTACTGCGCATCCATGCTTGGACTGCCACGTCTGATTAATACCACTGTAAGTTTTGCAGGCAAGAAAGGAATATAATGAACGCACAGCTGTATGTGCATAGGACACTACAGTAATGCCAGTTTTGAATTTCTAACTGACCATCAGACAGCAGATGAGACAGAGTTATCTTATGGATCTTTATAAACGATTGTAGTAGAATGATGTTAACGCAATATCCGCAACGCTAAGTGAATGGTATGCGGTTCACTGTATGGGTGAGCCACACACAGTTCCAGAGCCAATAACAGTAGATTATGTAACATGATGAAATTTCCAAGTTGAACATTCAAATGACAATTTGAGTTATACCGTATATCGAGTCAGTCTTGAGTTACATATCTCGGATACCTACTCGAGTGACAAGTTCTCAAATCTTGCATTGTGAGTTCTCGGATCCTTGCTTTCATCCTACAATTTTTTCATTTGAACGATCATTCGATTCTTTACATTACTCGATTCTTAAAATCATTCGATTCTGCCCATCACTAGTTTATAGCATTTTTAATTCAAATTAATCTAAATTTACAAAATATACAGACTAGACTTAGCATAAAGTGAATTTATGTGTACATTTTTTCCAATCAGGGGTGAAAAATGTAAAAGTTTAAAAAGATCAATTAATTATTTAAAGTCAAAAGTTTATTTCTTCATCTCGCTTATTATTATTATTATTTATTATAAAGTATATTTTTTTCAAATTTTATTCTATATTATTAATAAAGCTAATCTGTATATCCTAAATTCTTATATTTTTACTTTTCATCCCTGATTTAAGCTCTTCAAATATGAAATATACATTCCTTTAAATTATTTAGCACAGAAATATATTTTGTACAGAAGCATTAAATAAGGTGAACACTTTGAAGCCCAGCCAATTAATGAGTGGCACGAAACCCAGTTGATTTTGGACGTTTTCAGAATGCTTTTGTAATTTGATATATTCAAACAAGTATGGTCTTTGAAATATGTACAACCAAAAAGTTGGTAAGCAAAGCATAAGTGTCATAGCTCAACTCATATTGTAATTATTATTTTACATAATACAGTTGCTTCAATATTTTTTTAAGTTCCATCAATTTTATGATACCATAATATATCATTTCATCAATAAATCTTGTCTTTCTTTTATGAAATCTTGTAAGATAGCGGTGAAATTTAGCTAAAAGACACATGAAAGCAGAAAGAAGTGTTTTGAAAGAAACATATAAAAAACAGCTGTTTTACTATGCAGTTATTTTTTGTTCAGCGAGAAAATGTAGATGGTATTCGTGATCAGCAATATTCAGAAATGTTGAACTGACAGCATGAGATGGAGCTCTAGAGGGGAAGTACTGGTATGCATAATTTAAGCACAACCCATACTATACTCTGGTGCATCTTAAAGCTGTCACAAGTATAGCTCAGGCATGGGCTTCAAAGAGTTAACTGTTAAAAAACAGATTTTTATATTACAAAACCATTTCAAGCATAAGCAAGCATCTTGAGTAATGATTATGTCAAACAGGATTGGTAACATATTAAGCGACTCATAAGCAAACTAACAAAAAGAAAGTTATTGGTATTGTATAAATATTTAAACGACGACTCATCCTTCTAACTTGTTTTCATTTAACTGACAATATTGCGACACAATTCTGCTTGCTAGAAAATATTATGCAGCAGTTCTTTAGCATATATTATTTATAGGCTGGTTTCTGAATGGGAGGGTACTAGTATCCCACCAACAAATGAATAGACCTCACTGGAGCAAAATTTTGATCATGTTTATATCAATGATGGATTGTGGATGTAGAAAAAGGGTGTTGCATTATTTTATAGGAATTACATACATACTGGACTAGCAGACAGACGCCGCCAAAATTGTTGGCAATTGGCATCTCTGTGAGGGACTATATATGGTAGCTCCCACTCTCAGAGAAGAGAGATCTCGCTTGCCGACAGCAGTCAACGCTACATAGGAAAGCTCGCATGCTTCAGGGCACTCTAGCGGCAAAGACAAGAATCATGCCTTGTCGCTGCAAAAGCTCACGCAAAAACCAAACTGTTTAAAAGCTGGGAAGGTTACTGTGAAGTCAAGCATCTCACATATGCTGCGCTCCTGAAAGATGAGGTAGGAAGTCATTGCAAATGGATTGCGATGAACAACGTGCACTGACACGCTTAAATTATTGAAAATCGTTAAATACCATGTGAGGCATGTTTTCATGCAATAAAACCTATCACAAAGACTATTTGGAAGTAGTTTAATAGTATAAATCAAGCAAAAGTCTAAATATTCTTCACGAAAAGAAAAAAACTGGTCGTTTCACAATACTGCAACATGATCAGAGGGCACCAGTGGTTTATATTATGCTAACTGGCCAAAATAATCACTATGTAATGTTAAACCTATAGCCCAATAGAATATCTTTCATATACGTACATGATTCATGATCTGTGTTTTGAATCTTTCTTTTGTGATGGCTGTATTATGAAATATTCGAGCAAGATGTGCTGCTAAAGTGCAAGGAAATGCAAATAATAATAATTTTAAACTGTTATTAATTGAAAGTGCAAATTTATGGAATATAGAGAAACCGTACGAAATAATGAGTCATGTGAAGTGTACAATATTGATTTGTGTTTACAGTATTTGGTTTTCCATAACGTTCACATACTTTCTGAATGTAATTATGTATTTTCATTTCAAATAAAAATGAAATTTCATAATTTAAGTCACTTGATCTTATCCCAGAAGCTGCCAAAGGGTCAGAATCAACCGTTTTACTCACCCAGTTGGACCCCTAGAAACCACTACCCACCCTCAACACCAGAAAAGCAAATTCTGATTAAATACAAATACGAATTCTGATTAAAAGAAACTTCCAGAATATTTTTAAGCATAACTCATTCAGTGATGGGTGTTGAAAAAGATTCAACTTTCATTTTTAATAAAGCTTGATTACAATTGTTCATAAAGAAACCAGCCTATACAGATGATATTGCAAAATATACCCCTTCTTCCAATTAACATGCAAAAATTGTTAATTTGCTGCATGGAAGCAAAAGCTCAATATATCTCAAGTTAAAGCAAAATTAAATAAAAGAAGCGTTAAGCTAGGGAACACAAAAGTTGCACATGCCTGCAATAAAGACGCTCGCACATTCACACCGGCATGTCTTCTGCAGCGGCGGGCCAATCAGTGTATCAAAATAGCCTAGCCAATGTATAAATGTCAAGGAGTGTCTATCACCAATGCACTCAACTCTGCTTCTTCTGTGCTCAAGGAAATAAAAAATTACAATAAAATATTAAATATAGACAAGACGGGACATATTGTTAATATCAGTACCTGGATAACATGAAATTGCAAAGTGACGACTTCATCTTCATGAGGTAAACATCATGAACAATGGATGGATGATGTCATAAAAAAAGTGTGATCGTGAGAGATTTAACAGATGATGATGTTGAAGATAGATGTTTGCAGAGAGACTGAATTTCCTTGGGTTAAAAAATTTTAAATCCTAAATAAATATTTAAAAAAAAAAAAACTTTAAAAAACCTGTAGCATGCAAGTAGCACATTACACACGATGTGAAGGCCTTGTCTTCTTATCTGTGTTTCAAAACCTGCAGCATGCAGCCCGATTATGGTAGCACATCATGCATAGCATGAAACTGCAGTGTGAATGATGCCTAGAATACATAAATATGTATTCACAACCTTCCCGATTATCACTGGTTTTGATAGCCATTGAATTTAAATTTCAAGCTACTTTACAAGGAAAATATTGAGTTTTTGTGTAATTGTGAATCTTGTTTTTAACTTGATTAAATTTTTATACTCATGCCATGAAATCTGCATTCATCTTAGTATCCTGATTGCATTTACCTACCGAGATTAAAGAATTTGTTGTCCCTAATAAAAAATTGCTCATGTTCATTCAAGCAATATACCTAGGGTGGCCAGACGTCCGGCTTTTGGCCGGACTGTAAGGCTTTTTGCTAAGCAGTCTCCATCTGGTGCAGCTTTACACTGGACGTTGATTTGTCCCCCTTTTCGAGACTCTGATGGATCGGTAAAGTGTATTAATAAAATTTGTATTTTCCCATATGTTCCTGCCAATCCTAAGGTTGGAACGCTTGTTGATACTATTATTTGTTTAGTTGGTGCCACGGAAAAATCTGAATCTATTCCTAACGTTGGCATGCTTGTCCATACGATGATAGCATACTATCATTTGTTTGGTGCAGTACGTGGCATTGGCCGTACTGTTGATTGTTGTTCAAGTCTCCATTTGTATTGTAAGTTAGATTCTTTGCAGTTTGCCGTGTTTTTCTTCAATTACCAGAATGCCAAAACGAAAGACTTCTTTTAATCCTCAGTGGGACAAAGACTTTCAGTACATTTCAAAAAGCAGTAAAGCAGTGTATAATCATTTACTTTATATAAATGCAGTTATTAAGTAAAATTAATCAGGGTTATACCATGTAATATCTGCTGTCCAGCCATCCATGCGCGAAGTTTTATACTATGCTAGATTACCAAAGAAGTGTCCTCCTTTCTGACATTTTAGAAATGGCCACCCTAAATATACCACAAGGACTTAAACAAATTTATTGAGCACAGAAGAAGAAAGAAATAATCACACCAAAGTGACAGAAAAAATGACCACATACTAGTGGAAAATTCATCCTTTGAAGAGATAAAAATTTGAAAAATATGACAATTTTATTAGTTGTACCCAAGCGTTATGACTCATACTACTATCGCAGCACCCTAGATTGTCTGCTATGCAGGATGTGAAGAAAAACTGATCATGACGTCCGCTCCTTGCTTGCTATGCAGAGTACAAGCTAACCAAACTTAACTTCAAAATCACAGCGCATAGAACCTTAACCTTGTAAAAGCACATTTGAGATGGAAAAGTATGTCATTTGTTTAGAAAATTCTGAATTTATCTTTTCAAAATAGGATGAAGCCAACTACAGATATAATGATTTCCCTAGTTCAGAAGTCAGCCTTATTTGGCCCTTACAAAAGTCAAAAGTCAAGCAAGCATTCCACCTGACAACACATCTACATAATAACATCTATTACATCTGTTTAAACCAAATCAGTTTATCTGTAGTTAGCTTAACTCTGATACATCACAAAAGGTTTTTATCACTGCGAAAGTTCAATATCGCAATATTAATGATCGTATTTTTACATTCCTGGAACATATTATCTAAGGGGGATCAGAAGCATATTAACTACTGAACTTTTTTAAGACTTATCAGATCTTAGGTTTAAGGGGCATAATCCAAATATTGCAAGATTAATTTCCATTCGTTGGTTTCATATTAAAATACCTTAAGAGGAAACAGTACCTTTCCAAATTTATAAAATCGTTCTGATTTTCCCTTTCATTGTAATGTAGAATGTACAATCGGAATCAGCAGATGCTATTTGCCTCCCTTTACTTGGCAAGCTGGTTTTGCATAGAAGTCCACAGAAAGGATTACTACTGCCATCTGACTATCCAAAGGTGAACTAAAGAAGCTACCTTGAAGGTTATAGTTGCTGCTGTACGTATCACTGCAAAATATAAAATAACAATTCAATGAACAGTATTATGCTGAAAATATGCAGCACTTTTTATCAAAATTTCAATCGTTAAAAGTCATAGTACAGATTATATTTGTGAACCTCTGGGGGAAAAAAGCCCTCAACCATTTCATGTCCAAGAAATACCTTAGTTTCATGTGGCTAGCCTTTGAGGCGATGGGCTTACACCCTTCCATCTGTCCTCTACACTCCCATGCGGGGAGTGAAAGAATGTGAATGGATGATCATATTAGCAACAATGATTTTGACCTAATTTAAATAAATAATACACTGTTTAAAAATGCTTATTTCTGTTTTACTTAATGCAGCACTATGACTAGTATCTCTAAATTAAATGGCAGCATTCAATGATGCATTGATGCAACACTGCAATGTTTGATTTTGGTAATAAGATTCGTTTTGTATTTCATAACTTTAGGTAGCTATTCAGATCGGATAGAAGTTGGATATTGTAAGAAAGTCTGCACCAATATGAATGATCACTTAGAGCAAAAATAGGGTGTCCATTTATCCCATTTTTCCCAGAACAGTCTCGTTTTTTTTTTTTTAAATGTTGTACTGTTCTGGAAGTTTTATTTGGGATCCTCAAATGTTTTTTGTGACTCCCGATTGGCCAGTGTATTTTATGCTACATTTATGAAAGCTGCAACAGTGAAGGCCTTGTACATTGTCAAAGCACAGTTTAATGAGGGATCGTATGTTGACTTTTATCACAAAGTACTGCAAGAAAATGCACTACTTGATAAAACACATCAAAGTTAAAAGGAAAATGACAATGAGGCATCTACTTCTGCAGAATACAATATCTACACCAGTCTGCAGAAGAGATTTAAGAAGTAATTTAAGTCATTTGGGATAATTTGTGTGCATGACACAAAGGCAAATTTTAAATGATCGCTAAATTTTGTGGGTGAATTTTTTGTCCCCTTTTTTCTGTAATTGGTCTAGGTTTTCCCAAAATGTTTTTATAAATCCCGATTTTACATAATCATTATATGGATACCCTGATCAAAAAGCATCATCAACCCAAGAAATTTAACATAGTTATGATGCGATGCTAAAACCACAACCAACGACGGCTGGAAAAAAATATGGACTTGACAAATAACATGTGTAATGTGGTAACAGGTTGTTCTGTTACAAATTCTAGATGGAATAAAATTGCAAGCAGTAATTCTTTTTTTCCCACTCTATTTCTCTGATTATGGTTTTTTTTAACCTTTTTGTTTCTAAGGGGGCAGCTTATTATTTTCAGGGCAAACAGTAATCATTATTAGAGTTGCCTGAGAGCAACACTGGTAATAACTCGTTAATTATGCAGAAAGATGTGACGTACTCTCAAGACCCTGCGTAATACCGGTATCACAGTATTGCTACAATAAATACGCTGGCTTTTAATATAGGCTAATAAGAAAAATCAGTTTAATTATCATCTCCAATCTCTGAACCACAAGGAAAGTGATTCTAGCTTGTACTCTGCATTGGAAGCGACAATCTCTAAACACAACATAATTAAACTTGTGCGTAAGTACTTTTTGAGTACACTGTACCCATGTTGCATGACACTCATGCGCTCACACCACTCACACGCGCACGCACACACGCGCACACTCTTCCTGCTGGAGGTGAATCAACTACCAACTCTAAATTCTACAGATGCTAAAACACCTTGTGTTTGTTTCAGTGTTATTAAAGCTTTTTCAAGGGGTTCCACAAGTCTTGGCAGTGTATTATATTTGTTGGAATTTGAGCCCGACATCACCTGCGTAGCTACTTCTTCGGGGGCAAAATCCTTGTTTTTACCTTAACCTGTGGTACTTATATCTTTTTTTTTTACAAGTCTAAACACAATATAATATATATGTATATTATATACACATCACACCTGGGGGATTTAAGGGTGCAAAGTTCACATTGCAAGAAAGTAACGCATCCCGCTGCATCACAGTGTCACAAAATTTGTCGTCACCTTCCAACAAACGTATTTGTTGTTGTTGATAAATGCACAAAGTTCCTTGTTAGCTGTGAGATGTGTTGGAGGGTGGGCAAAACAAACAAGACCCTCTAAGTGCTAAAGACAATAAAAAATGAGGAAACATTAAAACAGCAACAATGAGTGCCACAGCAAATGTGCCGGAAATATTAAATATAAACTGACATGCATATAGTCGGACAACAACGGTACACAACATATATATTCATAAGATCATTACCTCGATAACCAGGATAATCCTTGAGCAGGGGGCACCAAGTTTTGAAAAACATTGGGTGGGCTCAAAGATTTTAAAATTATTATACTTTCATCCCTTACTTGGTTCTTCCCTCTGCTTTATTGTCCCTTGCTGATTTACCCAATCTTTCTTAATTCATTATTTCTACATGTTCGTTTCACTTTGCCAACCTTCTTTTTCCCCGTCGCCATATCTTGTACTCCACATTTTTGTCCTTATGTTGTTATTAATACCTTCCTGTGATTAAGCATTATCTAAATTCCTAATCTAACTTTTCCACGCTCATCTTTTATACATTTAGAACTGCAATATGATTAAGTTTTTCTGAACACAAAAAAACTAGTATTTTCAAAGCATAAAAATATCTTTCGGCGGTGGCTGTGGAAACTTCATTGAGAAAGACAAAAAATTGTAGCAAACTATGTTAACAATAGCCCGATTTTAGCTTTATAGCAATTCAACAATTTCTAGTAACAGCAATAAATAATTATTATAATTAAAGAAGACAAATTATTGGGTGGGCTTGAGCCTCACAGGCCCATATAAGTTTGCATTACTGTCCTTGAGTTTTGTCCAATTTGTAGTGATGAAACTTAACATGAACTTAGTAAAACTTTTAACTTTAATAATTGAGTCTCACTACTACGATTAGGTCACATAAATTAAATCATTGGAGTGCTTTCAACTGCATAGGCATCTATCTTCAGGAACTGATAATCCAGTATTTACTTACGTTATAAAAAGCTAAACAGCACCAATATGAAACACAAAGATCTATCAACTTTGGCTGACTTCTTTCAACTTATTGAATTGATCTGCAGATATTAAAAGCTCACGAGTCAATACTTCAGTAGCAAACAATCTCTACATTTTTCTTGTCCTGTTTTTCTGTCCAAACTGCTTGCCTCGTTCTGATCTAATTACCCTAAATCTATCTACAAGCAAGTAAAAGAAGTCTTTTTCTGCCCTCAGAAATGCATCTGGGTGGAATCAAAGAGTGAATAGGCTATTTGGACAAGATTTTATGCTAGCAGCCATGGTTTTTTGGATATGGCTTTAGGTGGGAATATTGTGTATAAAATAATTCCACCTATTCCCTCGAATTAAATGTTCTTGTTACAATATCAGCTCAATAGCTTTGTCATACTTAAAATCTATACTTTACTAAAATCTGTAGCTTCAATATTATAAAACATTAAGATTTCGTATTTAGTGGAATGGACGATATATTTTGGCTATTCTGCCATCTTCAGGTCCTTTTTCTTTTCCCAGACAATCTTATTGTATTCGTTAATCCATTTCAACTGATTATGTAGTGTGTGCGTTACATGGAGTTTTTATTTCCCTGTGGGGTGAGATTCAACATAACAAAACCCTCAAGACTCCAATGAACAGCCTGGCACTAAGGGGATTAAATTTATGCAAAGATCTTAAGAATGTAGAAGCAAGGTTGGACATAGTTCCCATAAATCTTGGAAGAGGTAATTCGAGGTAAGATAAGTTTCATTTTCATGATAATTTTCATATTATTTTCTGACAGTATGAAGTAACATTTTTCAATAAAAGTTTAGTATAATAAAAGCTATCACCCAATTTTAAATACTAACACAGAATTACACTTTAAAGCAAACTTCCTAGACAACCTGATTAATTTAGAAGACACTTTTTAGTAACAATAATGACCACAGTTGAATACATATGCTGCATACTATTGCTGCCCACAAATAAACACCTTCCTGAAGGAAAGGCTCTTTTGTATCAAATATAAAGGTAAAGACAAAAAACAAGCCACAAATGGCACGAGATCAAAGTCTCGGGAAATCATGTCAATTTATATTCAAAATAACACAATATACAAACATGATATTCCCTGTATGTTACATATGTATATATATAAACAATACTGCAATAAAAGCAAGAAGCTTGCATCACGCATGTGTACAAGTCCATCTTCCCTTTTTGTTTTTTTCTAAAAGACAAATACTTTAAAGTAAACCATGCAGCACTTCCTAGTAAATTCAATAAAGATTTTAATTTAAATCATGATTGAAAAAAAAAAATGAAAACAAAACAGACAAAAATTAAAATCTTACTGAAAAAATTGTAAAGTATTAAATAAACCAGGTTTGTACTATGGTTTGGGACCTTCTTTTTGTGAATGGCAGATTTTCAATATCACAGTATACTGTAGAATACGAGAAAAAATTCATGTTTCGCAGCTACAAATGTTAGAAGTTTGCACTTCTATCCATACAATCTTATTTTAAAGCAAAATTTGCATCTTTAGACAACTTTATCTTCTGAGCTGGAATTTTTTTCTTTTGCTGTTGTTTAAATACAAGTAAAAATACAATTATATACCTGTTAGTATACTGACAGAATTTAAATAAATTTCCTTGCTAGTGCATTATTCTATTTTGTTTGCAAAAAAAAAAATGTTGCAATCTTACGTATCTCATACATCTATGTGGAAACAACAAAATTTATATTTTTATGCAAAATAAAACTGCGATAAATAACTTTTATTCTCCAAAAAACATCAGTAGAGATCTGTAGAATTTATAAGGAACTGAGAATTCAGTATCGCCACCTGTGAAGAGTTAATCCTACATCATTGATTTTTATAATTTTACCCATTAAAAATTTGTTATTATTTATTGCAGTACAATACAGGTATTTTAAGGCAAATTCTGTTTAATCTAGACTTTTGGTATTCAGGACAGGGTCAAGTCCCATCTAGTCCGAATTAGCAGGACTACACTGCATCTGTAAATATAAAGTTAAAATTATTATTATTATTTTAAAAAATCTGTTATAACTCACAGAGGAACATTCCTACTTCACTGCTAGAAAGCAGGATTAGGGGAATGTGATGCTGATTTTCAAGGCCATTACTGACGACTTTATCGACAAACTCTGCTACTTCTTGACCAAGCACCTTCTTAGCTGTCAGGAACCAAACCTGGGTCTCTTAATTTTGTGGTCAGCAATCTCTGAACATGGGCTGTCTAATGAAATTATTGGCTTTCAGAATTTTTTTTCAATTTTCCTCCACTGTCAACATAAAGTACTGCCCCTGAAAACATTTAGAAATATTTAATAATCATCCTTGACATGTTTAATAAAAGGCTAGAAGATAAAGAGTATGCAGTACAAAATTGCTAGGAACAGCTAGGAACCTTATTGGAATAAGAAAAAAAATATATTACCGATAACAATTTAAAATTAGAACTACGGGAAGAAAGTATGTAAATGGTATGTAGTCCCAACTTTGTTACATGAAATGGAATCTTAAACGCTTACAGAAGATTTACATAAGAGATTATAAACACTTTTGAAATGTGGTCATATAGGAGAGAATTGATAAAGTGAGAAAGAAATTAACACAAAATTATATGTAGAAACTGTTCTCGGGTTTCCAGTCGGGTAGTAAGAGAATTAAATCCTCGGTGACTGTCTGGTCGTCATCTTCGGAGAAGTGAGATCCACAGGTTATGGCATTGTATATATATATATATATTGTATATATGCCTCCATGATTGGAGCAGAGAAATAGCAGGTTGCCAGGAAGCGGCCAATTGGAACCCTCCGTCTCTACTGATGTTATTGGGGTTCAGTCTGAAGTGAAAGGCTTCTTTGATGACAACGCAGACAATGCAGACAGTCACCGAAAGCTCAGAATTTAATTCTCTTACTTCCAGACTAGAAACTCGAAAACAGTTTCTACATTGTATTCGTCGGGAGAACCTTCAAAGTTTTGCAAAATTATATGTTTTAAACTACCGGTATATAAAGAAAAAATTTCAATAGTTTGGCCATGTATTAAGGAACAGAAAATCTTATTTTTTAAATAATATTACAATGTAAACATTATTGGGAAAAGAGGTTCAGGTTGAAGCTGAATGTCATGGATGCGGAATTAAAAAATCTGGTTTTACCAATCAACAGTTTCCTTATTAGAAGTTGCATCTAGGAGTGTGGGATTATCAAACTGAAAGTCAAACTCCAATAGGTGATGGCACATGAAGAAGAAGGTAAGAGAAATAATGAAAACTGAATAAAAATTAAAAACAAAATATATTAAAATAAATTAAAAACAAAATATATTAAAATAAATTAAAAACAAAATATATTAAAATAAATTAAAAACCATAAAAAATAACAAATTAAATAAATAAACAAATGTGAACAAAAGAGTACATACAAAAATGTTAATTGAACTAGTTTATGAACACAGCGTTGATATAATACATCACAGCCAAAAACAATGCTGTCATCTTCGTACACATGAATGACATACACACTTCTTTCTCAAAAAGCACTTAGTCCTCAGGAACTGAGTTTTCAAACTGTGGTTCTGAGCAAGTGGCAGCCAGATGAGTAACACACTATATTAACTACACTTGAACCCTTCACAAGTTAAATTTCAAATGCAATCAACTTCAAGTCTGCTATACAGTTATGTAAGTTAAGCCAAGCCAGGATTTGAACCAGGATCTTCGGCTGTCCGTGCCACTGATCTTACCAACTGAACTACCATGACAACACGCCGGTACATCATTAAATTCTTTAACTGACTTACATATCCTAGGCTATGGCATTGAATTTTTTAGTCTGACTTCACCTTTCCATCTTAGCCTACACATGGCCAGTGTGAAAGAATTATCATTCAATTAAGCAAGTGTATGTTTTCATGCAACTATATGAGAACAATAAGGTATTTATAGAATTTTTTTCTGTGCCTGATGTTAAGAATGAAAAGATTGTTTAGTGTATACCAGCTATTTGCTTAGCACCCTAAGATAAATTTAAGATCTGAAAAATCCATTTATTCAAATGTAACAACCTTCAGCGGTGGGAAATGTTTTCATACCAAAATGGATCATGCTGATTATCTGCAATTACCAAATTGGTAAAAAATTACAAAGTCCGAAAATCTATACTATTTTTGATCCGATATATAATGACATGAACTTTTCAAAAAGAAGTTTTTCACAAATGTATTAATTTCTCAACCTCTTTAGCATCACCCAGTTCTTAGAAGTCAACAACTGTAACGCCAAATAATGGGAAATGGTAAAACTTGAGTCATATGTTGATTCTTTTTATTCTGTTCCTTTAGGCCAAAACTCTTATGCAATTAGTATTAATGTACTGTATCATCATTCTTTTTCATGAGGCAACATTGGCAAAGAAAGCATTTATGAAGAAGAGAACTCTGCTAACTAGTAGTCTGAACCTAGAGCTACGTAAAAACCTGGTGAAGTGTTATATTTGGAGTATTGCTTTGTATGGATCAGAGACATGGACTTTGAGGAAATTAGAGAAGAAATATTTAGAAAGTTTTGAAATGTGGTGCTGGAGACAGATAGAAAATATAAAGTGGATGGACATGGTGACAAACGAAGAGGTTCTGAGTAGAGTGGGTGAGAAGAAGTCAATCATACACACAATTCGTCAGAGGAAAGCAAACTGGGTTGGGCACATTCTCAGAAGGAACTGCTTATTACATGATGTCGTAGAAGGAAGAATGGAGGGTACAACTAGACTTGGAAGAAGAAGAATTCAGCTGTTGGACGATTTAAGGGAAAAGCGGAAATATTGGATGCTGAAGGAGGAAGCAGAGGATAGACAGTTTTGGAAAACAAAATTCGCGTACCAAGTTTGAAAACCTGCCGGAAGGCAGAATACTTACTACTACTACTAACATTGGCAACCTAGGAAGTCAAGGACTAAATAAAAAAAATATAATACAACGCTCGATGAGCTAGGAAATGAGACCGTAGGTCAGAGGCCTTTTCCATCTTGTAATATACATTGTAAGTTATGACACTAATATCGTAACTATCAAAATCGTATAAGGTAAAGTGATCCCTATATGGTGCATGGAGACCCGTAGGGTTTCAGGGAGGATGAAGCTCCCAGATTGAGACATCGGCACAGGAAGGTGGTAAGGTTGTCAGCCATCAAAATCGTATACAGTGTTCTTATTTTTCATTACTTTGTCAGTAAAATGTGTATTGGTTTCCTTAAGGACTGTATCTCCAGTCTCTACCATCACAGTTTCAACACGTCTTCTGAATGGTGAAACAAACACACAAGCCACAGCAACAGAACAGCCATTTCATAAAATAATGGAATTTTTCCCTCAAAGAGAGAAGTTATAAAATTATTGTAATTGGGTGGTCAAAAATAAGTTTAAAACCTCAAATTCTCTGAATTTTAAGGACTTAGGTGTATCTGAAGTGGTTTCATGTGTAAAATCTGTTGATTTACTTATTTATTGCATTGAGTTACTTTTTTTTTGCCATTTTTAGCATGATTTTAACACTCTTTAATACCAAGTAGTCAAGAGTAATCAGCTATGTCCATTTTCATTTGAGAAAATATACATCTTAAGGTACAATTTGGTATAAGATTAACTTCAAAAAATATGTGTGGTTAATTACTATGTAAAATAACAAACAAGGGAATTTTTGTCCCACCCGTAACCGTGATAGTTTTGTTAAATTATTATTAATGAGTTAAATAAATGTTTTGACAACCTGGAAACAGTTTATAATTTGTATTTAATCCCTCATACCTTCATTAATAACAACATTAAGACCCTAACAGTAATAGCAGAATAGAAAATGAGCTTTTGTTTTGCATCATTAAAATCAGTGTCCAAATTATGTCCCACCCGTAACAGATTTTGAAAAACAAATTTAAAATATTCAGAATAAATTTTAAATAATGCTTTGCATGTAGTGTGAAGGAGAAGGCATTGTACATTTTACAGAATGTGAAGAACCAATTCTAGTTTATTATTTATGATATGTAATAAACAAAAATAGCTTCTATAATTTGTCAGAATGTCCCACCCGTATTTATGAAATGGCTGAGAGCTGGCATTCTTGAGCTGGAAACATGTGACATGTAACCAGAATTTGAACTAGATATTCAGGATACTTCAGATAACTCAGCGGAAGATGGTTCAACAGAGCAGACATAATAGTCAGCATTTTCCGGAATAACCAGAGCTTGGTATTGGACCCCGCTATCCGGGTTGAGGATGGAGAACAAGCAAAACTTGTAAATGAAGAAAAGAAGTCAATTTACTACCCTTTCTTCCTCACTTAAGTAAGAGATTCAATATGAAAGTTGAAATGTGGAAAGTAAAGGGGATTCGTTTTGGCCCCAGAGGAAGTTCGTATAAAATAATAAGTTTGTTCCCAAAGCAAATCCACGACTGCTTGAGAATTTACTGTAATGCGCATGTCCAGTCTATAGCTTATCTGTGATTTTGCACTTTGGGAACGGTTAGAAGAATCTGGAATTGATAGTTTCTGCGTTTGAAATGATAAGCGAACAGAATATGTATTTCCCTTTAACATGTTATACATGCAATATGCATATTTTGGGAAACTTTTAATTATCTTCCAGTATTCATACATATAAGTAGCCTATGCTTATAAATCAGGTGCAAGGTTATTGGAGGGAGGAGTCAGGCACGTGAAAATAGGAGGTTCATTCTACCTGGTATAACATTTTCATAGTGAATCACCTGATTGCATTTAAAACATACTTGTGAAGGCTTAAAATTGATTTGGTGTTACGGTATTCCATTCAATTTTCTAAACGTAATGATTAATGGATTAGAACATACAGATACCTTCACTTTAAGCTTATTTTCCAAGCAGGAAACACCAGTAAGGCAGATGATGGGAATTACATTTACATCAACGGATTCCAGATGGGAGCATACCCTAACAAACCATACATTCCTACTACTTGTTCAGAACCCTAAGGTATTTTCAGTTTTCCTCCCTGCTTAAGTACTGTACAAGTTCCTAATTCTTATTAATATTATTAATATATTATTATTATCATCAGTAATACCAACTATTTGAAACTTGAACCATCATGCTATATGCCTTAAAAGGAAATTTAACAAAACCCCCAACAAGAGGGGGGGCAAACTTTGTTTTTAAAGAAATGCTGACTTTCAAAATTTCCCAGCCACAAGTTATTCTGAAAGAAGGTCAGCATTTCATCAAGAAAAAACAAATTATAATGAGCAAAATTCCCTCACTCACTTCGTATCTGTATCTTTCTTTAAAAAACAAGTTGTATGTGCTTTTTTACATTTTGTAAGAGAGGGAAAGAAACTGCAGGAGGAAACATGCACCTCATATACAGTACCAGTGTCATGTTCAAGTATAGAAAATAAGCTCAGATTCTTCATCATCCAAACACACAAATCCTCCTGCTTCACAGAGAGCAGACACGTTCCGAGAGTACAGACTTTGTTATGCTTGTGCTTTGATGCTACTCATGATAGCTCCTCAATTTTCTCACAATAAATGCAGAAGGCATTTTGTATCAGGGATTAAAGTTTTTGGGATCTTAGACCAAATTGTCAACTTGCCAGGTTTAAGACATGATTTTTAAAATTAATTTGTTTTGCACAATAGAAAAAGCGTGTTCTCAAGTCTGGATGAAAAATTATGGAAGTTGCTTCAATGTTTCTACCATTATTTCATTCATCTTTAAGAATTCCATCATAAGATGAACAAGAGACAAGTTTTACTTACAACAACTATGTCATGAACAATAAAATCAAGTAAACTGATGTAACAAAATACCAAAATGCTTTTGTTTCATCAGTGATAACTGCAATTATGATATACAGAATAAAAGTAATTTTTTTAATGAATTTCAGAGTTAAGCTCCATGCATTAAGCAGGGCTTACAGAAGTACAAATGTCTAGTTTTATAATCAGCTTAAAACCATCCAGCATTAGCAGAACTATACGGATTTGTGATATCTTGACAATCACACACTCACATAAAAATACAAAATAAAAAAAATTTGTGTCAAATTGACCAGCTATGGGATTTGAACCAGGGACCTCCAGATTGTGAGTCCAAGACGTTACCATCTCGGCCACCTCACTCGGTTTAATGATCTAGTTTGATAAGCATATGCAAAGGAATATGTGGGTAGTGTTATTTCTCAAAGCTAAATGTACTGCAACTTCCAAAACCATATATGAAGACTGTAAAACAATATGTAGTCATGAGAACTGATTTGCATTTGATAAATTCTTTCTAATATATTACTATAAAATAGGCGCTAAATTGGGCATTACTCCGGTACCGGTCAACGATTTGGACCAAAATCAATAGACTTCTTCTCATGGACATTATAAACGTGTATACCAAGTTTCATGAAAATCTGATAAAAGTGTATTTGAGTTAACGAGCATGAAGGTAGAGAGACGGACAGACATTTTACCGTCCCCTGAATTTCATAAAGTACCATTCTGGCACTTACAAGCTTTTTTGTGATACTGAGTTTGTCTGAATAAAAATTTATATGTTGTTGATTAGAACTAACTAACTCTGTGGCGCTAACATTCCAGAAAGGACAAGGCCTACCACCCAACCGCTGCGTCATCTACCATAGGCAGACGGCAGGATTGGGGGGGTTGTTGATTAGACTTCTTGTTAAAATATATTAGTTTTGTTATTAAGATGGAATGGTTTTGTTTATACAAAGGTAAACATTTGTGATGTTTATACAAAGGTAAACATATGTGATGTTTAACTCTAAAAAGCAGTGATTTAAATGGGGGCATCCTTAATGTATTTATGTTTGGTGAAAATAAATGGCTAGGCTATGGCAGTCTGTATAATAATCATAGTCCTATTCATCTGAATTTTCATGCCATGCTAAAATATGTATGCTTTATCACAGGCATTCAAGATAACATGAAAAGTCAGTTAAAAGTGAAACAGATGTCACAAATTCTGAGGATTAATGCAATAAGACACAAGCAGAACAGAGCTGTACTCTTGGTGATAACAAGAGAGGGGGAATTGAAACAAGACTAGTGTGCAGACCAAGTTGAGCTTTCTCACAATCATCAGGCACGAGGACAGCTTTACATCATATCACATTCCATGAACTGTCCCATTCGTGTTCCCTGCACCACTCCAGCTATGCATTCTTTGCTTCCATCATTGTGCATGTTTCATGTATTATAAAATGCCTTTTGTATGCTATTTAGGCTACTGGTTTCCAATTTCTAAAATACAGTACAATTTGGTTAATTCAACAATGGATAATTCAGTACAGTAGAGTCCTACTATTCCGAACTAATTGGGATTGAACACCAGTATAGCGGGAATTCGGAATAGGCGGATTTCATAGTAATATCAACGTATTAACTTGTTAAGGCATAAATTAAGTGCGGGGAATTGTATAAATGGAACCGACATGTGCTGTAAGTAACCAGCTTTCAATACAAATTGGTTTCAGGCATTTTCATCAAGCTTAGGCTCAATGTATGTCTCTATTTAACTTCTTTGTATAACAATAAATGTACGTTTTCTCACAAACATCTCTTTTTAATTTCACCTGTTTTTAAGTATAAAAAAATTGGTATTTTTTAAAAATTCTGTTCGGAATAATTGTATATTGTATGAGTGAGACGAGTACAGGTTATGAAGCTCGTCGTTATGCAGTTTTCTCCAGTCCCCATTTTCATCTCTCTTAGGCCCAAATATTTTCCTAAGCCCCCTGTTTTCGAACACACTCAGATTATGTTCTTCCCGAAGAGTAAGCGACCATGTCTCACATCCATATAATACAACCGGCAGGATAATTGTCTTATAAATTTTTGCTTTTAGATTTCTGGACAGAAGACGAGAAGATGTGTTTCTGAACTGCATAAAAGGAGGCATTTCCTGATTTGAGTCTATACTTAACTTCTGCCTTAATATTATTTGTGTCTGTAATTATTGCTCCCGGATATTTGAATTTATCCACTTGTTCGAATGATTTATCGGCTACAGAGTTTAGAATGAAGTTTTTTAGACAGTGAAGCTTTACTAATTATTCAAAAGTAGTCAAACGTTTAAAACACTTTTAGCTCACTTTACGTACCATTACTAGGACATGTTTCAAGAGGTTAGTTCCCTCCCATCGTCGACTAGCGGTCGACTGGCGCTCTGGCCACTGTCAAGTACAGTCAGCCAGTCGACCACTAGCCGATGATGGGAGGGAACTAACCTCTTGAAACATGTCCTAGTAATGGTACGTAAAGTGAGCTAAAAGCGTTTTAAACGTTTGACTACTTCTGAATAATTTATCGGCTATTTTAATATTTTGTAGCGCATTATTTTGATGTTTCATGACCATATATTTAGTTTTTTCTGTATTAATTTCCAATCCAACATTCCTGCAGGCATCGAAAAGACTTTCTGCATTTCTGTTAATTGTGTAATTACACCCAAACAAAAACAGATCAGGCATATATGTATCTCTAAAAAGGTAAAATTTAGAGAATTCTTGAAACATACGCAAAAACACAATGGATCATTGAAAATGCTCATCTGAGCTCGTTTTGACAGTGATTATTTTCAACAAAATTCTTTCAAAAACTGGCAACCAATACAGCAGAGCTGCTGGCATAATTAACAGTCATTTTAAATGCAATAGCACAATGATGGCCTTTCTGTGCAGCAAAGAACACACACTGAGTAAACCTTTCCAGTCTTCTTATTTTATGTTACAGGGAAGAATTGTAACCTTCCTCCAATTGTACTTTAAATGTGCATTCTTTTACCCATTTCATGGTTTGAATATTGTACATTTTAATATCATCTTTGGTAATATAAATAAGTCGTTTAAATTAACACAGAAATCTTCAAAGGAGGCAATGGGTGCAACTTTGGTTCAAAATTACATTTTCTTGTTCTTTGCCAAAAAAAAAGTAAGTACCAGTACGTACCGTAATTAACATGTTAAAAAATGTTTAGAACTCATTCACTGCAGGCCCCCTCTACTTTGTATTTGCTGGATAATTTGCATTTTCTATACAAATTTATATCTGATTTTCACAAAATACGAATAACCATATCATCCACTAAGTCACTACAGTGGAACCTCGTTAGCACGTTCCTCATTACTACGTTTTCCCGCATAGTACGTCGGTTTTTGGAAGTCCCGGTCCCAATCTTAATAATTGCATGTTTAAATGTTTCTTAACACGTTTTGGTTTAACGCTTAGTACGTTCGTATTTGGCTCACCAACCACACTTTGTCAAACATAAGCTTTGAATGCGGATCCGATTGTGTGATCTCTATGTCAGAATTCTTGTATTCTCTGGTGTCCAAGTCTCAATCTTTGCTCTATGGGACCAATCGTCAGCCATTTTGAACCATTGCAGTTTGCTTCTCATTGGCCATTTGACTTGGTGCCGATTTTGCCGAGTCAGCTGTTAGGCCGCCATTTTATATCGTGATCATTTTGAAGTAGTGAAATATATTTTAAATTTCTTACGGTTCGTGTGGTGAGGAAAAGAAAATATTAGAATATTCGAAGAAATGTATGCCAAAAAAGCAGATCGTGCTTCTCACGTCGGTATTGGATCGCATTTCATTAGCAAATTGTGGCTGTGAACATGACCGTGTACACGACTGTTAGAACTGGCACGTGTGAAGTTTTGCACAATTACAATATTTCGTGTTTGGTAATAGATTGTGGAGTGCAACTTGTTTCATGTGTGATTTTCAAAATAAAATAGATGCTTTCTTTGTGAATTTCGTCTTGATTTATCATTAAATATGGCTCCCATACATTCCATCAATTTTTGAAAGTTTCTTTTTCCAGATAAAATTGTTAGGCCTATGTATTCGTTTACATAATATAAATCTCTCGTAACAAATGACTTGGCATTGAAGCACCTGTGTATCACTGTGGGTATTTCATAGTCATTAGGATGCACTTTTGGGTGGTTCTGAGCAACTTAGAAAACATAGGCCTATCTACATATTCCCTACGATTTTTTTTTATTTTCAGTAGTACGTTTTCCCGTTTAAGACGTCTATTTTTTTCAGTCCCTAGAAAAACGTCTTAACGAGGTTCCACTGTATATCATTACCACGTTCACATGTGGGATTGAAATCTATCTGAATCCGATCCCAACTCAATACGTTCCCTGTTTACATGGCAAGTTTTTGGAGTGGATTGAGATTTGTTGGACTATTGGCTAACTTGGTTATGTGTGGCTATTGTTGTGGCTAACCTGTTTAAACAAATGCCGTGATTATTCCATAATTAAAAATATAAATAAAAAGTGTGTTCTATCAATAATTTCTAGTCACCATAAACAAATTATGACATAAAAGAGTAACAATGATATTAATATTATAGTGTGAGTGAGTGTTTTTTATTAAATTGACTATCAGCTGACAGAACAAAATGACGAACGCCATGCCAGTGTATGCGTGCGCACCAGGATTGAGTTCGCTAGCGTTTACATGGAATTGAATACGATTTGAATCCGATCCGTTCCTCCATTTGCAGAGGATCGGAACGAAAATTCATTCCGGACTGAGTCCGTGTTTAAATTACTATTTCAATACTGGGATCGGACTCAGATCGATCTGAATCCTGCATGTAAATGTACTACATGTTATATGGTACTGAAAAATCTGTAGATGGCTGACATGTTTGGAAAACTCTGATTTTGGCTTAAGTTGCACGGTAAGATTTAAATGCTACTTTTCATATTTTCCTTTTTATAGAATTTCTTCTCAATCAAAATGCTACTACTTCCAAGTTAGAAAGCTGAATTTTGTTATGTTTAAAAAATAAGACATAAAACCTTCAATGGCACTGATAATTTAGGATGGCTTCTTGAATTATCAGCTGTTCAATATTAAATTCAAACTTTCGGCAATCATCACTCTGTGGCTTCCCTCAGGAATGAAAATACTGACACAGCTGATAACTGGAGAAGCCATTCTGAATAATGTTATTTAATGTTTGTTTCTCTTGAGTTAATATTTCTCATATAAAAATCAAATATGTGCAAAGGATGTTATAGACTTTGTAAATTTGAAACTGGAAGGTTATAAAAATTAATGTTTCTTCTTTCAAATTTTGAAATTTTTTAACCTGACTTAACCCATCTGCTTACTGTTTTCATTTCTTTATCACGTAGTGACTTCTGTGTAAGGATATTATACTAATTCCTTTATTGCAACCAATCAACTATGTTGAATGGAGCAACAGTGGAATGATAAATGGCAGAGGGAACAGGAGCACCCCAAGAAAACCTGTCTTAACACAAATTCCACATGAATATACAGAGAGACTTGATCCTGGGTCCCAGTGATGGAAGGCAAGTGGTATAACCATTCAGCCATGGGGAGTTGTGTACTTGTTTTAAACTCATTTTTAAAGAATGGCAATGGTACAAGTTTAAATAATGAAGTACTGCTTCTGCTTCTTTTTTTAAAAATATTTAAAAAGGAAGTAGGATTTGCGAGGGATGGTTGGATGGAGTTAACACAGAATAGGTTGAACGACAGGCTAATGTAAGCATGGCAATGAATCTCCAGGTTCCTTTAGCTTGCATAGGAATTGCATATTGCCATTGAGTAGGTAAGTAACAAAAGTCATGGGAAGATATTTAATCTTCTTGCCTATCTCAACCTTAACATTGCGTATTTCTGGAGAGATTACGCAATTTCCTGGAAAATTTCAGAGGATGTGAGAGACTGGATATCTGTGGAATTCAAGTGGAAGGGTTCAGGTTAAATAAGCAGTGAGTTGGCAAGCGAAGAAGCGAATGAGGCAGAAAGAGCCTTATAAATAACAAAATTTGCTTACGGGTATATTAATAATAATGTATTCATTATATTTTAAAAGAAAAGGTGATATAAAGAAATTCTGTCTTTACACCTAGGTAAGCAAATGGGTTAATATTTAACTTCTAAACAGATCAATGTAACTTAGATTTTAAGTGGCAAATTATTTTATGTGAGTAGTGGCATTTTGAATATAAGCAATTTATTACTTGACAGATCTGAATAACCAAGGTAGAGAAATAAAACTTTCTTACAACAAGCCTATGGTAATAGATATTCCACCCATCACCTCCATAAATAGGCAAGAATTAAGTATTCAAAATATCAGAAAACTTAAAGTCAATTATTAGCTAATGCTGATCACATTTATGATGAAGGCATCACAATGCACTTTTGTACTTTCTCTTGTATTAATGTAAAAGCAAATCTGGAGAATTAAGCTCTGTACGCAGTTCCTACAAATCAATAAGGTCCTTATTCAATTCTCAACTTTCATTCTTTGCATCCTTGTTCATCACGGATAATAAACATATTTATCTTATAGACATGAGAAAGAGATGATAAATTCTGTAACACAAGGCATGAAATTTGTGGTCGCCAGATCTCCATTGGTGACCAGAAATCTGAGGAAGGCAACAAAGATCCTATTGTGAAAAATGCTACCTTATTTTCTTTTATTATTTTGGTTTCCTCAACAACAAAATCAAATTTTATACTAGATATTTTCACAGGAAATCTCTTCTGACATGAACAAGCTGTCTGAATATTTGTATTTACTCGGAAGAGTTTGGGAATATACTGAAGTTATTGATTAGCTGTTAAAGTTTACGATCAGTTGAAATACTCCAAATTAGTTAGTTTGTTTTGACTATTTATTCAAATTAGTTTGTACTATGCAAAAACACAAACTAATATTTAGTCTGAGTTGTTTATTATTTATTTATTATATTTAAAAGGAATATATGCTCTAATAATTTATATGTAAAGAACAATTCCCAAAAATCTGTAACGCTATACAATCAATCATTTTTTAACTAAAGGGCAATTTTCATTTTCGTGAAAGACTGCATTGATTTATTAATTTATTAATAATAGGGTACTTATGTAACACAAATATTCCATAATTACATTACAATAACTGTACAGATTACTTAACATTATACCCTCCTAATGCTAATCCTAACGTACTGGAGTTGTTTCAGAATAGTTGTAAATACAATTTCTACTTTTGGTTAAAATTAGTATTTGTTTGCAGGCCACCAACAATTACGACATGGCCGCAGGTTGAAGACAACTGCTATACAATATATATGTGTAAAAATAGTGACTAAAAATTAATTGTCGGATTGACTTTAGCTTTCAGACTAGAAATTTCGTGCCCTGCTGTAACATATCATTTGCTTCACTGCTATCCATATAATGGCCATCTACTGTCTCTCAGAGAATCTTAGTTTTAATCTTGTCAGTACAAACTGTGGTATACAACTTTTTCTAATATTATCTCTCCAGAAAGATAAGACTGGAAACCTGTCAGTAATAATTTACCATTCTTGTTTCCAGGAATTTTCTGGGAAAGCTTTTAAGCGTAATAGATGGTCTTCTCACTTCATTCAATTGATAAAACAGGATGCAAAAAGAATGAAAGATGAACATAATCCTTCTAAAACAAAACGTACAAGTTTAAATTGTACTGAAATACAATAACAAAAAGCATATTAAAAATTCTGATTATACCTTTTCATATCCCTGTTTTCATATTCAAGAAGGCAAGCAAAATCCATTTAACGAGCTTCCAAATTTTTCAATATCACAGGAAAAATTGGAAAGGTAAACAATGATAAAAACTGGACTCGGAACGATGCAGACAACAAGACCGACCAATGCGCACACTGCAACTGTGTACCCATGTATTGGCCGCAGCAATTCCAACCAGGCCTGAAGAGGAGATTAAAGCAAGCACAGACAGCAAGCACTAAACAAGTAGAAGCTAAGTCTCAATCTGATTCCATCTTAAAATGTTTAACTCCTCATCTCAAAAAATGAATCTTATCCTTTTTAAAAGTGTAAAAGACTTTCTTGTCTTTTAAAAAATGTGTTACTTCTAAAACTGTCGCTAAATTCTGTACAGAATTCCCAAAGACGCCCGAGCAACGGCGCAAAAATTCTATGACAATTGCTAAATATGAAAAAGGTTAAATAATTTGTACCAACAGACGCAAGATAATCTGCAACTCTTTGGATTAGACGTAAGCCAACAACTGACACTCAGCTACAAATTTCAAAATGTAAGAGCAAATGGGAAAGTCGCCCCCACAAATTCTATGTCAACAGTATAATGTCTACCAGCGACACTATGCACACACCCCTAGCACACGTTGCGGGTCCCCCCCATTTAGACGAGGGATGGCCTTGCCCGAAGCCATCGAGTCGATGCGGCATGGCGCGGCACAACAGGCCTGACCAGAACTGCGAAAGGCCACAACATTAAAAAAGTAGACGTTATTACGCCCGTCACTATCATGCGACCGTGTAAGGATCTGGGTATTTGGAAGAACAGGGCTGGACGTTGTCCATGGGCCAGGCCGAGGTGGATGGCACTGCCGCTGCAGGAGGAACTGTGAGGTTCAGAGACGCAGACGAAGGGGAATGGTCCCTTCTCTCCTGTAGCGTCATCTGACTAGGGTCCTCGTCCACAGGACTGTACTGCAGTGCACTGCGCCTCGTTATGATTGACAGCAACAATGCCTCCAGGGCACAAAGGTAACCTAGGATCTGCAAGAAACGTTCAAAATTAATATATCCACTGTGAAACAATAGGAAAAGTAAGGAGAAGAATATGTCAAGGGACAAGAGGCATTCCATCTGGCCGCTTGCCATCAGAGCAACAACATTTAAAACTAGGCTAAACGAATATCTCTCCAAAAAACGCTATTTTTTTTTCTTTTAGGTATAAAGCATTTGCGTTTTATGGTTTCTTGTATATTGTAGATCTAAGATAAGTTACTTTTTTTTCTCTCTCTAGTATAACACACTTTACTAAAATAGTTTTATTTCATGTAACATAGACTAAATTCACTACTGTATATGTATGTATCTACAGTGTTTTGCAGATGACAAGCAGTTTGTACTTCACCTGCTTAGATACGCAGTCCAATCAGAGACGGCGAGACGGAGGGAAGACTCTTCCTGCTAGCAGCACTTTGTTAGCTCGTACACGTGATTGGCGGTGAAGGAAATCGCTTCTCATTTGAAAAATACTGTAGTGTGTTATTATTACTTATAGAACTATGTTAGTGTATTTATTTGTTTCTTCGTTTGTATCTCTGAGTGTAAGAGAAGGCCCTAAGGCCTTAACTCTGCCAGATTAAATAAAGATTTATTATTATTATTATTATTATTATCTTTTAAGTATTTCTCACTTTTCACTCCTCCTAAAAGGATAACTGTTCTAGATAATTGCACAGATGTAAGTCAATGGTAAAGAAAATTAATGGTTTTAAATATAATATAAATGACTCACCCCCGTGACCAGGAGCTGGTCCCGTGTCCACTTGGGAACCCAGGAGTAAGATTCGTGGTACATGTGAATGAGATGGATAACAAGTGATGAACCAATCAGATAAAGCACACTCACACTCACGTAGAACAATGCATTCTGCAAAAAACAATATCACAATTAATGTCCACTCAACTAGTCAACAGGGTCAGATAGGAAAGATAGATCGTACAAAACATACAATTTATACAGTACCTCTAGATCTATATTAAAATTTATTTTACGTTTATACTAACATAATGAATATATAGTGTGCTTTAGGTAACAAATACAAAGCTTATTCGAAAGAAATACGGTAATACTAATAATTGTGACAAAATCCTAGAACTCCATCACATACATCCTAAATAATGAGAGATTTTATTTAAGAAATCGGGTGTCATAATATATTTTATCAATGATAGAGATTTCCTCGCATTTCGATAATAATCACAACATCAAAGTTCTGTGTGAGTCATTAATAGCACAGGCAGTTATAACAGACAGGAGAATTCCGATGCAAGCAGGGAAAGATCAATAAAACAATCTGTGTCACATCAATTATGTACATATGTGTATACGTCTGGAATTACTATCAGTTCAATTCCATCTATCAATAAACCAAGGACAGTTTAATTATAGTGGACAGACTCTTGCTAATCTGGCCTTTAGACTGATTTATACAATTTCAAAGAAATCAAATAATTAACCCTACAAGTACCATGTACTGCATAACGACAAGCTTCATGACCTGTACTCATCACCAGATATAGTAAGGGTAATTAAATAATGGAAGATGAAATGGGCTGGACATGTTGCACGCATGGGGAAGGAAAGACATATCTCAAAAGTATTGAATAGGAGACCCGGAGGGAAAAGACCATTTGGAAGACCTAGACGTAGGTGGGAGGAAAATATTAGGATAGATTTAAGGGAAGTAGGATTTGCGAGGGATGACTGGATGGAGTTAGCACAGAATAAGTTTGAATGGCAAGGTTAGGTAAGTGCGGCAATGAACCTTCGGGTTCCATGAAATAGATAATATTCCTTTAGCTTGCTGAGGAATTGTCTATTGCCATTTAGTAAGTAAGTACAAGTACCATCTCTACTTTTTAAAATGCAAGTAAACTATAAGCTTGCCATTAAATGGATAACTAGAGTTATTACCTATTAGAGCCCGGATTTGTATGCAAAATGCTTGTTCTTAAGAAGAGAGATAATGGAACTTAATATACTGAAGCAACAAATTATGTAATTAACTAAGGTAATGACTATTAAACACTTTAGGCTTCACTTTTCTTTACATTTTTGCAGGACATACGTTTCATAGGCTTTGATCAATTTTTCAATCTTGGCACCACAAGCATTGAAATTTTCTATCCTTGATACTTGTAGGGTTAAGCTAATGCACATGTTTATATTAGCTTTTAAACAAAGTAAAAAATAAAATTACAACAAAAATCTTAAGGATAATTTAAAGCCGAATTACCAAATTTGACCTGAAAGAAAGTCAGTTACACTGTATTATTCACCATATTACCATATGTATCATCATTAAAATTCAGATGGGACAAAGTAAAAGGAAAGAAACCTTTTCATTGAAATCATGCACTTTTATAGATTTATACAAAATATTCAATCAATTTCTATATGTAAAGAATAATTCTTGCCAAGGAATTTACATATACAAAAATTTATAAATAGTGTAATAAAGGACAGATTATAGCCAAGAATTATCAAGAACTGAGACTGTCAACAAGAAACTCAAACCGAGCGAGGTGGCCGAGATGGTAATGTCTTGGACTCACATTCGGAAGGTCCCAGGTTCAAATCCTGTGGACAGCCAAATTGACTTGGGTTTTTCATGGTTTCCTCAGTCGTAAAGGCAAATGCCGAATTGGATATTTACATACCATGAATCATCCTCACCGTTTCATCCTGTATCATACCCACTTAAATTAATATAAGTTGAAATTTACTCCTGATTACACCAATAATAGACACAATTGACAATCAATAGTTCCATGGTCTATCCTACTGTATAGACACAGACCCCAAACTCCTGATATGGCCTTGTACCTAAAACGAGTATAAATACAGCTTTTAAAAATAAAGTTAAAAAAATCCTGTTATTGTATCAACCCTTTTCTGTCCAAGAATTTCTTGATATACAGATGATAGACTTATCAATTTAGTTATGCTTAGTTATGCTTTTTGAAGGAGAGATTTCCTCTTAATCCTAATATAAGTATTTTATATCTCAGTGTTAACAATTTGTACCATATATTGTATTAGACTTAAGTGACGAAACCATGAATTTTGTAACAAGATTCTTCTGGTGAATAAATTGAAATTAAAATTGAAATTACTTGTTGACAGTCAAAAGCACAAAGCAGGTGCTAAGAGAGAAAAAAGAACTTACCACCTTTCCCCAGTTAAATGGAAAGAAATAAACAATGTGTGATATGTCGAGGAAAATGAAGAGACAGGTGACAAGGAGGCTGAACACTGTCACGAACATCATAAGGCGTAGGCGGCCGATCAACGGGAGCATAAAGAGTCCCACCTTCACAGTTCCCGATGAGCAGAGACAAGCTAGACAAGCGACAGAGGAGATCTGAAATGAGGCAACACTACATCACAAGCATGCACCACATTAGCCTACAGACAACCCATTCTTATTTACTGGCACTGCTCTTAGCAACAAAAATCATTATCAACATTAATGGTTAATATAATAATAATAAGTGTTTCACATACAAGTTGGTCAATCATGTGGGTTTCTGCGTCACAGAGGGCACAGCTCTAACTCCCGAGCAATCGGGTGGAATATCTATGCAAATAAAGCCGCTAACTGTGTAATCTTTCAAGTTCTCACAGTTACAGTTAAAATATAATGAAAATAACCACATACCTCATTAAAAGATATGTTGGAAATGTCCTCCTCTTGCATCCACACAACACTGGTACCTTATTAGGTAACTTCCACTTACGCATAGTTCAGCTTCTCAGATAGACTTAATTTCTCTTGTGACTATTATTTATGGGGGAACTTGCAAAATTAAGTGTATAGGTCAAACCCTCATACATTAGAAGAGATTAAAGACAATATCACAAGAGAAATTAACTCTATCTCGGAAGCTGAACTTACGCGTGTGAAAGAAAGATTCCTAAAAAGGTGCCAGTGTTGTGTGGATGCAAGAGGAGGACATTTCCAACATCTACTGGGATGAGGTACGTTGTTATTTTCATTGTAATTTTAACTGTAATTGTGAGAACCTGAACCATTACACCGATCACGGCTTTATTTGCATAGATATTTCATCCGATTGCTCGAGAGTTAGAGCTGTGGCTGCCGCTATGTGGAAACTCGAATGATTAGCCAACTCATATGTGAAACACACTGTACTTGAAGCTTTCATGGTGATTGTTAAATTATCATCTATGCCACTTTTGCTAAATTCAAACTTTCGGTCTTCTTTTACTCTATGGCCTACACACATTGGAGAAAACGAGCATCCAAATATTAAATAGCAATTAGTCGTTTTGAAAATATATGATTCATAATAATTTGAGATTTATTTGCTTTTAAACTCTCTAAAATTAATTTACAGTGCATTCACACTGACATCTGGCAGCCGCTTGTCAACGCTGGAGTGCCAGACAGCAGAATTAGTTTCTAGGCTCACCCATTGGACAATATGAGCTAGAAACAGCCACGGCATCATAGCATCTATTTTTTTCTTGAAGGCGATGGTACCATGAGATGTTTGTTGTATGTCACAGGAAAATGTGACATCTCTAATATATGGACACATTATTTGGTAGCATTGTGATGTACAATTATATGAATAGAGGTGATGGTTACTTAGTTGTGAGTCAACCACCATGCAGAATAGATATTATAAGATGTGAACAACATTCTTATGTCAAAACAGTTACTATCCGAGGGAGAAATACCAGAGAATATGAGAAGGAGCTTTGGAAGCTTTGGAGAATAATGCTCATCCATATCAAACTTCAAGGGATCATGGACTAAGAATGTGTGATTTCATGCTTCTACTACTGCAATACATTAAGAGTGGCATAATACAGTCGCTTATGAATGTTTATAGGAATCTATTTCCTTCACTGTTTTCCATCCAGTACCCATATTCTGCATTTTAGGTATACGTTCCACACCCTGTCCTTTCATTTGTACACTACAAAATTTGAAAATGGTCCCACATTTTCAAAAGAAAAAATAATTGGCATTACTTATGCTCCATCCCTTGTATATAACATTAGAAATTGTTTTAAAAACTGTGCTATATTTTTGCAGTGAAATTAAATCAACTAAAGAGCTTAATGGGTTGTCTGTATGGCTTACAAGGTGAAGATCTGTGCATATTAAAAGATGAAGATCTGAAAAAAGAAAGAGAATAAAGACAGTGTATAACAACAACACTTAAATATGGAAAATCTAGTACACCAATTCAAGAGTGACCTATGAGGCGTGTCTGGAAAGTAAGCACCGTTTTGGAAAAACTTGCATAAAAAATGTTTTTTTCAAAACAAAATTTATTTTTACATGAAAGAACTTTTTGCAAAGTATTTTTCTACATAGTTACCACCATTACACAGACATTTGTCATAGCAGGAAACCAACTTGTCTATACCCTCTTCCAAGAAAGATGCCGCCAATGATGACAGCATTGGTGGTTTCACCTCTGGGAAGGAACTCAACAAGAGAATGCCCTGTCTGTCCCAGAACACAGTGCACATGATACACTGACAGGCAAAAAAAACCGATCACTTAAAGAAATTTAAAAGAATTAAGTTTAAATAAAAATTATATAGTAGGCTTAACTGCAATTGTATAATATGTTTTTAAGATTAAAATTTAATGACACATTTCACACTTAATTCCCCATGTTGCCTCTTGCACCGTGGTGAATGGTGAGCCTAAGGTTGCAGTGGCATAACGGAGGCTGCGTCCATCATCAATTAGAGCAACAGCTTTGGCAATGTCTTCGGGACTGAGAGGCATAATTTCAACTAAACTTACTGACAGAATCACTTCGATGCGAAGGGAGACAGTTTCCTTTCAGTTTGGAAGGAAATGACGCAATACAAAAATGAAACACCTTGCAATATGTATGGCAAGCTAAAGTGAAGATACGAAGAAAGCAGATATGCTGTATCTATAGCTAATGGTCCAATAAAAATAATAATTCATCCTCACCAACAACAATGTATAAACATCCAATCAAAATTATGTTTAATGTTAAAATTACAACAAATTTTACAGTGGTCAGTTTTTTTGCCTGTCAGTATATTTTGTGCTGACAACGTTTTGAATTTTTGTTTTGTGGGGGACCATGAGTGTCTCCAATCCATCGACTGTTGTTTTGATTCTGGAATGATATGACATGACATCACCAGTCACAATTTTGTTTAGGAATTCATTGCCCTCTTTACTGTATCGGGTAAGAAATGTCAAAGAACTGATGCAAAAAAACGGCGTTCAGCTGTGGCTGGCTTCACTGGCGGAATTTTTCTTGGAAGAGAGTATAGACAAGTCGGTTTCCTGCTATGACAAATGTCTGAACAATGGTAGTAACTATGTAGAAAAATAGTCTCCGAAATGCTCTTTCATGTAAAAATAAATTTTGTTTTGAAAAAACATTTTTTATGCGAGGTTTTCCAAAACGGAACTTACTTTCCGGACATGCCTCGTACTTCTCGGTGCATGAAATAGGTTCTGGCACTCACATTGGTTTGAACTCCAGGCTACACTGGTGGGTAGTACCAGTGATTGTTAATGATTCCTGATGCCTGTAACACTGGCCAGGGAAGTGTCAGAAGGTGGGGAGCTTTTCAATAAGTATATAATTTAAGCCTTTTATAAAAAGAGACCTTTCCAAAACTAGAGATTTCCCTTGAAATATAAATTTTTTTAAAAAGGAAAACGTTCGCACTAAAAATGAAAATTTTGTAAAAATAGAAAATCCCTAGAAATATCTGAAACATAAGATTTTCACTTTCAACGGTAATAACCCAAATTCATGAATTCAACACTCACAAAAACTAGGTATCCCTATTTCTAATCATACATGAAATTAAACAAATTCACTTTTAGAGAACATTGCTATTGATTACTATGAGAATTTAAATGCAAGATTGTAGGTTAGATCTTCAATGAGGATTCAAGACTTTTAATTGGTCTAATCCTACAAGTGGATTGTGGTCTTGAGGTCATCTCAAACTATATGTATAATGAGTACCAGGAGAATTCTTGGTGGTAAAGGCAAGCCAAGGCATAGGGCTAAACAATCTGATCATATCCACATCCTGATTATCTAAAAATCCTGGAGCCTTAACCTCCATGCACCCTATGGGCCACAAAGGTCTCCAAGCAGCATTTTAATTAATAAGATGAATGTTGAGAAGGTCACATTCCTTAAGCTTGCAACCATTTCAATTCTGTCTGTAAAAATGAATTCATTTGAAAATAAATGAAATGTGGTCTGCATTGTTCTAGTTTAATTTCCTGTTCAGAATAAAACTGTACTTTTTTTTCAAATAAAATGAAAGAGAGGAAAAAATAGCACCTACATTACAATTACAACTACAGTTAAGGCTTACAGACAGTAAAAGTAGATATACAAAAGGAAATAAAGTTTAAAAAAGCTTACAGCATTTTTAAGGCTGCCTCTTTTTAAAATCTATATCATATATGGTTCTACAATGGAGTGCTAAATTGATGACACGTTTTTCAGTGGTACGAGAAGCATATAAAGTCCACATTTAGCTCAATGCCCCTCAGCCAGGGCTGCTGAGAGCAAGCACTGGGCTCGGGGCAGAATGTATGATTGGGCCCTCTTTTCAAATTTGTCAATATAATTTTACTGATGTTTTAAGTAAGGTTTGACGTGATTTAACCTTAAATTAATTTTGGTAACATTTCTGCATTGAAAAGTATTAAAAAGGAATATAGAATTTATTATTATTATTATTATTTTTATTTTATTTTTTTTTCTGAACTGTAAACACAGCTCACAAAATCAATATATATTTTACAGTAATTAGGGCTGTAAAAATAAGTCACAGCAAAAATAATATGGATGCATTTGGCTCAAATGGGAGATTCTGAGCTTTATAATATATATATTTATTTATATCAGAAGGCAACCCATAAGAATAAAAATTAAAGTGAGAGGCTTGGGCCCCAGGGATTCTGCCCCCCCTCCCCCGCCCCCCTCCTCAGGCCTGTCCTCAGCTAGTCTTCATTCTCGTGTTGATATAATGAGATTTCTCAAGAAGTGGATTCTTCACCATTTCAGGTAAACAATGATTCACAAAGGAATAGTTTGTCACAACTGGTGGTTTAAGGGGAGAGTACAGTGAAAATTTTGGCAATGAAAGAACAATAATCTAATTTTTGGATTGTAACAAAAGTTTTTATTGTCTTTCTTTGCATGCCTGCAAAATTTCACATCCCTATATTGCCTGGAACTACATTAAATGAATTCATTATGTGTTGCCATGCCCCCCCCCCCCTCTTATTTACTGCTAGCCTATAAATAGATGCAAATGAGCTGGTGACAATGTTATTTAAAGGAGGAGCAGAATTTTGAAAAAAAGAACAATGTAAAACTAAATAAAAATACAAGGATTATCTCTATCTTTAAACATCTTGAAAATCCACCTTTCACTATCCTCCCCCCCCCCCCCCCCGTGCATAGAGCAGTCAGTGAAAAAACAGCAACTTGAAATGCATTACTTATACGGTATTTAAATATATGAGTGCTTAATAAATAAATAAGAATGTGAAGGTTGTTTACCACTAGCAGAACCCGTACAACTCCTGTGGATGATTTGAGGTGTGTCTCGTCACAGTAGAGAATCACTCCAGAGAACAAAGAAGCAGTTGGGGAAGAACCAGGGAGTTGGTGGCGATAGTTTGCGTGGGAGTCCCAGGACCGGACCGTGACAGCAGGGGACTCGCAGTCTGCAGCTACCCCCGTCTGGCTGCCAGCGATCTCAAAGTCCTGGATGTCCTCTGCTCTGCAACTAGCTGGCTCCAGGTCTCTAATCTCTTCCAAAAGAACCTCAATCTCGTCCGCGCCGTACAGGTCAGACACCGAGTTGATGTACCGGCCCGGCTCCGACTGCATGGCAGGCCACCACACCGCTATGCTTGCCGCCGCCCACCCATATCCCTCGCACACTACACCACTCCTTCACTCCTGTAACAAACCATACAGTCAGACTTAGTGGAAACAAAATAGCAGCCCAACTTGAGCTCTGTAGCCACCTGAATTTCAGAGTTAATGCTAGAAGGTTTAATTTATACAGTAATGCTGCTTTAGACTCATATTTAATTGCACAAATTAATTAATGTAGGCCTACATCTCCTTAATGGAGTCATTTACAAATATCAATAATACCATATAGTCCACCTTACACCCTCAATGAAATATACAGATGTCTATATATACCCTGGTCAGTAGAAAAAATGTTTGACTTTCAGCCAGTCATATCCATTTATATCCTATGCAATATCAAGAAACCTGAATGAAAAGGGGATAGGGAGTTCTCTGGGAATGTTTATGACGATTTTTAAGGATTGTTGTATACTGCACTTGGGCCTGTAAGCTATCATCAACGTGCTGAAATTTGGTCTTACAGGAATTCTTATACATGCCTGTAAGTCTACAGACATGAGACTGTTGCAATGAAGATCACATAAATGCCATCAGCTTGCATTGGGGTCAAACCCATGAACTTATAAACAGAAAGCCACACTGGGTATTAAGAGATATAAGTTCTACACAACACCTCTAGACATTTAAACTTGATATCAAGCAGCAAAAAGCTTCTTCTCTCTTGTACAGGCCTAGAGTCTGTTGACTTTGACACTTGACTATGAGCCATTTCAAAAATGATCCTGGGGGTGGTGGCTAGCCAAACCCCTAAGGATATAGAAGGTCCCATTACTGGGGGCTGAAGACTTAAAAACCTGGTATTAGAGTAACTGGGGCCTACACCTTAACCCTTTCACTCCTTTTAAGTGTTATATATGCATCAGCACGCATCACTGCTGGCCGTGTTATTGACCAATATACGAGGGCTATTTTTTTTCAACCTCCGATGGGGCATAAAATGAAAACCACAGTGAAAATCAAAACTGTTTGATTTGGAACATTTAGGTAGCCTACACCTTCTAGCTACTTCTCTACATAGTCGCGCTCCGATTGAGACATTTGTCGAAGTGTGGTGCAACTTTCAAGTACCCTCTTCATAGAAGCTTGCCGCCAGCATATTGAGAAGGGTCTTCACAGAATTTTGAAGTGTCTTGAAATTCTTCTTTGGTGTGGAAGCCATATATTGGGTTTGTTGGGAAATTTGTGTGCATCAATTGTTTGGATTGTTCTTTTAATTCTGGGTTGTTGTTACAAATCCATGTTTCATGCCTTGTCATGATGGATTTCAAAAACTCATTCCCGTGCCGAGTGATTTTCATCTTTTTCGGCAGCTGAAGAAAAGTCTCAGAGGACAGTGCTTCCACACCAACGAAGAACTTCAAAATATTTCAAAATGCCATGAAGCCCCTTCACAATATGCTGGCGACAAGCTTCTATGAAGAGGGTACTGGAAAGTTGGTACCACACTACAACAAATGTCTCAATCGGAGCACGACTATGTAGGGGTAGCTAGAGAAGTAGCTAAAAGGTGTACCTAAATGTTCCAAATAAAGCAATTTTGTTTTTCACTGTGGTTTTCATTTTATGCCCCATCGGAGGTTGAAAAAAAAATATCCCTCATATAAGATGCACCAATTTGCTTGCCTATAGACGAAAGAAATTCTCCTGTGTGATGTCATCACATTATCAGCACATTATCCATCATTAGGATACACTGTACTGAGTGGCTTAGCAGTCTATTTGTTGTTTATAGGGGTGGGTACGTTCATTTAAGATTTTGAATAACGAGTTGTGTTCGATCATATTCTCATTCACTATTAGGTTCTTATTTTTATAAATTTCCAAGGATTCTAAGGTGTTAAGCATATGACCTTTGTTTTTTCTGTGTAAAATTTCAAACGTGTTTTCTAAGCTATATATCTAGGGTGTGGTTCACATTTAATAAGTGTTTAGCATAGGCTGACTTCTATTTTTTAAGTTTATAGTCCTGTACATGTTCAGTAAAACCATTTGGTCTATGTACTACCCGCGCGCCACTTCTTGAGCGCTGGATTTACGGGGAAGTGAGGGTCGGGGGGAACAAAACATAGCTATTCCACCAGTCTATCTGCAGTGTTGTCAACCAAAGAAATAACGTTTCAGCAGAATCGCGGGTATGATATTTTATGTAGTGACTTTAATATACATCGATTTTAATGCAATTCAATAATATAACGTGGTGACGGTATTGCGTAACGATTAATTACACGTCATAAGCCTTTGGTTATCAAATAAGTCATCAAATAAGAATATTATGCATAATATAGGCTCAATATTTTTTCACTGGATGACTAAATTTTAAGCATAAAGAAGAGTCTTAGCAGAACATGCTTCACCATTTCGTGTTTTAAAACGTAAGAGAGGTAAGGCATCTAAAAGTGGAGAAAGTTATAGGCCTAATTTTAAAGGTATTTAATACAAATTGGGAAAAGTTCGCTCAACTTTCAGTCCATGAAATTGACATCAGACTTCACGGGATCGTCAGAAATTAGCACATACGGAATTCTTAAGGAGGTGAGGAAAGTGATGAAGTGTTTGTGAAATCAGCAGTTCGAAAGATTGTATTTTTCCCCATAACTCGATGCGTCAGAAAAAATAATGTCAATAAATAAATAAGAATCCTGAGACAGAATGAAAGCTTAGTATTGAAGCCACTAGATGTCAGGGTGTATAGCGTACTTCGTGTTTCAATGTTGTCAGCTTAACCTACGAAGTTGAACGAAACCTACCGAATGAGGACTAGGGAGCCGAGTGCTCAAGAAATCGCGCGCGGGTAGTATATATTTTATCACGTTATTTCCATTTTAATTTACAGACTCCACTTTTTTTGTACTTGTCTAATTTGTTGTTATCGACATTGTCAATATTGTCTTCATGTGGTTTTGTTTCAAAATCTTTGTAATTTGGTGAATCCTATTATCCATGAATGTGCAAATAACGTATTTTATGGTTTTTTGTTTATCATTAATTACTTATCTATTGGAATTAGATGGCTAACTTTTTCTGTATTATTGTGTAGGCGTCTTTTTTGTTTCTTCAGCAATTCTAGAATTGTTCCTTTTTTGTATCCATTATTTACTGCTATTTGACACATTGTGTATAGCTCATTATTATACTGTCATTTATTCATTGGTATGCTTAGCATTCAGTCTATCATGGGAAGACCAATCTTTCTTAGGGCGCAGAAAGTTGAATGTTTCAAGAGTTGGAATGAGATGCGAGAAAACAGTAAATTTAATGATTAAGGTAGAGAAAGCTGTGTATTACAAGAGCTGAAATTAGAAGCAAGAAATTATCAAAATCTCTCTTAGGGTAAAAATATAGAAAGCCTAAAGCATAAGCATAGAGTTGAAGAAGCCATAGGCCTATTTAGAATACAAAAACAAGAATTAAAATATATTTCTCTTGACTATGCTTTCTCTTGACTATGCTGGTGCACTCAATCAATCCTACCTTCAGATACAAACTAAACTCTGTGCGCTACATCCCTGAAGGGACAAGATCTACCACATGATCGCTGCATCATGTGCCACAGGCAGATGGCAGGATTGGGGGGCATGTGGTCAGCATGGTTTCCATGACTGGAGCTGCTACTTCTCTATCAAGTAGCTCCTCAATTTGAATCACGAAGCTGAGTGCACCCCGTTCCAGACCTCCCTACCTCAGAAAAATCCGAGAAGTACCGGGGATCGAACCCCGGGAGAGGGATCTATAATCAGTGACGCTAACCACAAAACCACACCAGCGGTCTACCTTCAGATAGCCTAGTGGAACTACAAACAGAAGGCTGTAGTGACAAGGAATGTGACAGTGCGTTACCTACGGGGTTCCCACAAACATACTTTCGGGTTTTGAACACTCTTCATTTACGTTTAGTGGAACTCAGAAACTCGGAACCAGTTTCGATAGAAAGAGAAACTCAACAAGTTTTCTTAAATTACCTCACAGCTGTTCAATATGAGCCCTGTTGGTAACACGGCACTCATCAAGCCTTAGTCCATTTCTGTCCAGGTATGTTGTAGTCGCTAGAATCTGGGTGTTCAAAATCCCCATACTTACATGCAACATATATCCGGGACTCTCCTAATTTGTTCTGAGCTTTAGCCATGAGAATGTGTACGGCCCACTCTTTTTTCAAGAACAAACAATCACAAGATGTGTGTACCTGGATATGTTACAACTATGGCTTATACCTCAGTTGGAGGACAAGCCCAGTCTCACCTTTCAACAAAATGGTACATCCCCACATTTTCAGAATGAAGTCAGATTGGAGCTAAACACCCAGCTACCAAACAAATGGGGATTAGAAACATGAAAAACATGAAAAACCTATAGATTCCATATAGCTTAAAAGCATCTTACATTTGTACAAACATTCTAAATGTAGGCTAAGTAAAATCGCTAAAAAGTGGACACAAAATTAACCTAAAATGGCACTGTTTACAGCTGTGAAATCACGATCTCCTTGCATTGGACGATGTTTTATTGTTGGGCTGGGAGAGGGCTTTGGGTCACACAGACAATATTCAATGCTGGAAACCTGACAGTGAAAACATAGTTTCGGTGCCTCAGTCGCTAATCGAAGATTCCTACCGGATACGGAAACTTAATATCAGCCCTAGATCTCCTTCATGTTTTTCTATATTGGGGGCTTCACCTGTACCCCCTGCATACATCCACCAGACCCCCTTCACCAGGAGCTTTGAGTACAGTAACTCAGTATCGGCCAAGTAGTTCCTTCCTGTTTTTGTTGGTTGTGGGTTTTGCTCCTAAGCCCCAATAAGACTGTGCCCCTGAACCCCCTTTTCAAGTTTCTCTCAGAGCCCCTTCGTCGGAAGCTTTAAGTACGGTAATTATAAAGGGACCTAACCACAACATAACTAAATGCGTATATAAACTAATGGCAGCAATGGATAAACCTATGCAGGAAGAACCAATGAAGATGGAAGATTGTCGGCAGCCAATGGGAGTGTTGGTGGGCAACCTGCAGGCCGCATAACAGGTTGGAACACCTTGCACTGAAAGGGAGAAGAGTGCTCGACCAGACCCGAACAAATGGATTGGCCGTGTTGGTCATGACAATAGACAACTTCTTCGTTCGCCTCCACATTCACCTGACCTGACATTCCTTGACTGCTTTGTGGGGGTATGGTATGTTAAAGAAATTGTGTACACGTCACACCTTCCACATATTGTCCATGACCTGAAAGAGCGCATCATCTCAGCTCAGCCATTGCATCAGTTAACTGTCAAATGCTACAACAAATCTGGACGAAAATGAACTATAAGCTTGATGTGTGCCATGTTACCAACAGGGCTCACATTGAACATCTGTAAGGTACTTGAACAAAACTTGAATTTTTCTTTCTGTCAATACTAGTTTCATGTTTCTGAGATTCATACAATGTGATGAGTGTTCAAAGCCTGAAAGTGTATTTGTGGGAACCCTGTATATTCAAATATTAGCACTGGGCAAAATGGAAGAATCTGTGGCACCTTGGCTCTTGCAGTCCGCTGCACGTTGCTATGGCGATGGCTGCCCCTTCCCTACCTTTCCCTAGCCTGGCCTTCAGTCTTGAACTTTTCCCCTCGTAAGATGCTTATTGCTGGTAATGCAGCTCACTGCTGTACTATGCACTATTGGGGGAAAAATATACGACTTAATTAATGCAGCGAAAACTAACCTTGCACCAAAAGAGTCATTTTCAGAGCCAACATAATATTTCACAATTATAAAAAACGATCCTTGCAGCAAAATGGCTATTTCTCATTTCCTATAACGCTCTCTAAACTTAAATAGATTCAATTTCCCTTCACCACTCAGCATTCACTTGTGGTGCAGTGGTTAATAGGTAGTTAGGGTGAAGAGGAGGTGAGAGAAAGGAAGGAGAAATAAATTATTTTATTATTTTCCCTGTTTCACCTTCTAGATGGGTTTCTACTAGATGGCGTTGTGGCCCGACATTCTTAGTAGTTCAAATCGTGCCACTAGGCGGGTCCCTTTGTGAGTAGGAGTGGGGGGCTAGGGTGCCACAAATTCTTCCATTTTCTCTACCCTTTTGTTTGAATTCTAATTTCCTTTTACAGTTTACCTAGCACAATTTGGGTTACCAGTATCAAACTACTAACTCCACTAAAGGACTTACGTGGTACTGGTAAAACATACCTATCTTCACACACAAAAATTCGTCAGCTTGTAATCTACTATCTCAGTATATTATCACATAACCTACATAACTTCACAGGATAGTATCTCATCCAATACACATGAACAGTATTGGGGAAACCATTACGACTGAAGTGGGCTTACTTACCTAACATGTGCTAAAGTTTTCATAGCGAAAATCCGAGTTGTGTGGTTATTTTAAGAATAAGAGCTTAAGCACTAACATCCAAGAGTTCCCACACCTATGAATGGCTTAACTAGTAAGCATGGCCAGAACAGTTTCTTTCTTGTCCACAGGAACTCACACAACATACAACTAACTCCACTATTTACAGAATTTCTGAAAAATGATCTACAGGAGTTATCTACAAGGCAAGTCATAAGATCGCAGCACTAACTTGAATTGGCGCCGACTATTATTAGGCTTGTTAGAATATGGTATTAGATTGAATGAAACCCAAATTCCATACACAGAGTAGAGTACTATTCACAAGCTCATTCTGGCCCAATTTAGGCCACTGTTCCGCTGCTAGACTCTCCTTTAGGTTAAATACTTTGTTCTGAATTCACTTAAGTTATTATATATTGACAAAACATTCCATTCTCACGTTTTCGGGCACTTTTCCAGTATTTTAAAGTGCGTACGACCGTAACAGTTCGCCATGTTTACTAATTCTACTAAATAATCACTGACGTTTCTGTAACTTCCGCTTACAATCGGCACAAAAACTGCCACTCCCGTTCATTCATGTATTTTTAAAATGGGGCGATTTTTCGTTTCATAAATAGTAATACTGAATTTCGTTCAAGTAATAAAAGCTCATGAATGAATATACCGATTTTGAATTCACACTGTAGTAGTATTCATTTAGTGCTATGTTGATCATGATAGTAATACTTCTGTTGACATTTGAGTGGGTTGCGTGTAGGAGCGCAGAGAGGGGGAAACAAACATATGATGAGCAATGGGCGTGACATGATATGCTTGCCTGCTGAAATGTGTTATTTCAAACCCATAAATTATATAAATGTCTTGCAGGGATTTTTCACTTTTAGAGTTAACGTGCGTTAAGACTAGGAAATTTTCATAATCCCAGAAAAGCTATAACAGGGTAATAAATAAATGGGGATAAGATTTAAAGGCTATCCTAACCTCAGAATTATTCCCCCACAGTTACTGGAAAACTTATGATGGGGACCCCTGATGATTTTAGTTATACTGAACCATAATAGTCTTTCATAATGTACTATTAGTGTGTTCGGCACTACTGACAAGCTCACAACTTTGGAAATAATTATATTTTATTCATTTCTTTGTAGGTTATGAGCCAAGTCAAAGTTTTTTTTTTATAATTCTGAGCTTTCAATCTCAGCGCTTGTCCATCCTCTGGGATGTGATTGACTCGATGAACAGACCAGACCAGACCAAATAAGCTAGCTGAGGTCAGAGCATTGCGGGCGAAGCCTGCGATGTGATGACCTCAACTCCAATTCCATATCTGCATACGAAATGCATTGCTGGAAATGAAAACGGATTCCTTTCCTATAACTTAAATTTGCTTACGCAAACGATGTTTCGCTTAGGACTTGAACCTATGCAGGGCAACTGCAGTGAATTTTGGGGTTCGGGCCATGTCCCATGTCCCATGCTGTCCAACCAATGGCGAAGGTGCACATTGTAGAAAAAGATATTTAAGTGCATCTCTTCTTTAATATGTTGAGAGCTTGCATAAAGAGTGAAAACGTGCCCTCAACATACAAACTCTATGATGTCCGCCTTCGTCATTGGTCAAACAGTATCCACATCCACAGTCTTCTGCCGTTGCTATTGCCAGCACTCACCTACTTTTCTGGTATATACAGAGTATTTGCTAGCGTTCTGGACAAGCTTTGGAGCTCTGCTCTCTGGCATGGTCACACTGCATCAGCGGCCAATTCGGGTCCCCGTCACCCCTTAGAAGGAAGGAGTGGGTTTGTTTAATCTTGCAAAATAATAGCATTATGTATAAAAATTCTATTTTATCTTCCTTACCTTAGCTAACACAATTTTTATTCTTCAGAAGAGAGCTGTGAGGATAACTTATGGAGCTCCACCAAGAATCCATTGTACACCACTGTTTGTTAAACTTAATATATTGACTCTACCGCCACTATATGTTTTGAGCAGCCTCTTATTCATAAAAAATAATATTAATAACTACACTGTTAGTGGTAATGTACATAATCATTTTACTAGAACCAGGAGAAATTTGTACCCAAACAAGAACAATTTTACAACCACTCAGAATAGCTTCGAAACAGTCTCCATTAAACTTTTCAATAGTTTGCCAGACAGACTAAGGGATCTTACATTATCTGCTTTTAAGAGGTCACTCGAACCTACAGTGATATCTACCCCTATTTATTCTATAGATGAATTTTTTAGTTTTAAGTGGTAATTTTATATATCTTTTTAATACGTAAAAATGCTATACATTCTACAAAATCTCCTCAGCATAAACGACCTTTCTATCTATCTATAAAAGATGCTGGAAGTGTTGTCTATCCATTACCACACATTCTTGGCACATTCTTAGAAAATTTGCATTTGTATGCAGAAATTCTTCTGTGATCTCTCTCCTATTTCATCAAGCTTCTCCTTAGTAAGCACACAATTGTCTTGTCTTGGTTTTCTATTTGACATAGAACCACTTTTGTTAAACTTATTTACAAGATACGTACAGTGTTTGTTTCTCTGTGTGACCAGAAAACCAAGATATTTTCTTACCAATTTTCTATGCACTTTTTCACAACCATCTTTTTTAAAATAAATCTGTACCATAAATAATGTTCTCTGATGTAACATATATTTATTTGGTGCCATTCATTACTGCAATTTTGAAACATCCACACACAATAACTCGCCCAAACTGACTGTCGTATCGCCCCATGACTGAGAGTTGGGGTGTCAGTGTGGTGTGTGGAGGCATAATAACATCAGGTTTCTTAGTCGTGCAGGCATAGAAGAAATCCCCACACACTTGAGAAGTTGAAAGATAGTATTGCAATTGAGTTAGGCAGGAAGAACTTCTGCGTGTATATGCAAATTTTCTAAGAAGCTGTCAAGGATGTGTGGTAATGGAGGGACTACACTTCCAGTACCTCTTCCAATTAAGATACTTCTTCTTCTTCTTCTTCTTCTTCTTCTTTATAGGTACATGCCTGTTGATTTCCACACATTAAGTCGGTGATGATAACGCCTCTTTCCATCTCTTAAGAGGTCTGCCCACTTCCCTTTTCCCTCCAGGTACACAAAATTATTTAGAATTGTCATACATAATACTGCTATTTATACAAACTCACGCCTTCCTCCTACTGGGTGACCAGGACTCAAATTGGCTGCAGATGCAGTGTGACGTGGCAGGGAGCAGAGCTCCAAAAATCGCCCAGAATGCTAGCGACTGCTCTGTATATACAGGCACACTTGAACGTTGGGTCAGTCATGGCAATCAGATTCCAGAGGATGGACTCATAGCTGGACGGAGTCCAAAAGCTCATAATTTTATAACACTTCGACTTGGCTGATAAATAGGGACCGGATTCTTAGGTTTTTACCTATTTTTTCCTTACTTCCAAAACAAAAAGCGCTCATACACTTTTTCGAATCATGTCCATAGGATTCACCCACATTAATTCTGTGGCACCTAAAAACACCTAAATGGGGTATAAAAACCTAAATATACCTAAACGGGATATAAAACCTAAAATATCTAATTTAGGCTCCTTTTTTTTGTCTTTTTTGTTTGTCAGTTGAGAAATCGATATTTTGCGGGGAGAGAATAATTTTTGTCGGGTAGAAATTAATACCACCAGCGTTTCATTCAATCCATTGTCGTCTAGGATGGACAGTATCCTAGACGACAATGGGTAAGTACCAGCGAATTCCTTTTAAAATATTCGTACGAACAATCATTGTTGCCGTGTATGAACAAGGATATAGATTTATGTGTTTTAAAACGCTTGTTTTTTTGTTTGCCTTTAGTACTACCCTGTTATTCATACTGAGTGGTCACACTGTGAGTTTTAAGATGACGTGTTAATTATGCCGAAACAAATGAAATCGTGTTTATTACGGCAGTGGATTGGCGACGATCTGAATTTCACTACAAATGGCAAAGTAATATTTTGTCAAGCCTGCCAGAAACACGTGTTATTTACCTTTCTAGAAAAGGGGGAAGTTTTCGTCCCTAATTGATCTGTTGTGCGGTTAGCATGCGTAACAACTGAAAAAGGAAAATAATCAGTTTGACATTATCCCCATCCAACCATAAAATATTTTACTCTCTAAATGAGAAGCATCGGATTCGAATCCTGAAAAGGGTAGCGTCTAGATATAGTATTAACCATTAACCAAGAGATAACAGGAAGAACTTCACAGTTGAGAATCTTGAAAGATATTTAGTGATATAGTGTAACCTGGAAATGTGAAGCAATCTTATTTTCACTGCTTCTTTTGATTGTTTATGCTTTCTTTCTTCAATTGTATAATTGTTTACACAAATTTAAGTCAATTTTGTTAAGTAAAACTTTACAAGTATTATATATTGAATCCTATGTGGCACATTCAAATTCATTAAAGCAATTATTCTACCCGGAAACGATATTTTGGACAAAAAACCTAAAAAAAAAACTAATTCACCTAATGGAAAACCTAAAACAGTGTTTTTAAAAACCTAAAAATCCGGTCCCTACTGATAAACCTCAAAGAAATCATAGTATTCACTGAAAATAATTCAGTTCATTCAAATTATATTTTATATTGTACTGTATTATATTTTAGTGACTACTGTGTAATTCTAAAAGTATGTATACATTTCAGCCTTGTGCACTAGTAATAATATAAGGAATAATTAAACGTTGATAAGGAATCAATAAAAAGCGTTAAGTATATTGTCTAAAATTATAATGTATTGAGAAAAATATAAAAAGAGCTAGTAAAAAGGCCTACTAATGAACAATATGTACACAAAATCTAGAATAAAAACTGCAAGACAGTCAGTATGTAGATTGAAAAGGAATCAATACATCTAACACCATACTGCACCAGTGTTTTAAAATCTACATGTGTTTTACAAACTAAGATAACAAATTTGTGTGAGCTAAGTTTTAACCTAACTCTGATGTACTCAACTGTTCTTGAAAGTGACTACAATATAGAAGATTAATCAGCAAATTTTGCTCTACAATTTGTACATATGTTTTTAAAAATTCTTGACGTATCTTCTATGATTGTTTTTTAGGTTTCTTATGCTTGTATAAGAACATTCTCTATTTAAGCGTATTTATGAACATATTCTTCCTTCTTAAAAATATAAATATGATAATACTTCAATAGATACCTAGTTTAAGATTACATACTGACTGTCTTGCAGTTTTTATTCTAGATTTTGTTTACATATTGTTCATTAGTAAGCCTTTTTACTAGCTCTTTTTATATTTTTCTCAATACATTATAATTTTAGACAATATACTTAACGCTTTTTATTGATTCCTTATCAACGTTGAATTATTCCTTATATTATTACTAGTGCACAAGGTTGAAATATATACATACTTTTAGAATTACAATTAGCACTAGTGGCAAAATGAAATTTATTAATAGACTACTGTGTAGTTCCCAGCCTCCTTTACAAGGTGTGCTATAAAATGATTGGACTGGTGTTTTAAAATTACCTACCAAGAAATTTACTGCTGATATGCTCCGTGAGAATCTTCCATTATTACAAGCCAAGGGCGCCCATATGATATTTTCTAGGGGGGGGCCAAATTTTTAGTTAATTTATTTTTTGTCCCTTTAACTTCTTGGGTTAGTTTGTAACATTACATTAATAATATAATAATGTAAGTGCAACAATGAAGTAGCCAGAAAATAATTTCGGGGAGGATTGGAAGTGGCAGGGGATTTGGAATACCCCCCAAGCAAGGGGGTCGTGGGTCCATCCCCAGAAAATTTTAAAATATTCAACTAATTAAAATCACTTTTTACGCTATTTTAGCACTGAAAAACTAGTTAGGAAATTTGTTTACATTGGCATGTAAACAAGAAATCGTTACCTAAGTCGGGGATTACCCCCGGAAAATTTTTAAATACTGAACTAATGAAAATCACATTTCACTCTATTTTAGCTCTGAAAAACTAGGTAGGAAATTTGTTTACCATACTCTAAGACATGCGAACTTAAACAAACCTAAGTTATAATACTCATTACTATTTATAAGGAAAGTTAAATAACACAAGGAACAATGGAAATAACAGGCCAACTCATTATGTTATGGAAACAAAATAACTGCTATACCATATTTGACACACTCACAAAAATTGTTTAATTTATTAATTTTTTTAAATACAAAAATAGAATTTTAGGTTTTGATTTTTGGGGGTTCAAACCCCCAGGATCCCCTTTCCTAATCCAGTGTGGATTCTGCTTCCATGGTGTCGATATGGTAAAACTTCTGCAAACTTATGTCTCTACTGACTTTCAAATAATTGTCTTAAAAGAAAAAAAACAGACTATAATTATTAATATTGAATTTTTTCCTTTCCCTGAGAGCTAGGGGGGGGCCGCGGCCCCCCCCCCCTGCCCCCGGGTATGGGCGCCCTTGTTACAAGCAGTCACTGCTGGTCCCTTGGTAGCTTCTTGATGAGCTCTCTGTTTGCTTTTGCTACATCTACAGACTCGAACCAGGGTCCTTTCAATGCAGACTTCATCCTAAAAAAAAATGGTCGCATGAGTGTTGTGGATATTGTGTTTCACCACAAACATCTTAAGAAACAAAAGCATTGCATGCTGGTGCTTGTCTTTGTGAAGAATCCAGTACTTGTTCTTGCACAAAAAGGTGACAAAAATCTACCATCAAATCACAGACCTGCATCATTCCTAATTTCATTTTCAGAAGTATTTGAAAAAGCTATGTACAGCTGCCTAGAATACTATCTGAATAATCTGAATAATATTCTTACATCTCTAATTGGTTTTAGAAATGGCATGTTCGCTGGTCACCCGAGCCACAAGAATTTGCAAAGTTCAACATCTGAAGAACAAGCTGAAATACCTCAACAGTGCCAGGTGAGCTAACAGGTATGGTTCAGAAGAAATTCAACAACTTTGCCTCCCAGGCGTCCAGCAACTGTGAGGTGGAAAGAAGAATGACCACTAGCGACTTCCTACCTCCCATACATAAAAAAGTTATGGATCATATAGGGAAACTTCTGACCATTCATGGCGTGAAAACCATCTACAGGCCTATGGGAAAGATCGAGAGTACTTTCCACATTAAGCAGCAGGTGTCTGTAGAGTCCCTTGTAGCTGTGGGCAAGTATACATAGGCACCACAAACACAGCATCACCACCAGACTGAAGGAACATAACAGACACAGTTGTCTGGGGCAGGTAGAGAAGCCTTTGGTCGCTGAACATTCCCTCCTGAATAGCCAGGACATACTGTACAAGGACACTGATGTTCTCCCTACAATACAATTCTACACTTGGTTACAGCAAGAAGCCATCAAAATCCACAAATGCAGCAATAGTTTCAACCATAAAGATGAATTTGAAAGGATCAATAAAGTTTGGATCCCCATACTAAGAAACACCACAGTCAAGAAATGACTGATTAATACCCAGGAGTAATCAAGACAACATCAGCCAATAAAAAATCCTTTCACATGCCATCCAATCAACAACGAGATTTTACCTTAGAGAGAGCACCACCTTGGGTATAAATAGGAGGTCAGTGAGGCCCATCAACTCGCTGCCGCCTGCTGTAGACAGAGGACCCCTGAGGATGCTTTATGCAGTTACCAGTTAAATGTTGGGAATGTCAAACCCCACTGGACCATGGCCTACATGCCTGAGAAATTGTTCAAATGACTCAAATGTCATCCATAAAAGCCTAAGCTGTTGTATATTAATACTGACTGCACAATGTGTTTTCTGTAAAAGTTCATAAAATTCTGCACGTTATCTTTTTTTTTTAAGGGAAAATAAGATTTTAATTCACAAATTACCTTAATTATTGTTTGTATATTTTTCATTCAGTAGCATGATTTTTATATTTCACCTTTTTATCATTAAAAGTAGTTTACTTAATTTTCCAAGCAAACTTATTTTTATCAAATCCCATTATTTATTAAAAAGCAAAAGTCCCGAGGAAAATTAAGGCCCCATTTGTTACCTAAATTAATGTAATACTTTATGCCAAAACAAGGCTTTCAGATCAAAAAGAGAGTTCCAACATGCAAAGTATTGATGAAAAACAGTTTTTTGTTTCTCTTATGTAAAATTAGTATTTTTGGACAAAGAAAAATATCTGCAAAAGATAAAAGCCTACACCTCATCTTAACAATCCTAGCTTTTGAAATAATTGATCCCATAGTGACTCCATACTGTTACCATAGTAATCTTCATTTCAAGAATCTTCATTTTATTCATGTCCCATGCATACCAATTATAATTTTCAGCTTCCAACTTGGCTCTATCGAGAAAAAAGTATTCAAGGAATGGTTTCGAAATGAACAACAGAAATGCATCTATCTGCAAATTTGTTAAAGTATTTTTTAATCAGTGGCCTATAAAAATATACCAACAAACAGTGTGCTGCTGGTTCTGACTTCCCTGTCACTAGCACATCGAGCGAAAGAAATATAAGTGCACTGAAGAACTTTTATAAGGAACTTGATGGTAAATATTAGACTAGGTAATTGAAGTACTGATTAAGTACTTATACAATTAATTAAAAAGTAGTTGTATAACAACTGGTCATTAGACACTAAGTCAATTATTAAAATAATGTGTGAAATCAAGTTTCACTATATTACGAGTACTATGGTAATCTATTCAGTATTTGTATTCTTGCTTAGAAGTTTGTGACATACTAGTACAAAAACTATGTTCTAGTGCTTAAGGCTGAATTTAAAATTCTAACTATCATATAAATCAGCACTAGTGGAAATGAAATTCATTAATACTTTGGACACAAACCACAACTAACTAACATAGACACCAAGATGAAAATTATACACACACTCCATAAAAGCCACAAACTAAACACAATTGAACACTGGAAAATTACAAACGCACAAAAAAATACCCAACATCTATACTGAACGACCAGCTACACTTTAGATCACACACACTCTTTGTCACAATACCAGACATTCAAACCCCACCAAATACTCCCACCCCTTCAAGACAACACAACACCCATGCAACCTATGCCCACAACACAGGCACCCAGTAGCAGTTCGGAAGCTGCTGATGATGCACTAAAATAGTGCGAAATAGCCGTCCGAATCACCAAAGATTAATCCTAGTTTGCAACTTCAAGTGTTTAAGCATTATAAAATGTAAAAGTACATGTAAATGTAAGTATTATAAAATGTAAAATTATGCTACTGAAGTGTGTCTACATTTTACTGGACCCTCTGTATAGAGAGTTCTGAGGATATACACATGTTTAGATAGTTCACATTTTGTAAAGTGAAGTGAGGAAGTGAGGGCATTGTGAAATTCCTGATTTTTGCAGCCCAAATGTGTTTGCGGGATTTTACCGACTTGAACTTCAAAAGGAAGTGAACCCTGCGACTGTACTGGAATTCGTTATGAAAGAAATGGGTGTCATAAAATTCACAATTACTTTCATGAAAGTAGTTACGAAACCTTGTTTCTTTACGTAAACTAGCCTTAAAATGTAAACTTTTCCCCCCAAAACTCATGTGAAATACAACATAACTGTCCCTATCCAAAACACGAACCTCATGACTTTCTACTTCCACTTTCCAACATTGACTAAACAGTCAACATGTGCTGTTATCTCAGCTTCTTGCAACACTGTATCGAATGCAAGACAAGAAAAAGCCTGAGTTTTGTATCTTCACACATTTTTATGATGAAATTATTCAAATTAAACTTTTAAGTGTTACTGCTAGTACAGTATAATTTATGCAGTTAGTGTAAAATATTTAAAGCAAAATCATTAGTTATCTATGTATTACATCTTTCAGATGAGGGCATGTGTTACAATAAGAATTTGTAACGGACACCTTATACTCTCAATCGTGTAAGAAGAAGTCTATCCGTAAGTTGAAATGCTACTTATTACTGTGTGGCAATAAGGATCCTTCTTGATACATATGACAATATCTTCCGGTATGTTGTCAAATTATTAAGTGTTAGAATGGCTCTTTATGATATTGTGTGGGGGACAGGAAAATGTCTGTCCGTCTGTCTATCCATGTATCTGTACGCTGTATTGGATTTTTATGAAACTTGGTATACACATTTATAACGCTAATGGGAAAAAGCCTATTGATATTGGACCAAATCTGTTGATCAGTACCAGAGTAATGCCCAATTTAATGCCTATTTTATGGTAATATGTATCGGATTTTTATGAAACTTGGTATACATATTTATAACATCCATGGGAAGAAGCCTGTTCATATTGGACCAAATCGGTTGACCAGTACCGGAGTAATGCCCAATTTAGTGCCTATTTTATGGTAATATATTAGAAAGAATTTATCAAATGCAATTCATTTCTCATGGCAACATATTGTTTTACAGTGTTCATATATGGCTTTGGAAATTGCAATACCGTTAGCTATGACAAATAACACTACCCACTTATTCCTTCACATATGCTTATCAAACTAACCTTTGTTCTTCCATAAGCCCTGCTTAATGAATCGATCTGGATCTTAGCTCGGAAATCGATAACAAAAATAATTTATTGCAATTATCACTGACTAAACAAAAGCATTCTGACACTTTGTTACATCAGTTTACATAATTTTATTATATATAGTATATTATATTGCTTCACGGTAAAAAATTCCACTAGTAACATAATCAAAGCTTCGCTTGTACAGTACTTCCCTAGACGTAGGGTTAGGAGGAGAGAAGATACCTCATGTTTGCAAATACATAAGACTGAATGATGGCAAGAAATGATTCAAGAGCTAATAATACAATTAGTGTTTTGATAAGTAATCTTCTTTATATATGAAAGCCAACACCCACTGACTGACTGGCTGGCTGGCTGACTGATCACAGTATCTCAAAAATTATACAGCCTAAGAATGTGAAACTTGGCATACATATTGTACAGGCTCTAGAGGTGCACTAGGAAAGGATTTCAAAATCTTTGGCTTCTAAGGGCCAAAATGGGGTTGTAAAATTAAGTTAATTCCTGAATTCACCGAAAGGAATTCCCACTGTATGTACACAGTCCTCATGACAACATTATTTTTTCAGACTTCTACGCTAGTTCCAACAGAAGAACTTCTATCAAGTTTTAAGATATATATCTGCGTTGAACAACAGTTCAATGCAATTGTACGTCAGCAGTACTGAAAAGGTTAACAAAGTAAGGCACAAAGATATTGATGATGAAAGATCCATGACATTTGCAATACTTGCAGCATCACTGCCGCTAGTGTATATCATCATATGTACAAGGATGGCCAAGTCAATCACCAACAGATATCCGGTGTGGACGGTGAAGTTAGAAAGGTTAGAAATAACCTGAAGAAAATGGCATAAGTAGTCCACACATGTACGGCATACAGTGGTAGTATAAATTCATTTCAAAATGAAATTATTGCTTATGTTGTCCAAGAAGAATAGTTGGAGTAGGCAAGGTACCAAAAGGGCAGATGTTATTTAATGCACTAAACTTGAGTTGGACGAAATTACCTATTGGACATATTTATTTTTAACAAAATGTCACAGGCCTATTGGAGTATTAAGAATAGTTGGACAATAGTTTGACAAATTTTCCGGGAGGCATATAGATAACTGGACCCCAAATCTTGGCTGGCCTGCTCTCAACTCAAAAATACTTACAATTATAGTTGCATCGTGTTTTTAAAAATCGACGACTAGAACCTTTAAAAATTCCCAATGACAAAACGAGCCACATCCCTTGAAAGACAAGTGCCAAGAGATTCCAGATCAGGATTTTTCAATAGCTTTATCATTTTACTCCATTTTTCACTGAACAGTCCCATTAACACATTTCACGCTTTCTTCTCTGTCTTATTATTATTAATAACATTATTTTGTCATCATCATCACTGTTAAAATTTTATCATTATTATTATTATCATTATTATTATTATTATTATTATTATTATTATTTATTCATTCCACTGCTTTTACAGGTATTAAAACGATGTCATCGGCTTTTAGCAAGATGACACCGTTAAATTTAAACAGAAATGTTTAGTATACTGCGGACAATGGATGTACTACTCAAGATGATTATTATTATTATTATTATTATTATTATTATTATTATTATTATCATCATCACTGTTATAATTATTATTATTATTATTAATATTATTATTATTATTATTAATATTATTATTATTAATCATATTATTATTATTATTACTATTATTATTATCATTATCATCATCATCATTACCGTTATAATTTTATTATTATTATTATTATTATTATTATGATTATTAATATATTTATTACTATTATTATTATTATTATTATTATTATTATTATTATTATTATTATTATTATTATCACTGTTATAATTTTATCATTATTATTTATTATTATCATCCATTATTATTATTATTAATAATATTATCACTGTTATAATTTTATCATTATTATTTATTATTATAATCTATTATTATTATTATTATTATTATTATGATTATTATTATGATTATTATTATTATTATTATTATTATTATTATTATTATTATTATTATTATTATTATTATTATTTATTACTATTATTATTATTGTTATTATTATGCAAATGCTATGACTTCAAGCTGCATGAGTTTACGAAGCATTATTTGTTAATTACGAAGCTCTCCCTGAGGCTGAGGTAAATGTCTGGGGCACAGGGGTCAGGAGAAAGGACTGACACACTCTTGATGGGACAAGTTCTCATATCTTAAAACTTGATAGCAGTTCTTCTCCTGGGACTATACTATTTCTTAGCTCATAACTCATAGCAATAAAATAAAACGGATAAATGATACAATCAGTTTAACAACCTTTATTTTGTGCCCAAGCATTTCGATAATTTTGTAATACGAGGCGCGTCCGTAAAGTAAGTTTCCCTGGGGCCGTTTACAGAAACAAAACACAATTTCATTAACATATATATATTCCAACAGATATAGCAAGTGTTCAGCTATTTTTCAACATATTCGCCACCGGTATTGAACACCTGTGTCGTAGAAGTCTGCCGCCTGGGATTGAACCATTGTGTGACAAACATCTCTGCTCTCTGTCATTTCTTTAAGTGTAGGAAAATATGGAAATCACTGGGAGCGAAGTCCGGGCTGTAGTGTGATGTTTAAACACCTCCTAGCAAGTCTCCTGCAGAAGTAAGGCTGGGAGGTGTTTAAACATTCACCCTAAAGCTCGGACCTCGCTCCCAGTGATTTCCATATTTTCCTACACCTCAAGAAATGACAGAGAGGCGGAGATGTTTGTCACACAGTGGTTCAAGTCCTAGGCGGCAGACTTCTACGACACAGGTGTTCAATTACGGTGGCGAATATGTTGAAAAAACAGCTGAACACTTGCTATATCTGTTGGAATATATGTCCATCAACATTTATAACAAATGACAAAGTCACAAAGACGACTCGTAAATGTTCCCATTAAAGTAAATTATACATTGTTTGGTGTAATTTTTCTTGTAATTATGTGTAGAATTTATATATAACAAATATTTTAAGATAAAATGACATATTAAAAATATCTAATATTGATTGAAGTAGACTAGGTGACTCATGGGGCGGAAATTACGGTCGGTCCTAATCCCCTGCGCTTGTAAATGTGAGGGTGCTTGCGGGTGAAAGAACCTACCTGGTCCCACACGCCATCCTTGTTTGCTAAGGGTATAAAATAGCGTAAAATGTTATTTTTATTCGCTCTATTTTTTTAATTTCCGGGGGTGGTTCCCCTTTCATGGGGGGTATGGAATACCCCCCAAACCCTCCGTCACTTTCGACCCTCCCCGAAATTATTTTCTGGCTACGTACTGTCCTTCAGTTCGCTAATTTCTTTCTAGGAAGATGTTTGATAAATCCAAGAAGTTTCTTCCTGAAATAGTGAGAACAAAGCATGGAACAAGTGTTGGTGGAGATGAAGCGAGGCTCTGGTTGTCCGGTGTGAAGGCATGCGTGTCGCTTTGGAACCTGTTCTCCTCTCTCATGACCCGGCCTGGCTCTTCCCTCAGCGATATGATGTTAAGAAACCCTCACTAAATTGACATTCGATATCTCAAATGAATCCTTATATCTCCCCACAACACTAAACTCAGAAACCAGCAAATAATGACACAACCACAGCTTGTATATGAGATGAGGACAACGAAATCACAACCGAACTTCTAGTGAACGAAATAGAGGAAAAGAGTAATAACTAGGGCAAGGCATTTGATGATTTTGCATCTTTTTTATATGAAGACTAAAAGATAGCTCCAATGTATATAAATGTATACCATTAAATAATTAATTAAATAAGGGCAATTTGTTTTTGCATTATTTTGCTTTATTTTGCATATTTCGTCATTTTTAAAGAGATAGGTCATTTTTTGGCAATTTTTAGGTCATTTTCAGCATTTTATATCATTTTTGGCATTTTAGGTAATTTTCGGCATTTTAGCAATAACTTAGATATTTTTTCTTTCTTTTTAAATGGCACATATTTGCTAGGGGCAATTTGATGGGCATGCCAGTTCAGAAAGAATTTATTTTTCGCTAAGGGTGTCCAAGTACTGTAGTATAAATTTACTGATGTCTTTAGTAACAAAATAAGTGTGTTTTATATTGTAAATCCATATATAAAGCATCGTCATAAACTGTATTTAGCAATTCATTACTTAAGAAAAAACTAATTATAAGTAATAATGGTAAATTTATTGGTCATTATTTTAAGATTTCGGGTCATTTTTTCACTATTTTTAGGTCATAAGTGCATTTTTTATTTTGCATTTTTTCACTATTTTATGATCATTAAATGCCTTGCCCTAGTAATAACATAAACAACAAAATAACTAAGTAAAGAAAGAAACAAAGAAATTAATAAATGTAGAGGTAAAAAATCAGTTGTTAGAAAAAGAAAGAAACTAAGTCAGAAAGCAAATTAACGTGAGTTAGAATGGAAGTGGAGATCGCGGGTTCGATCCCCGATAAGTTCGTTTTCAATTGGCCTATACCTTCTGGTGGCATTATGGCCCTAGGGTCGACTCAGCCTCCAACAGAAATGAGTACCAGGAGCATACCTGGGGGTAGAGGCGGCCGGTGCATAAGACTGACAACCTTACCACCTCCACGTGCCGAATTACTAAAAACCCGGGAGGCTCAAGCTCCTGGAACCCTCTGGTCCTCCATGGCCTGTATAGGGATCACTTTGCTTTTTGTTGCATAAAAAGGCAAGATAAAAGCGAAGAAGACAATAATAATAATAATAATAATAATAATAATAATAATAATAATAATAATAATAATAATAATAATAATAATAAACTTATCAAGTCCACAACTAATATAAATACGTAATATACAGAGTGTTAATGAATAATACCGAAGTATTTTACCTGTGTATTGAGGGGACATAGACAAGCAACTTTTATTAGGAGATTTCTGCTCTATGACGTAAAATGTGTGTGCTACAGGGCATTGAAAGACATTACAGTTTGGTGCTCATAAGTCAATATTGAAGCGAAATAGGGTTAACATTTTCATTAAATTGACTTCATGCTTTCTTAGTGATCGATAAAAGCCTGATTCTTAATCATTCATCAACGGCTAAGCCTATAAACTTATCATAATTTAGAGTTTTCATAATCTGCAACATTTACAGACTAATCACATGACTGGCCGTCACTGCATTAGTTCTTTTCTTCACAACTACAGTATTGACAACGAAGTTCCTTTGTTTTGTATTTTTTCAAATGTTAGAAGTCAGTGGCGGCCATGCTCTGGGAGATTTTATGCTGTAACAGGAAAAGTTGAATGCATAGAGCAAAAATATACTAATAAAAGTTGCTTGTCTATGTCCCCTCTATACACACGTAACATATTTCGGTGTTATTCATTAACACCCTGTATATTATATCCTCAACGTCATCATTCTTACCGTGGTCAGCCCTGGTATTTCCAAAGCCTCATCGTCACCGTAATCTTTATTAAGTGCCAGTATTGTACTTTATGAGATTGTGTGTGGGGGACGAAAAATGTCTGTCCGTCTGTCTGTCTGTCCGTGTGTCTGTACGCGCCATAACTCAAATACGCTTTATTGGATTTTCATGAAACTTGGTACACGCATTTATAATGTCCATGGGAAGAACCCTATTGTTATTGAACCAAATCGGTTCACCGGTACCGATGTCAAACCCAATTTAGTGTTTTTATTTAAAAGCGCCATAACTCAAATATGCTTTATCGGATTTGCATGAAACTTGGTATACACATTTATAATGTCCATGGGAAGACGTCTGTTGATATTGGACCAATTCGGTTGGCCGGTACCGGAATAATGCCCAATTTAGTGCATTTTTATGGAATTATATAACAAAAGGCCCCATAACTCAAATATGCTTGATCGGATTTTCATGAAACTTGGTATACGCATTTATAACGTCCGTGGCAAGAAGCCTATTAATTTTGCACCTAATCGATTGACCGTTACCAGAGTAACGACTAATTAAAGTCACATGTTTTTTTAATTTTTGTCTACCTGTATAATTTGACAGTTAACACTATTCCTTCACTTATGCTTATCAAACGACACCGTCAAACTGACTGAGTTGGCCAAATGGTAACGCCTTGGACTCGTATTCTGGAGGTCCCCGGAGCTGGCCGATTTGACATGGATTTTTTTAATTTTATTTTTATGTGAGTGCGCGATTGTCAAGGTATCACATATCTGTAGTTCTGCTGACGATGGTCGATTTTAATCTGTTTAGAAAAACTTATAATTGATTCAACAAAAACATACTGGCACGTTGTTATATCAGTTTACCTGATTTTATTGATATCATGAATATCGTCATAGCCGTCACCTTGTTAACGTTTTCCTTCTATCAATCATCTCATCAGTACCTCAGTACCTTTATCATCTTTGCGAAATGTATTAACATGGCGACAACAACCTTCGTAATCTTCAAATTCATATACCTGCCTTATACAGTAAACTCAGCAAAAACAAACAGGAATATAAACATTTCCTGTGTCATGACAGGCGAAGACAGGATTCTCAGAAGGGTGTAATTTCCAAGACACCTAACGTCACCTTCAAGTACAGTGATGTCCATTAAATTCACAGAGATCGTCGCAAGGCCAGGCATGCGCACTTGCTTCACCTGACATTTTATGCAACTTATGCGCATATTAAATGAACATGATAGAAAGAGGAAAAGATTACTGTCGATGGTAATGTTACAATCAGAAATACAGAAATGGCTCTAAATGGCGTTTAGTGATCATTACACAATTTTCACCTTGACAAATAATTTTATCCAATAGTTTCTCTATTTTAGAGTGCATAGTTTCTCCGTAAAATATAAATCCGTGCCGGACCGCAAAGAAAACAGTTAACACAATGATTAGGCTCATAGTTTATTTCACGTACTCTTCTCTATAAATTTTACATGCATTTTACATTTTCTTCATAGTTAATCTACCCGTACTATAGGTAGACAAAGAATTGTGTTGGCCCCAAGATTCGACGTCGCGTTTTCGACATAAATAAACGTTTTCAGGTCTCCTGAATAAAAAATATTATTTTTAGAAACATGTCTGTCTGTCTGTCTGTCTGTCTGTCTGTCTGTCTGTCTGAATGTCTGTGTGTGTCTCAGTTTCTTTGTGAGATGCGATGTGGTAACAACATTCTCTTCATTTTTACAACCAACGTACGTGAAGACAATGTCATACATAATATACGACTGGGGCCATTTACATAAACAAAACACACTTTCATGGACATATATATTCCAACAGATACACAGCATTTCTTGATGTGTAGGAAAAGATTGAAATCACTGGGAGCGAGGTCCGGGCTGTAAGAGGGATGTTTAAATAGGCTACCTCCTAGCAAGTCTCCTGCAGAAGTTCGGCTGAGAGGTGTTTAAACATTCACACTAAAGCCCGGACCTCGCTCCCAGTGATTTCCATCTTTTCCTACACCTCACGAAATGACAAAGAATGACAGAGAGGTGGAGGTGGTTGTCATGAGGTGGTTCAAATCCCAGGCGGCACACTTCTACGACAAGGGTATTAAAAAATTGGTGCCATGGCAAGACAAATGTTTCAATTCCGGAGGCGAATATATTGAAAAATAGCTGAACTCTTGCTGTATCCGTTGGAATATATATGTCCATGAAATTGTGTTATTTTTTCTTTAAATAGCCCAGGGAAACTTACTTTATGGACGCGCCTCGTAAAATACTAAGAGGCAAAACTTTTATTTGGGCAGAGGAAGTTATGCGTTTCACATAAGATTTTTTAAAGGATTTTAAGACGATACTGATAGTTGGTAAACTTTCGCGCAACCAATAGCCTATAACTGCAGTCCAACATTCCATATAAGTGCTAAGGTTAATTTGTTGTAACTCAAGAGTTTTACATATTAATGGAGGCTACTGTACTCAAGATCAAGTTAAGCAAAAGTGGCAACACCGCAAACTACCTGCTAAATATGCATGATCGTGTAGGCCGGTACTTAATTGTTGTTATTGCAGTTTTCTGTAAACGGCCTTCAAATAATCTATCTTCAAAACCGAAGCTAGTTCATGGCCTTCTGTCCTCACAAATAAGATGAAAATCAGCGCCCCTCAGCCCAAGAGATCATGTCTAGGAATAACTGTCAACTGTTAAATGTGCAAAGATGGCGAGATGGAAGCTCTGTTCAAGGTAAATCGCACAATTATACTTTCCTTGTTATAGTCCAGACTGGTGTAATTAGATCCCAAGACATTGCTCCTATTAGCCGGCTCCATAAACGTTCAACCCCTGCAAACGGGTGTGTAGCCATTGTCTGCCATGTGAAGTCATCAGGAGAAGGTCTCGGGGAAGGGAGATATTTTTAGCAGTTGCTATGGATATTGTTCATCAAAATAACGTTTACAATAATTGGACAATAACTAATCAATAGACTTCGGATTTTAGGTAAAAACCTATTTTAATCCTTAAGTGATATATGGACGAAAACTTGTATATGCATAGATATACAAGCATTCATGAGCCACAGATTATTGTCTCTGTTGGACACTACATGAGAATATTATAGGAGAAAAATTCCTCCGGCACTGGGACTTGAACCCAGGACCTTTGCTTGTATATCTATCTTGAATGTTAACTGTACAATAACAGTGGGAGCCCGGTCACAAAAATCACTACTTAGTGTGCCTCACAGTACTGCATATGACATAACTTGTCTGTCTGTGAGGTAGACCATTAGGGCAATCAGTCATAGGAGAGAAGTTCCATCTGGCGCTGTGAATTGAGCTCCGGCTTAGCTCAGTTGGTAGAGCATTGGCGCGAATAGCCAAAGGTCCTGGGTTCAAGTCCCAGTGCCGGAGGAATTTTTCTCCTATAATATTCTCTTGTATATGCATGTTTCATAATGACTATGCCTAAAACTGATACTTTTATAGGACCTAAAACAGCCTATTTTTAAGTTAGAGCCTAATATTGCCTTTTTCCTTGTTTTTCCTCTAAAGTTCAAAATAAGTAATTTTTTATTATAAATTCTAACATTTATTTTCAGTTCGTACTAATTTTTTTAGCTCGGAATGTGCAGTACATGACACATTTGTGACGTGGTTAAATAATAAGGAATGTTTTGTCTTCAGTAGAAAAATTCCTTGGAATTCCCAAGAAAATGTAGCGTTTTTCTCCCGACTCCCACATCCAGTATAATAAAAAAACCTTAGTTCTCTGAATAACTGAGGGATACAAGGGGTTGAATTAGCTTCTGGGCGCAGGGATTAGGTTTTCACTGTTGTGGTAGTAATACAGACCCTAGTAATAGCTATATATAATTCTGTGTACCATAGGTCTATATCTGTGTTTTATCAAGATTATTTATTAATAGTGACTTCAATAAATATAATATTCTACATTGCAATTGAGATATTTCAGAAAATTGGCAACTTAAACGTTTTTTTAAGAGACTACTTTACGATTTTTAAAACCTATTTTCCCATTTTTAGAGCCTACTTTAGGTACCTAAAACAGCATTTTTAGCGACCTAAAAGTCCGAAGTCTACTTATAAGCCAAGTAAAAGGGTGTCAACCATAAACTACACCCGATGTTAAAACCAAATCTTGTTCGTGAAATAAATAATAATTTGAAGCTAATCAAAATTTTAAAACAAATTTGTCGGTGAAAACGAATGTAAATAAACCCCACGAATTTTCAAATACAGCATCTGTGATATATTATCGTACAGTATTACAACTACAAACACGTTTTTGGAACATGAGTGTGGAACGGACTGACCACAATATAATTCAATTTACCAAGGTCTCCTTGCTAATCCTTAAACCGTGACAATTGCCAAATAAGTGGGCTCCCTAGTATAGTAGATTAGCCACCACGCCTAGATGACCAAACAGTTTGCCCCCGGCACTGAAACTGCAGTTGGGTTAATCAGAAATTCCATAACGTTTTTTTCTGAATCTGGTTTCCTAAGCTCAGTTGAAAACGTCTTTCAATTCCGTCTTATTGGGGGGGGGGGGGAAATTGTTAACACCTCATACAACGGAAATACTTGTAGATGTAATCATAGGCGTACCGAGGGGGGGTTTTGGGGGTTTGAACCCCCCCCCCATTGATTAGAAAAAGGAAAATTGTATAATTTTTTTAAGTCTGCCCATAAATTACTTAATACAAGTATAAAGCGTGGCAAGCTTAAAACTCGTTATTTTGCGTCTTAATTTTTAAAATTTTCCGGGGGTTAACCCCCGGAAGCTTAAAACTCGTTATTTTGCGTCTTAATAATTAAAATTTTCCGGGGGTCGAAGCTTAAAACTCGTTATTTTGCGTCTTAATTTTTAAAATTTTCCGGGGGTGGCCCCCGGAAGCTTAAAACTCGTTATTTTGAGTCTTCATTTTTAAAATTCTCCAGGGGAGGGCCCCCGGAAGCTTAAAACTCGTTATTTTGCATCTTCATTTTTAAAATTTTCCGGGGGAGGACCCCCGGACCCCCCTCCCCCAGACGTTATAACCCCCCGCCCATATGGTCGGCCTGGTTACGCCTATGGATGTAATGGAAATGCGTCAAATCTGAACAAATGAATGTAAAAACCATGGCCTCCGTGCAACAACATCTAATAGACCAGCGGTTCCCTAACTTTTTTGTCCTGGGACCCACCTTCACCTAGAAATTTTTTTTCGCGACCCACTATTACATAACGATAACCAATGTAGGCTATATGTTTTTCATATGCCTTTCAACAGTTTTATTGTGTTCAAATGCCCTGCTGAGAAAACACAGTTGAACTAAAAATGGTAAAGTTTATTTCAATAAAGAACATTGTCCAAATAGTGCATTTTATTTTTAAAAAAATTAATGAGATTTGTGAAACTTTATTTTTATGTTTCTATAAATAGATTTAGTTATTAACTTTGTACTTGGTAGCAATGTCAGTTTCCTTCAGCTGTGAAAGTTGTTTGGATTCTTAAAATTAAACACTCTTTTCTCATATTGAAAACAAGTTTAATTTTTCCCTCCGTTTTCGCGACCCACCGAAATTGCTCCCGCGACCCACCCGCGACCAATAGTTTGGGAACCACTGTAATAGACGGTCCTCGCAGCAGAGTTGGCATTTTCCCGTCCAAAACTAATATATACCATCCCAGTGGGAAAAACTGTAAATACCGGACAAAAGTGGGAAAAACTTGAAAACATTACGATATGTTAACAAATTCCAACTTTATGGATTATATTCTTATTCCAAAATATTTGTGTAATTTCTCGAGAAATAGTTTTAAAACATATGTCAGAATTATAATGCAATAATATCAAGCTTTATGATTCCATTTTGCAACAAATAAATCTTCAGAAATATTTACTTCTATTGTTTGTTTTATGGAGGCTGTAATAGCCAAGCCCAAAATACAGTGAAACCTCTCTATAACGGACATGTCTGGGACCGTAAAAATCGTCCGTTATAAAGGGGTGTCCGCTCTAGAGAGGTTAAAACATTCTGGAGTAAAATAATCTACAGTACAGTACTTACACGAGAGTGTTATAAAGTAGATGAAAATCTCTTTAGTTTACACAAATCCATTACACAGATATGTTATACTGTAGGCCACTTTAGGCCTACATTCCAATAACTACAGTCTGCGTCAAAACTAAGTCAACAAAAGAAGAAAAGAAGTTCATTACAATACAGTACAGTATACTGTAGATCAGGGTCGGGAACGAAGGCACTGAAGGCGCGAAGTTACCCTCCCTCTCGTCCCCACTACTCTATTTCAGCAGTGAGGTAATGACAACTAAACCGGTTGACTCAGTGACTAGTCGCGTGGCAGTAATCCTGTTCAGTGCTGGCTTGTGTGCAACATGAATGAACGAAGAGTATTTAATCGGGACTGGAGAACAAGTATTTTTTTTTCTTGAAGATTATAAAGCACAGGGTTTGATATGTCCTACTATTATTGACTACATTACAAGCTTTACCATCAGGAGGCATATCAATTCGGCTCATGTTGGAACCTAAGACGAGGTTCTATTACCAACAGAATTGTTGACCTGGGCAAAAGTTTGGAGAAACGGTTGATAGACACTGCTCATTTTCCCTTGCCATGGACAAAAAAACTAAAACTCCGTGGCGCGACATCCTCGAAGGGACAAAGCCTACCACCCGACCGCTGCGTCATCTACCTATAGGCAGATGGCAGGATTGGGGGCATGTGGTCAGCATGCCGACACCCACGGCCGTTAATGGTGGTTTCCATGACCGGTGCCATGGACAAAACTACTGAAAATAAAGATACTGCTCAATTTGCTGTGTTACAGAATTAGTTGTGATGGAGGAACTGCTGGAAATTTATTCAATGAAAGATCACGCACGCGGTGAAGATTTTTTGAGGCAGTGATGATGATAGCGTGAAAGTTTAAGCTTGAATGGGACTAGATGGTCTGCGTAGCTACAGATGGGGCTCCAGCAATGGTGGGAACAGAAATGGGTCTAATAGTGAGACTGCGAAAATTCCTTTGTAAAAATGGATTTCCCTCTAATAGCTTTGTAGCCATTCACTGCATTTTTCACAGGGAAGCACTGTGTGCAAAATCAGCTACTTTGAATAACGTAATGAATATTTGTGTTAAGATTCTGGATCTAATCAGAGCGCATGCTCTGCGGCATAGACAATTTCAGGAAATTCTGATACTCTCAGATTCCGAATACTTGGATTTGCCATACTTCTGCCAGGTAAGATGGCTAACCAGTGGCAAAATGTTGCAAAGAATGATCTACGGAAATACATAGTTCCAGAACTTAAAAATGATATCTTTGTTTGTGATTCAGCGTTCTTAAGCGATTTAACGGTTCACGTAAATGAAGTTAAACACAACGCGATTGTACATTTAAGTTTTAACAGACTGTGTGAAAGCATTCAATCAGAAATTAAATATTGCACCATTTCCCATCCTTAAAATCGGTTATGAAAGATGAATTGCTTGATATGAAAGAAAAATATGTGGCACTATTACAGGAGTTATCAGGAGCTTTCTCAGACAAATTTGTAGTCGTGCAAGCGTTCGACAATGACTGCAGGCTTTTCGAAAATCCATTTACATTATGATCCTTTGGTGGGCCATGACGAACTGCAATTGGAATCAATTAACCTTCAAAGCAGCACACCATTGCGCAGTTCAGGAAAACTTGGTTTGGATTTATACACTTCACTGCCGAAAACATTTCCCAAGCTGCGCCTTTTTGCAACTAAATTACTGGCCATGTTTGATACTACTTATCAATTTGAACAACTTTTCAGCCTATTGACCTTGAACAAGAGCTTGCTGGGCAGTCACATTTCTTATGAATATCTACGATGTGTTCTATGTTTAAGTTCATCGAGTTTGCAGTCGGATATTAAAAAGATAATATCTGCAAAGAGACTAAAAAGATGCCAACTGTCTAAATCAACACAGTGCCATTAAGAATACGCCAATATGTAATAATGTACGTTTAAATAATTTCACTACACTATTCAGCTAAATTGTGACGTTTATTTTGAGAATTACGGTGTAGAAACCACTTAAATGCCACTAGTAACATAAGGAAAATAAGTAGAACTAGTTAGTAAATAATGTTAATTGTATAGACCTGCTTCTCTGAGCTGAAGGCTTGGCTAGAATATTAGAACTGTGCTTCAACGTTGCCATTGCGTCTTTCCTCATGGTACCTAGATGTCCCATTACATCTCTTTGTGCCTTCCTTGCCAACTCTTCAGCAGTTCAAGAAATATTCATTTCATTAATTAATAGATATCTCCTCCAATATCTGAGGTACCGCCACTGAGGCATGCGTCACGAGTCTGCCTACCTCTCAGGTGGAAGGAATGGGAATGGGGCGAGTGTAGGGGTAGAGAACTTCGCACTCTCAGTGCATTGCTTGCCAAGCCTGCTGTAGATATATGATTTTCTCGTCAAGTGTCCGTTAAGAGAGGTTTGAAGAGGCTTTTTAAGTGGATTTTTTTGTGTCCGTGTCCGTAATATAGAGTGTCCGTCTTAGAGGGGTTAATTATTATGAAGTTTCATTATAGTGACCTAGGGGCCAGAAAAATCGTCCGTAAAGGAGGGGTGTCCGCTAAGAAGGAGTGTCCGTTAAGAGAGGTTTCACTGTAAATAACTGAAATACTGAAGTTCTGGCTAAAACTATAAATATAAATCCACAGTATTTGCACTACATAGCTCAGTTTCAATCAGAAGAGGAACCTTTCTGATATTATTAGTAGCGTGTCACCTCCAAATCTATCAGCTGACTAATAAATGAATAATATTAGGGAAGAGATTTTATCAGTAGTGTTCATATCTCTATGAAACAAGATTTTATTAACTAATAAATAATATTATAAGTTCTAAAATAATTAACTAATATTATTAGCAGGGCCCGGATTCTGATGACCTAAATTTGTTTGAAAATGACCTATAAAATGACCCTAAATTTGAAAGGAAATGACTTAATAATTATAAAAAATTACCTAAAAACTGATATTTTGTTTATAAAAAATTATTACTGTAAACACAAAGTTATAGACTAGTTTCTACATAATTGTAAAAACTGTAAATAACTGTAATGTTGCGAATATTCTTTTCTCACGGAAATTCATACTGGCACTGAGGCACTGGCGAGTCAAAATTCGGCATTTCCTTGTGTGGTCTGCCGGATTATATTGTTGTTTATTGAGGGTAAACAGTAGTTTGCACTCTCAAATCCAAGCAGGTGGCCAAGTCAATCTAATAACAGTAGTAATATAATACAAAATTTTGGCGTATTTCCGACTGAGACATGACAACACTTTTCCTTCTTGCATTAAACAAATAACACCTCAAAGACAGCACCGCTAGCGACGAAAAAAAAGTTAATACACTCAATGTAAATACATGAAAATGACTAAATAAGGAATAAAATGACTAAATAATGACCTAAAATTGAAATAAATGCCCTAAAAATATAAAATTGCATAAAATGACAAAAAATGACCTATTAAAATGTATTTTTATAATCTTAGAATCCATGATTAGGATTTATCCACAAGTTGGCAATGTCTAAGCAGCATCAATAAAAAGATGACATGTCATTAGAATCCGGGCCCTGATTATTAGCAAGTTCTATGAAACAGGGCCCAGAATGTGAAGCAACGTCCATGCTTAGGGTGGGGAAAATTTTGTGAGTGCCCACTTAAACATAAAACAAACAAAGTCATCTGTAGGAACATCTGCTTAAAAATCACAAACATGAGAAACTGGAAGAAGTACGTAGAGAATATATCTGTGTCAGATTAGAAATGGTTGTCATGTCACGCCCAGGTAAGGTAACGGCTTGAATAAATTAATTGAAGAGACGCAAACTGTTGAAGGACGGTCATAAAGCGGATAATCTGATCTGGAAACGCCCACCAGCTATGCACAGGCTATCTCATTACACTCAGAACAATTGAATCCCGCAATCCAAGAGGGGCCCAACGCCAGTTTGTATTGAAAAGGTTTCAGTTACTGTGCATTTCTATGCAACAAAAATTCCTTTTGGATCAGCAGATTTCGAAGTTCATATTTCTGCTAGATTTTGGCAGTAGGGGGCAAGGGGGTCCAACCATGGAACATTTTTAAATGTTGAACTAAAGAAAATAACATTTTACGCTAATTTAGCATTGAAAAACTAGCTAGTAAATTTGTTTACTATACTCTAAGACAGCGTTTCTCAACCTTTTTGAACCCGAGGACCTCTAAAATGTAAAAAAAAAAAAAAATTAAGGGCCCCTAATTTTACATCCCACTTTTAAAAGTAGGCTTTATGTAGGCCTAAATTCTTAATATTTGGGGTATTAATTATAGGTCATTATAACGAAATAAATCTAAATACATTTTTTTTATTCAACGGAAACACAGTTATTGAATTGGAAGTAAACTATTGACAGTTTAATGCTTATTACCAATTTGATAATATAATTAAGAATTATGTTATTGCTCACTTTTAATGAGACGGTTGAGCTTGTCGCCTCCTGCAGAGTTCCTGGATATATGGCTCAATATTAGTCAAATTTAGTCGAAGATCAGCAGATACATTAAGTCACCACCATCTGGTGGTCCGCGGACCACTCTGCGGACCATAGGTTGAGAAACGCTGCTCAGAGACATGCCAACTTAAACAAGGAATCGTTACCTAAGTTATAACACGTTTTACTGTTTACGAGGGAGAATCAAATGAAAACCGCAATTAATTTTTTTCCACTATTTTACTGCAGGAAGAATGTTTGCTTGTACATTATTTTTCCACATAGTCCCCTCCCAGTTCAATGCACTTTTGCCATCTGATAGGATGTGCTTAGACACCGCGTGAGAAAAATTATTTTGGTTGTCGCTTTAGCTTCTCGTCCACCTCCGACTGAACATCTTAATCAGACTTGAACTTCTGCCCTCTAAGGTGCTCCTTTAATGGAGCAAAGATGTGGAAGTCTGACGGTGCCAAAGCAACGGGGATTGCTGAATGCAGGTGTTTTGCTTCAACATGATAATGCCCGGCCTCATGCTGCTCGTGCAACCATGAAAACCATTCGCTTCAAGTGCCTCCCACATCCACCATACTCGCCAGATTTGTCGCGATGCGTTTATTTCCAAGTTCTGACAAAAAACGGCAAAACCACCTGCAATTGACTTGACAAATGAAACGTAGCCTATTACTGAAAAGTGATGCTTCGATAGCGCTAAAAATGCAAGTTTTCTGTTTATTTATTTATTTATTTTTTAACTCATAACTAGCGAACGCAAGCGAAAATTAAAAATCCGACTTCGAGGTGCATTCGGCCACCTTTCATCCTATCTACGTTTAAAATTTCAGATCTCTGCGTGCAGTATTTCGCTGGGCATCGCACACAGACAGACGGACAGACAGAGGGACAGACAAAACGACAAACACTTCCTCTTATTGGAATGACAATTCTTACACACTGGTCTCTTATTAGTATAGATTTCTAAAAATAACTATAATACTAAAATTTAATAACTAAATTAGGCCGGAATATGATAAATATTAACTCTTTAACATTGGGAATAGTGAAATTGCTAATTTATCTCTCATATTTGTTTCAGATTATCAAGAAATAAAAGTGCACTCTCTTCAAAACGAATAATTAGAAACATAACTGAGGTTTTCTTTCAACCTACACTAGAATAGGCATTTTCCTTATAACTACAGTATATAACAAAAAAGCAGGACTATAAAGAGCAGATAGATAACTGTTAAAAGAAAACACCCGCGTGTTGACCGGTGCCATGGCAATGTTCGCCGATGACTCAGCACTCGGATGTCAACGCTGTATGTATTATAATCTGAGTGATACTGCCTTAAAACGAGAGAAGGGAATTTAAATTATACAGAAAGTAGCAAGAGAATAGTCCATTGTAGACATCAAGTGAAAATTAAGTTATAATGTTAATGAATTTCATTTTTTATCCAATGAGGGGAATAATTCTAGAGTGATAGGGAAAAAGCGAATAAGTAAAAAAAAAAAAAAACAAAACAAAGTTCCAGGAGAGACAAAAAAAAATTTATTTCCACAACATTGTTGCAATACTTAGTTCAGTCCATCCAGATATTTTTTACATAGTATAAGATAGTATGTAAAATTATGGGTGGGCTGAACTAGATATTGTAACAATGCTGTGGAAATAAATTGTTTTTTGCACGACTTAACTAATTAGTGGTACTTACGAATATTGTTGCCGTGGATCGTAAGTTGACATTCCCACACGCAATCTTGTTGCTATGTGCGGTAAGAGTTTCCGTGCTGTTATGAATATTACGCCACACCTCATAATACAAGCCTTTATGGACAAGGCCCCCCAGGACAAATATTCGGTTCGCATAACAACAAACACATGCTAATCACTTTCTGAAATAAACATCTATCTTCAAGAATGTATATACATAACTAGCATGTGCCCGCGGCTTCGCCCGCGATAATTATTTCAAGAATTAAAAATTAAGAGCATAATAGTTAAATCATTACATTTATTAACACCTAAATCGCATGGACTACATACCACGATCAGATAGCATCGACTGGTAAAAGCTACCTCAGATTCGAGTTTCTTGGCCCAGAAAACCTCTGTATAGTGAGATTCGTCCAAATAAAACAACGTTTGACCATATTTAGGGCTTACAACATTCAAGCGATCGCGAAAGTTTTGTTTTCAAGGTTTGACAAAAATAGCCAAAGCCAACTGTAATTGATTTGACATTGACATGTATAACTGAAAACTTATGTTTTGAAAACGCAAAAAATGCACGTTTTTTGCCAGTTTTTCACTCATAACTCACGAACGAAAACTAAAATTAAAATTCCGGCTTCGAGGTGCATTTTCCGACCCTTCAGCACACCTATGTTTAAAATTTCAGATCTCTGCGTTCAGTAGATTTCGCTGGACATCGAGGAGAATTCCTTTTATTAATATAGATAATATGAATTATAATGATACCTTCTCTAATTTGTCAAACATCCATTTAATTTAATCCAAGCCCACCTGATACCACTGGTAACAATACGTTCTGTGAATTTGTTTTGATAATTCTATGTAAAAAGAGATTAAGTATTTTCAAAAACATTTAATTTTTGGCATTTAGAATCATAATTTTTCAAAATCCTTTCTTAGTGAGCACCTACATTATGAAGCGAAGGTACTGTCAAAATTCCAAGTCTCTACCTGTTATAGTTTAGGCTGTACGTTGATTCCTGTCATTCAATCAGTCATTCATTCAGTCTGTCTGTCAGGACAAAGCCTTTTATATATATAGAGATATTTTCAGGTAATATCACAATTAATATAATTAAATTGATATAAATAATCATCGTGCAAAAAATAGCATGCAATACTCGTTCCGGAATCGCATAACGGATCTCGGAAAATTGAAAAAACTCGGCGCGAGCGACTCGTTTTTTCAAACTATTTCCTCGATCCGTATACATGCCTTACGGCACTTGTATCGCAATATAGGCTACTATTTTGCTTCTCTTAGAACTTTGGTTTTCTGACTTATTCGCTTTTTCCCTATCACTCTAGAATTATTAAAAGAAAAATATTACCACTTTATGTCCTCATTTGTTGAAAAGGATCGGATTTCCACAAAATTTGCCAATAACTTGCGTTAGTTTACACTTCATTATGCTTCAAGAATATTATGGATAACACCATAAAACTGTAAAACTGTAATTAGACCTATAACAGTAATAATGTTTAAACGGTTCAAAGTATTTTCAAAATCTTATATCATTAGAATGTAGTGTTTCAATGTATAACTCTATTTAAAAGAGAGAAATAGGTCTGCACATAATAAATTATATGTTTATACCTATCTAAGCCAAATTTAGCATCTATCCCAAATACAAAATTCTGTTTTTATATGACTCCTTGTTTTCGAGTTTTGCTAATCACAGACACGCCGGGCGTACACACATGCTTCTAAAAATATGATTTTGAAGTGAAACTTCTTTAGGCGCGCTAGGAGTAAATCGAGAGCTAACCCAAAGATGCGTTACGAAGAAAATCGTCACGAAAGTAGCGGGGCTGTGACGGACTTCACAGAAAAAAATCAACTCAATGAAATTAAAAAATTAAAAATACAAAAATCAAAAGTGAAAAAATCCAAAATTCGAAAATTAAAAACCGAAATCCAAAATTTTAAAAAATTCAATGATCCAAAATTTAAAAAATCCAAAATTAAAAATCTAAAATTTAAAAAATACCAAATCAAACATTAAAAATCCAAGAAATAAAAAAATTCAAAGATCCAAATTTAAAAAATCCAAAATTCCAAAATTCAAAGTTCCAACATTAAAAAATAAAAAAATCCAAAATTTAAAAATGTCCATAAACCCAAAATTTAAAAATCCAATAATCCAAAATTTAAAAAATCCAATAATCCAATTGAAAAATCGAAAATTTTTTAAAAAATCCAAGTTTCACTTCTGTCGCGTGGCGTTCCACGCACCCGATTTTTTTTATTATATTTTTATTTATTTAGGGAACATCGAATTTCAGGATTGAATACAATACTCTCCCTCTCTCTCTTCATATAGTGCCGATGCTTACGGGTATAGAAACAAGAAAAATACATGAACAAATAATTTTTTGTCAACAGATTACATTGAAACGTTGGACGTCATTCTCACAGCATGGGATCTATTCCTTGTTGGGTTATCATAATTATCATTCTCTACTGCAAGACCTGCCTAAGTGGTATATTTGCAAGTACTAATTAAGTTTTATAAACATGAACAGCTGGGAGTCATAGGTAAAAACGAACAAAGAGTACAGTCGTCGAAATTAAATACAGTAAGTGAAGGAAAAAGAATGGGCGAAGGCATGAAAGAAAGGAAGAAGAAATAGCAAAGAAAGAAATGATAATTATGGCAGAAAGAGACTAAGGATAAGTTCCTACACAAAAGGTAGCGTTGCAAACAAAAAAGAGAATTCTCCAGGTCATAGTAGAAAGTATATTGACATATGGAGCAGAAGGTTGGAGTTTATCGGAGGGTCAAAAAAAGCAAGATATAGGCAGTTGAAATGGATGGACTGCGGAGGGGTGCCAGAGTGTCCAGTTTGGAGAAGAGAAGCAATGAAGATATTAGAAGGATAATGGCTATAGAGGAATCCGTGATTGAAAGAATTGAGAGAGTCGAAAACTCCAGTGGTATGTCCATGCGAGAAGGATGGATGAGAAGAGATGGCCAAATATTTTGCTCAAGTGGTCTCCAGGGGGCAGAAGGAAACGGCGACGACCTAGAACACCTTGGAAGTCTGGAATATCACGGATGATGGATGAGAGGAAACTGGTGTAAGGAGACTGGAATGATAGGCGTAGATGGAGAATGGGAATAAAGGGTAACCACTGAAAAGTGGATACGCACTCAAAAGTAAAAGTAAGATTTTATAAATGTGAAAAAATGTAAGACAAAGTAGTTTTGGTTTTAATTATAATTATAATGATTGTTACGTCACATGTTGCCAATAACCAATTCGAAAACAGATTATTTTATACAACATAACTTATTTGGAAATTAAAATAATTAAATGTACATTGATTAAAAACACAATTTCGATTCGGTGCAAGCCTGTTCGTGTGCTTTTATTCTGTTCTGCTGTTAGCTTACCTAAATGAAGTTAGCTATGTCTTAAATGCACCATTGGTAGCACTGGTCACAATATGGTAACTCGAATCGATTCATGGATGGTTGATTCACAATATGCCGTGAACACGCAGCTGTTAGTTTTGTTTTTACATAATAAATCACGAAAGTAATCATTTTCTGTATAATCCGTTACCGGTACATTTTTATTCATAGAATAGTCTTAATAAATCCAACTCGAGTTGACGAGCTTCATCAGATAAATTCGTTCCTGTTGCGCAGTCGCGAATCTATCGATAAACTCGTAAACTCTCGTGGGATTACCTATGAGAAAACAACCCAAAACTGAGAAACAAAGAAATTTGGATGAAGGGAGAGAGAGAAAAACAAATTGAAGACGTGGTCGAAATTTAGGGAGAGAGAATCACTTGCAGTTACCAAGAAAAGGTCACACAGGCCTTCTCTCTCCCACCCTGTATGTTCATAAAGCCTATTCCTAAAGCTTTTAATGACATATTTGGTAAACAGGAATTTCGTATACGACTGCGTCGTGCTGCATTTCTGCTTACCGTGTAGCAACAGTTTCAATTCCCCAAGATAGAATCTTTTAGGCAGCCTGTGGTAGAGTTGGGCGGCGCCGCGCGTCGTGGGCGTCGGTCTCAAGGTGGACGACCTGCAGCATTTCCGCGTCCCACACCCCACCCCACCGTTATTCTATCCAATAATAATAATAACAATAATAATAATCATAATAATAATAAAAACAACAATAATAATAATAATAAATATTTTTTTTAGTAAGGAATATTCCACAATACAATGGTTTTCTTTCATCCCACAACAATCTTGTGCCTCCATAAGTCCCTGTCCATAGCATCTTCTTCACTTAATCCTTTCCTCGCCATACTCCTTTTCACCCCATCCATCCAGCACTCTTTGGGCTTCCCTCTTCTTCTTTTTCCTTCTACTTTCCAATCCAAAATTTTCCTGGGTATTCTATCCTCTGTCATTCTGAGTACATGACCATACCATTTCAAGCGTCTTTCTTCTACAATTTCCAAAATATTCTTTTCAAGTTGCATTATTTCCCTTATTCTATTATTCCGAATTTTTTCTTTCCTGGATTTTCTTGCTGAACGCCTCCAAAAATCCATTTCTAATACCATTAATGTGTTTAAAAATAATAATAATAATAATAATAATAATAATAATAATAATAATAATAATAATAATAATAATAATCAGGGCCCAGATTTTGATGACTTGTCATCTTTTAATTGGTACATCATGGACGTTGCCCACTAATGCAGATATTCTGCTCATTTATTAATTTTAAAATTACATAAAAACATAAATATATAGATAAAAGGTCCTGAAACCCCTAAAGAGCAGGAGCTCGTGCTCGGGGGCAGTTCCTTGATTATATTTACATGTTTTACATTACTGAAATATAATCTTAACCTAAATTTACCTTAAACCGAAATAGGCAAAATATTGTGAAATAGTACTAGGAAAAAAGACAAAATCTGAGAGAAAAGGCATGACTCAATTGATTTAAAAAATTATAATAATGAAAAATAAATTACCAAGATAGTAGTAGGCACCAAAAGATAAACCTACTTTAAAAGGGATGCAAATCTAAGTTATACGAGTTTTCTAATTTAAGATTTAAAGACTCCATAACTACATTTGGCTAAAACTGGATGTAATGTGATTTTAGAATTATACATGACTCTTAGATTATAAAAAGGGCAATTTTAGGGGTTTTTTGGCCATTTTCTCAATTTTCATTTTTTAGATTATTTTTAAAATTCAGCGTCATTATTTGGTCATTTTTTGGCCATTTTACGGTCTTGTTCCTCCATTTTATATTTTAGTTTTTTAATATTTTAGAAACTGTATGTTTCATACATAAGAAAAGAATCTTTCACAAAAATCTCATATCATACTCATAATACCAGAATAGCTAATCATCTTCATCTAAATAAACATAGGCTCACAAAATGCTTAAATAGTATAATACATCAAGGAATAAATATTTATAATAAGTTACCTGATGGGTTTAAAGCTCTTTCTAACAATGCTTTTAAAAATAAAGTTAAAAAAAATCCTGTTACTGTATCAACCCTTTTCTGTCCATGAATTTTTTGATATACAGATGATAGACTTATCAATTTAGTTATGCTTTTTGAAGGAGAGATTTCCTCTTAATCCTAATATAAGTATTTTATATCTCAGTGTTAACAAGTTGTATCATAATTATATTGTATTAGACTTAAGTGACGAAACCATGAATTTTGTAACAAGTTCTGGTGAATAAATTGAAATTTAAATTGAAATATATTTAAAGTCATTATCTTCTCATTTTGTGTTGTTTCTTGCGTTATATAGAGTGTTTGTGAATTTACTTAATTCAATAGCCTACTATCGGAACCCTACATAAGAACAAATCTAAGGACAAGAACACATCTTATTATAATTTTAACCTTTACAATGCTGAACACAATAATATAAGCAATCATCAAGTGAAATCATCAGTGGGATTTAAGTTTGAAATCGTTGGAGAGAATTCCAAGAGAATGACTAGTTTCTGTAGATTACAGTCGTAACACAAGGATAAAAATTCTCAAATATTACATATATCTTTACTCAATAAATATTACATTTCTGCTTTTATAAAGTTTTTGAAGTAACGAATTTATACGTCAGGAGCAGCGAAAAGGTTAATTTGTATGTAGAAAGGCGAAGGTTGCTGTTTGCATTTAACCTACGCAATTAATTAATTACAAGCCTATAATTGAGTCAACAACATAAATGTAGAATAGCCTAGACATAAATCTGATGATAAACCAGTATTTTCGGGAAAAACCAAATGTAAGGTGCATCGTCGCACCCTCAGTGAAGCACTTTCTTTTATACCACGATCTAGCGAATTCTTCGAGGATAAACAGACTGTCAAACCGTTGGGTACAAGGTAAATCAGTGGGTACAAGGCACTTACTCTCGCAGTTTTAATATTTGGTACGGTCGGGAGTGTCGGCGACGATATACAAGGATAGTTTGTCACCATAGGCCTACTTCGCTGAGAAACAAAATGTGAATATACAAATTGTTGGGTCTTTTTTTTATTCTTACGGTCATTTTATAGTTCATTACTTTAGTAATTTTAGGTCATCAAAATTCGGGCCCTCAATTAATAACAATAATAGTAATAATAATTTTTTTTATTAAGGAATGTTCCACAATACAATGGTTTTCCTTCATCCCACAACAATCTTGTGCCTCCATAAGTCCCTGTCCATAGCATCTTCTTCACTTAATCCTTTCCTCGCCATACTCCTTTTCACCCCATCCATCCAGCACTCTTTGGGCTTCCCTCTTCTTCTTTTTCCTTCTACTTTCCAATCCAAAATTTTCTTGGGTATTCTATCCTCTGTCATTCTGAGTACATGTCCATACCATCTCAAGCGTCTTTCTTCTACAATTTCCAAAATATTCTTTTCAACTTGCATTATTTTCCTTATTCTGTTATTCCGAATTTTTTCTTTCCTGGATTTTCTTGCTGAACGCCTCCAAAAATCCATTTCTAATACCATCAATTTGTTTGCTTGTTGTCTACTTATGGTCCAAGTTTCAGCGCCATATAATGTTTTACTTTGGAATAATGCCTGAATATTATTTCTTTAGTTCTACGTAAAATATTTTTACTCCATAATAATAATAATAATAAAATCAGGTAAACTGATATAACAAAATGCCAGTATGTTTTTGTTGAATCAATTATAATTGCAATTATGATATGTAGAAAATAAGTTTTTCTAATCAGATTAAAATCGACCAGCGTCAGCAGAACTACAGATTTGTGATACCTTGACAATCGCGCACTCACATAAAAATAAAAAAATAAAATTAAAAAAATCCTGTCAAATCGGCCGGCTACTTGATTTGATCCGGAAACCTCCAGAATACGATTCAAAGACGTTACCATTTGGCCATTTCAGTCAGTTTGACGGTGATGTTTGATAAGCTTATGTGAAGGAATAGTGTTAGCTATCAAATTATACCGGTAGACAAAAATTAAAAAAATGTTACCTTTAATTAGTTGTTACTCTGGTACCGGTCAACCGATTAGGTCCAAAATTAATAGGCTTCTTGCCATGGTCGTTAATAATACTTATACTAAGTTTCATGAAAATCCGATAAAGCCTTTTGTTATATAATACCATAAAAATGCACTAAATTGGGCATTATTCCGGTACCGGCCAACCGATTTGGCCCAATATCAACAGACGTCTTTCCATTGACATTATAAATGTGTATACCAAGTTTCATGAAAATCCGATAAAGCGTATTTGAGTTATGGCGCTTTTAAATAAAAACATTAAATTGGGTTTGACGCCGGTACCGCTGGACCGATTTGGTTTAATATCAATACGGTTCTTCCCATGGACATTATAAATGCGTACACCAAGTTTCATGAAAATCCGATAAAGCGTATTTGAGTTATGGCGCGTACAGACACACGGACAGACTGATGGACAGACATTTTTCCAGCCCCCACACACAATCTCATAAAGTACCATACTGGCACTTCATAATGATTCACTGATAACACAATTCAGAGATACAACCTAAAATATGACTGGACATACATCTTGTCATTTGCAAGAGACGGACAACAAACCGCAAATTCCGGCACAAAACTGTAACACATACACACGATGGTAATGAGTCACAGCATCAATAAGGGCAGTTCTGTGGTCTTCCTGTTTGAGTAATCAACCTTACAGGTATGAGACTATTAAATGTGTACAATGGACCATCGGAATGGAATTGAATGCTGCACGTAGCTGCAATTACAGTTCTCATTGAGATGTTATTCGCCTTCCACAAACAAGTTAAGGTGTAATTATTCCACATTATTGTGGCCTTCAGAGTGCTTCCTACTTCATAATAGCGAGAAATATACGTCTCTGAATGGAGAACTCAGCATAAATCTATTATAGAGGCAGAACTTTCCAGGGAGTTGTTACTAAAAGTGGAAAGTATAATATAACGCTAATTCAACACTTTGCAATCCGTGGCTATAAAAGCATAGAATCAGTGATGGGCAAACCTCTAAGGAAGCGGACCAAATAACAGAAAAATTCCACAAGGCCGAAATATTTTACTGAAATGGTGCAATTTTCAGAACTATCTCTTTTTCTATTATTAAGTGCCAGAATGGTAATTTATGAGATTGTGTGGGGACGGAAAAAATGTCTGTCCGTGTGTCTGTACGTGCGATAACTCAAATACGCTTTATCAGATTTTCATGAAACTTGGTATACGCATTTATAACGACCATGGGAAAAACCTATTGATTTTGGACCAAATCGGTTGACCGGTACCGGAATAATGCCCAATGAAGTGCCTATTTTATAGTAATATAGGCCTATTAGACAAAATTTATCAAATGCAAATCAGTTCTTATGACATTGTTTTACAGTGTTCATATACGCCTTTGGAAGTTCCAATACACTTAGTTTTGACAAATAACACTACCCACATATTCCTTCACATATGCTTATCAAACTGGACCTTTGTTTTTTTCCGTAAGCCCTGCTTAAAGAATAGAATTGGAGCTTAACTCGGAAATCGATTACAAAAATAACTTATTTTCTGTATACCATAATTGCAATTATCACTGATTAAACAAAAGCATTCTGGCACTTTGTTACATCGGTTTACCTGATTTTATTTATATATTTAGAACTATAAGGTGACTGTACTTCCGATAGGTTTTCTTAGTCCGGTTGCAACCATGAGATGAGCCTCAGTAGTAAAGTCAAAAGTCTGTCGGTCTGTTTCTCAGAACAACTTTTTTCGAAGCTTCAAAGAAGAAAACGACTTGCTCACGCACATATGAAGAAGTGATCGCATCTCCACAAACAATCAAGTTTAGATGTGAAATCTACAAGACACTGCCTTAAAACATAAAACCTACAATGTTTATTTTGTTTAATTGCCTTATACAATGTAAACATTTTTTATATTTAGACTAAATATCCTGCGATATACCCTCAGAGCAAAACGCAGGTTGTAAATAAAAATATAAATGTTATATGTATATATATATAATAAAGTTTCATTTATATATATTAAATATGGCTATAACCTTCTGGGCACGATAAATCAAAATTTGGAAACTTGATTTCGTTTCTTAAGGACTTGTACATTCAAGTTTTGAGACGTTAAGAAATAACAATTGAGTGTTACTTTCCAACTCAACTAATTTGTGCTGAAGGTCCGTTTTTACTGTTTATAAAGGTCTCTAGTAAATGGAACAATGAAAATATCCAAAGCTTGTCCAATGTTAAAAATTTCGAAATTCTGTAAAAATTCACTATGGGGTCATGCAATAGAATGAAATACATCGAGTAAGAAATATATTTTTCTCCTCCTTTCCTGTGAAAGGCCACTATGCATCTGGCCCGCGGGCCGTACTTTGTTCATGACTGCCATAGATTATCACCAGGCTTTAAAACTTAGTGCCCGATAGAATATGTTAACAGCAACCGTACTGTACAGACTTTGCTCGGCGTATGCCCTAGCTACCATATGCTGGTTCACGTGAAGGTAAACAAACCGGAATACAGATATAGGAAGATCACAAAATAACTTCTCATTATCTAAACTCACATTACAAGCATGCAAAACGATACTTTCTCCTGTTTGTGTATAATAGTCCCTCCCAAATGTTTCAATATATGTTTGCGTTTTAGAATACTTTAATTTCGGCATGCCGAACACGTATTACAAATTTAAACACGCACAATGACAAGGTACACTGTTGACCAATTTGAGAGGCACCGTACTACGAGCGCATTCACTTCTCGGTACTACTATCAATGACTGTCTTATCAGCCTACGCAATCACCCTCCACCCCCTATACTCAGGTTGTTGGTAACCGGAATCAACTCCCTCTGTGGGTTCGGGCACTAAGTTTTAAAGCCTGATTATCACAATGCTATTCCTCACGCTACACCCTGAACGAGTTGGCAAACGTGGCTAAGGATTACTGTCATATGTATGTGATAAGTATTTTTAAATTTACGGATAAATACACGCACAAAGTGAATTCAACGTGAGACCATCCGGATCTCAGGTTACATTTATTGTGACTATTTAGCGAATACTTACAGCATTAAGTCCACTTCGCCCAATCCAACGATAAGGGAGAACTTGGTTGAGGAATTCACAAAATCACAATGACTATTGCTGTCGAATTAACTAAAAAAACACTTTTAACCGATCTCAGTCGAGAGATCTAAACACAAATACAGTTATAATTTGTAGGGATTCAATAAACAATGGTTATCATAGCCTATAGCAACGAATTAAAAAAAATGAAAATTGTTACGCTTGTCTAAATTTGAAATGTTTCTATGTAATTTGATATTAAGTGAAATTAAAACAGTTGAAAAGTGAGGTATTAGGCCGATACTCATTGAAATGTGTGCTCTGAATCCCCCTTAAATGATGATATAAGTACTTACTCAATGGCGATAGACAATTCCTAAGTAAGCTAAAGGAATATTATCTATTTTATGGAATCCGAAGGTTCATTGCCGCTCTTACCTGCGCCCGCCATTCAGCCCTATTCTGTGCTAACTCCACCCAACCATCCCTCTCAAATCCTACTTCTCTTAAATCTATCCTAATATTGTCCTCCCACCCACGTCTAGGTCTTCCAAGTGGTATTTTCCCTTCGGGTCTCCCAGTCAATATTTTTGAGATATGTCTTTCCTCCCCCATGCGCGCAACATGTCCAGCCCATTTCATCCCCCGTGATTTAATTACCCTTATTATATCCGGTCAAGGGTACAGGTTATGAAGCTCGTCGTTATGCAGTTTTCTCCAGTCCCCGTTTTCATCTCTTAGGCCCAAATATTTTCCTAAGCCCCCTGTTTTCGAACACTCTCAGATTATGTTCTTTCCGAAGAGTAAGCGACCATGTCTCACATCCATATAATACAAACGACAGTATGATTGTCTTATAAATGTTTAATTTTAAGTTTCTGGACAGAAGACGAGAGTAAAAAAGTTCTTTGCATAAGAACAATCATTTCATAATTTTATTCGAGACTTATTTGTATCTGTAATTATTGCTCCCTGTAATTTGAATATCTTCACTTTTTCGAATGCTTTACCGGCCAGTGTAATATGTTTAGCGCATAATTTTGATTTTCATGACCATATACTTTGTTTCCCTTCAAGTCTACCAGTCAATATTTTAATATGTATTTCCTCCCCCATGCGCGCTTCATGTCCAGCCCATTTTATCCTCCTCATTAAATTCGTCTCGTCGTTATGCAGTTTTCTCCAGTCTCCATTTCCATCTCTCTCAGGTCCGAATATTTTCCTAAGCCCCCTGATTTCGAACACACTCAGATTATGTTCTTCCCTAAGGACGGGAATGATGCTTCGGTAATTAAACATTTAGGAATCAATTTTCTTGGATAATTATTTAAATCCACATTTTGTAAGTTTTATCATTGTTAAAAGCCCATTAACGCTGAGCGGTCACTCAGAATAATCTCGTCCATGGTTAAGAATAATGCAAAGTGAAAAGACAAGGAACACGGATAGAAATCAGTAAAAGACTTAGTTTTTAGCACAATGCAGGTGTAGATGAATGAAGGTGGCCATGGATGGAAGATAATTTTTGCAAAAAAGTCGAGATGTGGATGATCACGTGGCCAGAGCTAGAACAGAGCGGCCAGCGTGGAGTGGAGTTGAGACGAGACTTCAGTAGTTCAGTGCGAGACTAGCTGTGGAGGTGACAAGACATAAGTGTAGTGCTGCTATGGACTGATACCCGACATACATTGCACAAAGTGAGTACCAATCTACTTACAGGGGCGTATTTAGCTACTTAAGCGCCCCTAGGCAGCAAAAAATAATTTTGCCCCCTTATTTCCACACGAATGTACCACAAAGTAACTTACAAGAAGCATTATTGTAACTGAAATAGTAGGCTAATAATAATAATAATAATAATAATAATAATAATAATAATAATAATAATAATAATAATAATAATAATAATAATAATAATAATAATAATAATAATATTAATAATAATATATAATAATAAATAAGTAAATAAATAAACAGGTGCGTATTGTTGTCAATGTTCTTCATTTCTATTTCATCGTGCGTTACATTAGTTTACTATTTTGAAGAGTTATGAATAAAATATTTTATATATTTAAAAAGAACAGTAACAGCTTAAAAGCCGCCCCTTCAAACCTGCCACTCTAGGCAGCTGCCTAATCTGCCTAGGCATAAATACGGCACTCTCTATACAATGAATCTGTACTTCAGAATCATTCTATCGTGTGTCCATTCGAGTGATTTTACAGCATGAAGAGAAAACAGTAAAATAAAATTTTATTGGTTAATTTCTCGAAACCTATAATATTTACATTACTTTTTTTTATTATTCGAAGCTGTATGGTACTTTATAAGATTGAGTGGGGGACGGAAAAATGTCTGTCCGTCTGTCCGCGAGTTTGTACGCGCGATAACTCGAATACGCGTTATCGTATTTTCATGAAACTTGGTATACGCATTTATAACGTCCATGGGAAAAAACATATTGATTTTAGACTAAATCGGTTAACTGGTACCGGAGTAAAGCCCAATTTAGTGCCTATTTTATGGTAATACATTAGAAAGAATTTCAAATGCAAATCAGTTCTCATGGTAACATATTGTTTTACAGTGTTCATATACGGCTTTGGAAGCTTTGACAAATATCATACCCACATATTCCTTCACACATGCTTATCAAACTTTAGACTTAGTTCTTCCTTAAGTCCTGCTTAATGAATCGATCTGGAGCTTAACTCGGAAATCGATTACAAAAATAACTTATTTTCTACATATCATAATTGCAATTATCACTGATTAAGCAAAAGGATTCTGGCCCGATGGATAGATATTCTTTGTCAAGGATTACCAAAAGACACAGCCTACCAATCTGTCCAAAAGGACAATAATAAATCAATGAGGGAAGATACAGTAGCTACTCAGAAAATGTGACTCTTATAAGAACAGTCCTTTTGGGAATCACATTAAAATACTATAATAATAGCTATGCATAGGAAGTTTAGGAAAATGCCTATTTTGTTCGAATTTGTATATTTAAAGGCTGGTGGTAGATGTGTCAAAATTATGACAAAGCCTTCTGGTGAAGTTTTATCTTTGCCTTCCCCCCCTCCATTTTACCATTTGTGCTTTTTTTGTTTTTATGTATACTATTTTTCCTAATTTAATTTCTGCTGTATTTATACTCCTTTTATCTGCGAGGCCATATCAGAAGTTCGGGGATCTGTGTCTATACAGTAGGGTAGGCCATGGAACTATTGATTGTCAACTATTTTCTATTGATAGTGCATTTTATGGAGTACATTTCAACTGATATTAATTTAAATGGGTATTATGGTGAGAATGATTCGTGGTACATAAATATCCAATTCGGGATTTGCCTTTACGACTGGGGAAACCATGAAAAAACGCACGTCAAATTGGCCGGCCACGGGATTTGAACTTATTACCTCCCGAATGCGAGTCCAAGACGCTACCTTCTCGGCCACCTCGCTCGGTTATTTTGCCTTTTTAAAAAACATTTGAGCACCGGTACTCTCTTAACAAGTAATAACAGATTAAATGTGTGATGTCGTCATACAAAGTGACTACCTCCAGATAGTAATGGAATAATTAGTGTCACAAAGTTACATAAGTTACGTAAGTTATCAGTTACGTTGATTAGATATATAATTATGTTTTGTTACTTGTATATCTCTGACATCTGTGGCATTATCATAATACCTTAGATGACGTCAATACTACGTAAAACACATTGCATACCTTGTTGTAACAAGGAGCTTAGCCCAGGAAAATCCTATTTCCAATATCATTTTTCACATCACTAGAATAGAGTAGGCCTACATATTTTTTAAACTTCGGGTGGCGAGAAAGATATTTCGCTGTTCTATTTTTAATTTTTTTTTATTTTGCTTAAAATGTACCCAATAGCTTAATATTTGCAGCTGCAAAATTTCACGATATTATTACCATTGTAAATGTTGATAATGACATGCTTAAAGTCTGAAACACTTTTATTTCTCTAGCGATGTAACGAAGTGACGTTGAAATGTAAATAAAGCAAAACGCCTGTATCTGTATAAGTAGTGTGATGGTTTGTACATGATCACATATGTGAAGCATCCTACAGGGGGTAAAAAATTGTTTTGTGCTAATTTTCCGATTTTTAAGCTCTTGTGTCTCAGAAATGGTAGAAGTTAACAACTTGCTTATTTTTAGAATAAATTAACTAACATACTACTACAATATAAAAATAAAATGAACATATTTTCTGTTCCCCTTTCATAATAATAATAATAATAATAATAATAATAATAATAATAATAATAATAATAATAAATAAATAAATAAAGCAAAACTCAGCGATACAATTTGTTCTGGTAATTCAGAGTCACTGATCATAGCTTGCTTTTTATTATTTACTTGGAAATATTTATCTTCGCTTTTTCTCTGTTATAATGATTAATGCTATTCTTGGTTTCAAAATGTTAACCGTGAAATGCTTAACGTATCCTATAGGATACAATTTTTTGTCTTAAATTTGTAATAAAATAACGTAAAATAACTCGAAAGAAAATTAAAAATGTGTGTAAAATTTACATAATTGGTACAAGAAATAAACTATAAGAATGATCATTGCGCTAACCGTTTTCTTTGCAGTCCGGCACAATGTTATAGTTTGTGTCAGAAATTAAATCTCGTGCATCAAGAGTCAAGAGTGAAGAGATAAGATTTATTCATCTAATTTTTTTTTTCTAAATCCATTATATTTTAGTGTTATAGTCGCGATATGACTTTTTAGTTAAAGCGACTTTAATATGAATAAATTTTAAAAAAAGATTTAGAAGGAGAGGATTTAATACTAACGCTAGAAGTATGAAAGTTGGAAGAATATTAGTACACCACTAGAAACAATAGTACGCATAGCGTTTTTCTGCTATCAAATAAGTTTTTTAAAAAATATATTCTCCACGAAATGCCCAAAATAACTTATTATTAAAATGTTTTCCTCCTTTCATCTACTATGTATCAATGCTCCCACCAGCAGTTACCGTACTACAAAGAAAAATATAATTTAACAGACATAACAGTTGTTGGACTGATGATAGGTGCAAGAGCCCCAAATTGTTCGCGAAGTTCTGCAAAAATGTTGGTCTAGACAAGGGATTCATCCAGCAGGCGGCAGTAAAGGGGTCTCTTTCAATTCTGAGAAACCATTTATATACTCAACAGTGATTCATATCTACACAGTCATTTCAAAATTTTAGAAAAATGTATTAATTCTGTTAATATTTGTATTATGTTCTCTATGTAGCTAGCACATTTGTGTTCTTTTTTATTGTAATTTTTCCTCTTATAACTAAGTTTTTTTTTATCTCGTTAAGTTGTCTTAGTAAACTTTGTATTATGCAATCCCTAAATTAGGAAAGCAGTAGGTTATGCTACGTAATAATAAAAAAAAATAAAAAAATGTAAATATAATAATTCTGAATGCAAGGTCTTTTTTGATATTGTAAAAATTAAATTTGGGAGAGTAGGATTTTGAAAAAGCTATTGCTAAAAAGAACAAAAAATATATATTCCAACAAATAATGATTGTTTAAATGTTAAATTTAATACAATCAGAATTAGCATACGACAAAAAAATTGTAATTTTAAATTAGCTAATTGTCTATTGAGGGCAACTCCTAGTCGAGGAAGTTATGTTATTGTTTAGTAATAACATTCAATGGCATTTTGTCACTTCGACACTTTTATTGGTTTTAGTGTAGATTTTTCAATAATAATGATAAAGATATGGAATTCCTACAGCATATTTCTATTTTACACAGCTACAAGAAAAAGGGATTTTTTTTGTAGGGCGTACAGTTCACATCAGTAATTCTGAAACAATATTTTATAAAACTTAATCATATGGGATTTATGTATAATTTTTTTAAATGTAAATAATGTAATATCGTCATGAAACAGTAAACGTCTTTAATTCATATAGGTTTTTTATAAAAAAAAGTTCCCTATCCAGAACATTTGTTCGGGGATCCCAGGAAGAGCTTCAAGCACCCCCGAGATCCACTGGTTTACACAATATAGGCCTATCAATACATTTTTAGATAGACTTGGCAACCACATAGAATTTAAAAAAAAAATGCTTCCAATTCTGTAAATTATTCTAGAACGTTTCCAATCCAAAACGATACGAACTATTGGTAAAATTCCCTGGTATATCAGTAACAAATATATTTATCAAGATCTTGAAATACCAACAGTAAAACAGGAAATAAGTAAATACAGTATGACCTACCAGAATCGTCTAAACAAACACCCCAATTCATATGCAGTGAATCTCCTGAACAATGGGACACACACGTGTAGGCTCAACAGAAATAGAGTTTTGGACTTGATCTACAGATTTAATTAAATGTCAAGCAGATTTGTTATGCTATGCAAATATTAGCCACTGGGCTATATGTGTAACATGTTCATTCTTGTATCATTATTACTTATTGTTCATTGTAGAACAGATTGTAATGTTGAAGAAAGATTATTTAAAAAAGAAAATCTGTAAATAAATGTTCAAGTTGGAATGATAAGAAATTTGAAGCTTTTAACTGTATCCAGTTTCCAGTTTTCAGATAAACTAACTTTAAGATTAGCAGACTATTTCCATTATGAAATACTGAGAACTCTGTTAGGTATGAAAGTCTGCAGTGATCTGGTAAATTTGAAAAAAAAAAACCAGATAAAGTAATTCCTCTACTCCAGAGAATGGCATTTACTAGTGTACAATTGTTTTAATGAATTTAGAAACTATATTATGAATAGACCTGGGGTTTTAGGCTCTAAAAAAATTAGTTTTAGGCACCTAAAATAGACTTTTAAAACAAGTAAATAGGCTTTTAAAACAGAAAATAGGCACTTAAAATAGGCTTTAAAATGTATAAACAGATAGAAAATAGACTTTAAAATATTATAATATACACTTAAACTGTAACATGGTCTTTTTTTACTGCAAGAAACGTGGTATACCTATTCTTAACAGAATTAACTGCAAAATTAGGCATCGCGAACTATATTTACTTAAACAGATGATCTTTCACTGGTGACTTGACACAGTAGTCCTTCCCCCTTAATTCTCCCCCTCCCCCATCAGTCAGCTTTTCTTTAGTGACAAATGTTTGGAATAATCATGTTTCTGTGAAAACCCCACCTCTGCTGTTCTGCTTTTCATTGAGGGATGTACATTATAAGATCGTAAAAATTACAGAAGTTGAATTTTATTTTCAATGTACAAAATAGGCATTTTAGGCACTAACATCGTAAAATAGGCTCTAAAGGTCCAAATAGGCATTTTAGGGTACTATAAAACTCTATAAATGTAAGTGATTTATCATGAAACGTCCACATATTTTAAAAAATTCATGTTATTTCGTAAGGAACAAAATAGGCATTTGCCTTAAAATCCCAGGTCTAATTATGAACTATGCTCGTTGCGAGCTTTATAGCATTCAGATAAGGAGCAGGAGTTTCTATTGACTTATCTAAGACACGATAAAAGTAGTCGTAAGCAAACGTGTCCAGTCTTTCAAACGAGACTTGAAAACGACTTGAAACATATGTTCAACACGTCACGTAGTTTTATCAGTTTATCTAAAAAATGTAAATTTTCATACTGTGAAGGTCCTTCTGTTATCGGAGAAATTACGAGGCGCGGCCATAAAGTAAGTTTCCCTGAGGCCGTTTACAGAAACAAAACACAATTTCATGGACCTACATATATTCCAACATATACAACAAGTATTGAGCTATTATTCAATATATCTGCCACCTGAATTGGAACATTTGTCGTACCGTGGAAGCAACTTTTGAATACCTGTGTTCATAGGCGTAACCAGGCCGACCATATGGGGGGGGGTTATAACATCCGCGGGGTCAGGGAGAGGGGGGTCCGGAAAATTTTTAAAAAATTAAGATGGAAAATAACGAGTTTTAAGCTTCCGGGGGTCCTCCCCCGGAAAATGTAAAAATTAAGATGGAAAATAACGAGTTTTAAGCTTCCGGGGGTCCTCCCCCGGAAATTTAAAAAATTAAGACGCAAAATAACGAGTTTTAAGCTTCCCACGCTTTATACTTGTATTAAGTAATTTATGGGCAGACTTTAAAAAATTATACAATTTTCCTTTTTTTAATCAATGGGGGGGGGGGGTTCACCCCCCCCTCGGTACGCCTATGCCTGTGTCGTACAAGTCTGCCGCCAGGGTTTTGAACCACTGTGTGACAAACATTTCCTTCTCTCTGTCATTCCATATCATCCTTTGTCATTTCGTGAGCTGTAGGGAAAGATGGAAATCACTAGGAGCGAGGTCCGGGCTGTAGGGTGGATGTTTAAACACCTCCTAGCAAGTCTCCTGCAGAAGTTCGGCTGAGAGGTGTTTAAACATCCACCCTAAAGACCGGACTTCGCTCTCAGTGGTCTCCATCTTTTCCTACACCTCACGAAATGACAAAGAATGACTTAGAAGTAAAGGTGGTTGTCACACGGTGGTTCAAATCCCAGGCGGCACACTTCTACAACTCAGGCTTCAAAAGTTGGTGCAACGGTTGGTGTTTCGATTCCCGTGGCGAATATGTTGAAAAATCGCTGAACACTGGCTGTATCTGTTGCAATAAATATTTTCTTGAAATTGTGTTTTGTTTCTGTAAACGGCTCCAGGGAAACTTACTTTATGGACGCGCCACGTATTAATGTACAGTTGTTTTAATGAATTTAGAAACTATATTATGAACTATACGCGTTGCGAGCTTTATAGCCTCTAGATAAGGCGCAGGAATTTCTATCGACTTATCTAAGACACAATAAAAGTGCTCGTAAGCAAACGTGTCCAGTCTTCCAAACGAGAAAAGGAAAACGACTTGAAACATATGTTCAACACGCAGCGGAGGTTTATCAGTTTATCTAGAAAATGTAAATTTTCATACTGTGACGAACTGGTAACGGAGAAATTGGTAAAACGCTTTTTTTGCGAGCAAAAATGGCATATTGACAACAGGAAGCAGACCATGAAGTGTCTTAAACATATGCATCAGCTGGCAATGTCACTTGACTTAATAAAAAGTAACCTTCAGTTCAACTCTAATTCTAATGTAAACAGTTTGTGAACTACTTTCTGAACCTTTCTCCACTTCTTTATTAAAGCTAAGTAATGAAAATGTAAATAAAAAAAAGTTCCAAAGTTCTCGCCGCACCAGGATAGGTGATAGTCAAGATGGGACGGATCCTTGAAAACGGCGGTAGTACCGTGTACCGTGCCGTGCTACCATACACCCGTTTTGCTTTTTACAATTTTTAAATAATACTTTTTATAACTCATAATGTAATAATTCATAATAATTGTTTTTACAAGCCAGGGCATTTTGATTGAGGTCTGTGGTAAAAATTTATCTTTAACATGCATTATACTTTAAAATTCATATGCAAACTTTAAAATTAAATTTACCATAATTTTATTTTTAGCAAGTTACATGATGTTCAAAACCTATCTTCTCCTACAAATTTTAAGATATTCTTGTATCGTACACTCTACACATTACGATTAATAAAGTGTACAATTTGGATTTTTATTTTTTTAAACTTACAGAAATAAAAAATGAACTGCAGGAAGTTGACTATAAAAAATTGAAAAAATGGATATTTGGTGGATTATTATTATTATTATTATTATTATTATTATTATTATTATTATTATTATTATTATCATTATTATTGCTTTTGTTGTGACCAAAAATTTAAAAATCCGAATTGTAGGTGTTTTTATATGGAAATCATGATTCATCAAAAAAATATTCAAACATTTTCCTTCGCATATGTAGAAGATGCATTTTGAAAAAGCGTTGTTTTAAATAAAACAATGAATAACTTGATAAATATTAGTTCCACAGAAATGAAACATTGGTATATTATTATTTATATTATAGGAAATAGCTCTGCCAAAAATGAAGTTTCTGCTACAAAAATTGTGGAAAATAGAAATTTCACCCATTACCCCCCATATGCATCAGCTGGCAATGTCACTTGACTTGATAAAAAGTAACCTTCAGTTCAACTCTAATTCTAATGTAAACAGTGTGAACTACTTTCTGAACCTTTCTCCACTTCTTCATTACAGCTAAGTAATGAAAATGTAAATAAAAAAGTTCCATTAGCATCCATATCTCCTCCATTTCCATCCACGAAAGAGTGCTTCAGTGTATAATTAGGATTTCACTTTTCACATACAGAATCTGCTCGACAAACTCGGAAGTTTTATCATAAGGTAATGTAACGAGAGGTCCGGACTTTATCGATAAATTATCTCGAGGGAATTCAGACTTCGAGTTATATGTATTTACTGTGACATTAGCGAATAGGCCCTACTTACAGAATTAAGCATGTAAGGGATATTATTAAATGTAAAAAACACATCGCTATTTGCGTCATTGTAGCGACAAAGTCTATCATGGGACAATCGATCTATTATAATATATCGATAGTTTTGCCATCGGCGATAGTCGCGCTTAGTCGAATTTTCATCAGCTGTTTTATGTTTTAGATTAACTAATATAACTCCCGGCTCAGATGTTTCAAATGTAAGATTCTTTGGTAAATGTTTGGTTCAATACTGGAAGGTGAACGATGGTGCTATAGAACAAATTCTGAACTTTACCAGCTATATGATGAGCCTGATGTTGTTAAATGCATAAAATTAAGTAGGCTAAGGTGGGCAGGCCATGCGATCCGAATGAATGGAAACGAACTTTATTGCAACTTCCACAAGCCGTATATGAACACTGTAAAACAATATGTTGTCATGAGAAAAGATTTGCATTTGATAAATTCTTTCTAATATAGGTCTATTACCATAAAATAGGCACTAAATTGGGCTTTACTCCGGTATCGGTCAACCGATTTGGTCAAATATCCATAGGCTTCTTCTCATGGACGTTATAAATGCGTATACCAAGTTTCATGAAAATCCGATAAAGCGTATTTGAATTATCGCGCGTACAGACACACGGACAGGCAGTCGGACGGACAACCATTTTCCTGCCCACCACATAATCTCATAAAGTACCATTCTGGCACTTAATAATGGTAATTAGAAAAAATGATAAAAGGATGAAAAAAAGCTGAAACAATACAAAGAGGTAAATATTTTTAAAAGGCACACACTTTATGACATGAATGTTAGTGGTAGGTGCTGTTTGTGGTTTACGTAAGAATACATTTTTACAAATACATCGTAATCACAGTTAGAATTACCCGTTATGCACAATTAAATCCCGGGAAAACAACTGTAATAATCAAACATGCATCATAGAGAATTGTGTCTGCGCTTTTCTTTGCTCAACACTTTAGTTACATAAGAGAATCAAATATATTATGTTTACGTAACACTGAGGCTTGTTAATTGTTCCTACTTGGAGCGAGTGTAAGGAACTAAGATGGCCATAGCAGGATTATAAATGTTTTCCGTCGGAGAGGAATGTCGGAGCCAGGTGAAAACTAATTAAAATGCTTTCAGTTCAACCAGTTGGTCAACGTTTAAGAAATGGCAGGAAACAGACACAAACAAATAATAGTGCATAAAACGATTTAAATAAAATAATTAAAAGGTATGCCAGCAACAGGTTACAAGGAGAGCAAGCTTAGTCTATGTAAAGAGATTTGTGCATATCTGCTCTCCATTTGAGTAGGCCTACAGAGATTCGTAAAAGAGTCCGTTCTTCGCACGGGCTGTAGTAAGGATTTAGACAAAGAAATTAAATCATCTTGGATCTCTTAAAGGTAAAGGTAAAGTGATCCCTACACTGGCCATGGAGGCCCAGAGGGTTGTAGGAGGTTGAGGTTCCAAGATTTTGGACATTCGGAACGTGAAGGTGGAAAGGTTGTCAGCCTTACGCACCGGCCGCCTTTACCCCCAGGATAGCTCCTGGTACTCATTTCTGGTTGAGTCAACCCCAGGGCCATAGTGCCACCTGAAGGATTAGGCCAATTGCAAAACGTCCAACGACCTCATCGGGAATCGAACCCGCAACCACCCGGCTTGTAGCGCAGCGCCTCAATCACTAAGCTACGGCGTACCCCTCTTAAGGGGGTAGGTAGGAATAATTTTGTTAGACGATATGTTCTATTCTTAAATATTATTATTAGGGGCCGGATTTATAGGATTTTATGAACCCTGTTTTAGTTTTTAAACATATTAAAATAGTTTTATTTTAGTTTTTTATTATTTTCAAACTATTTTTTTTTAAGTTTTACTTTAATAAGTACAATAAACACATTGAAAAAATATATTTATTCATTTTATTTTCACTTAAATTTTCATGGCTTTGAACCACAAAACTTTAGGAATGCTTTTTGCTTAGTTTTAGAACTACCCCTGTGTTTTCCAACTCCACTACAAACTCAACAAGAACGATTTTATTAATCGATCAACTTTTAGTATACTTCACCTTCCCTGTATGGGCCATGGAGACCCGTAGGGTTTTCGGAGGTTAAGGCTTCCGGATTGTGGATACGGCACATGAAGGTGGCAAGGTTGTCAGCCCTATGCACCGGTTTATACTTAGATATACTTAGATATTATTATAAGGGCCCAGATTTTTAGGTTTTTATAAACCCTGTTTTAGTTTTTAAACATAATAAAAGAGATTTATATTAGTTTGTTTATATTATTTTCAAACGATTTTTTAAAGTTTCACTTTAATAAGTACAAGAAACACATTGTAGAAAGTTATTTATTTATTTTATTTTCACTTAAATTTTCATGGCTCTGAATCACAAAACTTGAGGAATGCTTTCTGCATAGTTGTAGAACTACCCCCGTCATTTATAAATCCACCAGAAACTCAACAAGAATATTTTTCAATTAATCAATCAACTTTTAGAATACTTTACTTTTGGCATCTTGCTGAAGCAAACACTTTGAATAGACAGCTGCAAGTGTAAGCTTCCTAAGATTAATGTCTTCAATTTGCTTCTAAAGAAACCAGGCACTTCGATTCACTTTACCGAGACAATGGGGTACAAAATTACAAAATTATAAAATGCAATGCCATATTTTATCTTACAAAATAATGTACTGGTAACAATAAGCAAGATGTAAAATGTAGGCAGATATTTAAAAAGTAATTTTTAGTAGAACAATAATAATTAGATTTATTATTATTATTTTTATTTTATTGTATTTTACTTGAAAAACAGTTTTAGCCATGTCTAGTTTCTAACGTCTTCTTTGGGGTACGCCGTAGCGTAGTGGTTGAGGCGCTGCGCTACAAACCGGAAGGTCGCGGGTTCGATTCCCGATGAGGTCATTGGAGTTTTTCAATTGGCCTAATCCTTCAGGTGGCACTATGGCCCTGGGGTCGACTCAGCCTCTAACAGAAATGAGTACCAGGAGCAATCCTGGGGGTAAAGGCGGCCGGTGCGTAAGGCTGACAACCTTACCACCTTCATGTGCCGACTGTCTAAAAATCCGGGAGCCTCAGCCTCCTGGAACCCTCTGGGCCTCCATGGCCTGTAATAGGGGAAACAAACAAACAAACAAACAAAAAAGTCTTCTTTAGCCATTTTTAGGTTTTATAATAAAATTGGACTACATGACTGCTATGACTATGAAATGGATAATTACATTAAAATATCACAGATAGCTAGCAAGGAACAAAATTGTTTAACACCTAAGAATCCGGCCCTATTTATAAGGCAGTTATTTCTTCTTCTATTCGAGATATCGAGCATACAGACGGACATATTTTTCCCCGTTCACCAAGTATTCTTATATACCATTTTGGCACTTAATAAATTTTTCCTTTGCGTTATTTTTTCAATAAAGTTCAGGGCAAAAACAAGCACGTGTATTTCTTTGTTATGGTAAGAGTTATGCACTTCTGAACAGGGAACGCTCCTTATTGTATTTACGCTAATTTCCGTTTCCTGGGAAAGTAACAACAATTAATCTTGAAGCTTGTGTATTATTTAGATTCATGAACGTGATTAAATCGGAGTGGCATAATTATCTAGGGGACACTAGAAACTCCCACGCATTCATTGTCTTGATATCGCGGTGCAGAGCCGGTCGCGAGGTGTGAACGAACATACACAGGACAGTTGCTGTATCCACTATGTAACTGTATCCTAACTCCAGCTTCCTATTGTCATGTTAAATCCGAACCGTACACATGCGAGTAACTGTGTTTTTCACACCTAGCTGCTAACGAATTTCTTTGGCAAACAAACATATTTTTAAGACCACGCGTACAGGACAGTCAATGTTCAAACCATTAGGACCAAGGGCGTATTTAGCTACTTAAGCGCCCCTAGGCAGAGAAAAATATTTTCGCCCCCTTATTTCCACATGAATATACAAAGTAACCTACAATAAGCATTATTGTAACTGAAATAGGCTAATAATAATAGTAATAATAATAATAATAATAATATATAATAATAAATAAGTAAATAAATAAACAGGTGCGTATTGTTGTCAATGTTATTCATTTCTATTTCATTGTGCGTTACATTAGTTTACTATTTTGAATAGTTATGAGTAAAATGTTTAATATTTTTTTTTTTTTAACCAACAGCTTAAAAGCCGCCCCTTCAAAATTGCCGCCCTAGGCAGCTGCCTAGTCTGCCTAGGCTTAAATACGGCACTGATTAGGACTATAGCAAACATGCCTAATTTCGCAGGATCCCTAAAATCGCTGTTTGAGGCGTACCCATGACATTGAAAAGGCGTCACATGGTCAAATCGTCTGATGTTACAGATAAATCTAACACAAGCATTGGGTGAACGCTGAAGTAAACGTCGAAACGCGTCGTGAAGAGGACAGCACTGCAATTTTAACATTGGACAAGCATTTTAAAGAGTTTACCATCAATATGTATTTTTAAAAAATGTAATGATTTCAGAAAATTAGATGAAATTCATAAAAAAAAACTGAAATAATTCCATATAAACTATCGATATAAAAGATCGATGTTTCGGGAAATTATGCTGCTGTAAATAAAATTGTATATTAGAATCAAAGGCAAAATGACCTAAAAATGCCAAAAATTGCCAAAAAAGACCTAAAATGCAAAAAATGGCCTAAAAATTGCCAAAAAATGACCCATCTCTTGAAAATGACAATAAATGCAAAATAAAGCAAAAAAAAAAAATAAATGCAAAAACAAATTGCTCTTATTTAATCAATTATTTCATTATATAGGCTACAATTATATCTTTAAGCTGGGGGACCCGTGTCGTAGATTTACGGCACGTAAAAGAACTCCAAGCCTAAATTAGAGCCTTTGGACAAAATTTCTCGGTCCTTTCACGTCCAAGTAATACCTTAGTTTCCGGAGGGGGGTTAAGGGGCGATGGGCTTACCACCTGTCCCTCTGCCCTCTCTCGGAAAATAAGCGTAACAAAATTCACATAGGTACAGAAACCTACACTTGGAAGCCCTTCGCACCAACATGGAAGCACAGGATT